>VXBC01011096.1:38216-81613 GCA_013399945.1 Ploceus nigricollis
GTGTGGCTTTGTGATCACATAGTCAAGGACAGTGAGGGTGGAAGCACACCTGGGTTACTGTGAGTTTTGTTGCTGGTTTTGTGAATGCAGGTTTTACTGCAGACACAGCCCCAGGAAGCCCCTGTTCCTGGGGAGACTGGAGACAGAAGCTTCAGTGTTATGTAGGTTTTAACAGTTTTGCTAAGAAAATCTAGTGAGGGTTTTTGGACAGAAAAATTGCAGGATTTAGCTGGAATGTGAGGAATCTTTGGGTCCCTAGTTAATTATGATTTGCTTTGTTACAGTAACAGAAATAGTGCTAGAGAAAAGGAGACGGTTCTTGTCTTGAAGAGTATGCGCTGCTATTATTGTATTGTTTGTATTCTTTCTCCTTAAAAGAAGCTAGTGTTTACAAAGTATCCACAGTAAATCCAAACAGTGGGATGGAGACTGAGATTGACTAAGTGAAACCTGCCCTAAGTGTGCACCCAAGAGATCAAGTAAAATCAATTTGTCCTGCAGAGGTAGGCGGTTATACATCAAAGCTGAGAAAAATCACACTGGAAGCCACGGGAACAGTTTCAAGCGTGAAAACTGTGGGTTGCCTACAGAATATGCCCTTATTACTGAAGAGTGTGTGCATGTGTGTGCTTTCCTGAGTCATGGAGAGACAGAGAGTGGAGGAGAGAGAACAAGAGAAAGGGGGAAAGAAAAAAAGGAGGAAAAAAAATCACTAGAGACACGCACATGCAAAAGTACAGTGGCTGTATAAAATTATTTTGAGCTTTTCGTACAACTTACATAATTCTCAAGTAGAAGGAAATAAAGCTGTAATTTATGCAGTTCTCCCTAGCAAGTAAAAAAAAAGTTATTTTTACAACTCCCTATATTGATTTTATTTTTAGAACACTTTCTAAAACAAGTGGAGAATTCAATCCTACTCTCTGAGGCATGTCAATTTTTGCCCACATAGTCGATGGAAAGATTGAACCCTAAGTGCAGATCATGACATTCTGCTGTGATAAAAGCTGTTTCTGTTTGCTTTAACTCTCATGCATAGTGGCAAATGCCACTGGTGACACATTGGTATAAGTACAACTATCTTTATTGCATCCAGTGATTGCAATACACTGGAAGTTGTTTCTCAAAGTTACCTGACTGCCTCTACTCAGATAAATTAATTTTCTCTAAGTGTTTTAATACAAGAGAAAATACTTAAGTTACAAACAAATTTTACCTGCCAGTGCTTTTTTTCAGAGCATGATACCAATTAACAAAAATTAATATGTATCAAGAGAAAAACAGTCTATGATCTGCTGTGGAATGTGTTTCTTTCTAACCCTGTTCAGGAAAATCCTTGAATTTTTGCTTAGATCCGCCCTAAGCATGTCTGTAGTGCTATGGTAAACAATCACTGCCCTCCATGCTTTTGTGCATTTATGGACAAGTGTATATCAATGATGAAGACCTGGCCAGAAAAGTGTCCTTTAGTCCACTCTTTTCATTGCCTCCCACACACCAGCATCTTCTTGTATTGTCAAATGAACTTGTTTCCACTATTACTTAAGTTGCTATGGCTGTGAAAGCAGAACCAGAAATTGTCAGAACCATCTAAATCAATGAAAATCTATTGCTCCATAAGCCTGAATATGTGTTATTATGTTATCTTTACAGAGACATGTTACAAGATTGTTACGCTGCCAGTGACGTATTCCTTTTTGCATGGTGTGAGAGCCCAGAGAGGGCAGCAGGGCAGCAGACTGCCTTCCCAGGACAGCTTGAGCAACATTTCCAACTGTCTCTTCATCTTCCAGATGCCTCCTGCTTCAGACAGCTTTTCGTAGCCTTGGGCCTCCCAGGGAAGCCTGCATACCTGTTTTTTATTGACTTTGGTTGCTGCCATAGCTATTATTTATTAGTCAGCTTTTTGGATGGGCAACCAGCTGTCTTGCTTGCCTGGCCGAGGTTCTGGTCTCCATGCCTACTGATCCTCAACATAGTGCCAGCTCATGTGTTGGGAATTACACGGCAGGAACAAATTCTTTTCTTCTCCAGCCATGCTAGCTGTCCAGGTCCTTGTCTGCCATAAGAATGGAGAACTGTCAGGTTCCAGCTCCAAAAATCCTTCCTGCTCCCTCCTCTGTGCTGCAGCCCACGCTGGCCTAGTTTTGAATCATGCTGGAAAATGGATATAAGCAGCTAAAATTTCCTTCCTGTGCAAGGTAATATGCCCTTTCTAATATTAATATCTAGAGGATCCCCAGATCTTTAGCAATTTAATAAATCCAGATGAGTACCAAAAAATAGTGAGGATTGACAGACCCTCTAACAATTATGATGAAAATTAAGTGAAAATGTCTGTTAAAATTTTGCCAATAAACTATTTTTGTCCTCAGGCAATATTTTGTCGCTCTGCTTGCATGCCTCAGTGTGTTTCCTTCCAAGCTGGCTATATAGTGCTATAGATATAAAAATACATATGCATGTGAGCATTATCTATATACTTCTTGTTTCTCAAACCTGAAGTAATTTATGTAATTATACTCATAATGTATTTTATCCAAATACACAAAGAATATTTTTTTCTAAATGCCACTTAGTATCTAGATTTAACTTAAACCACTACTTAGTCTATCTTTCTTAATAGGATACTAAAAAGGAATTTTATGACAACATTATCAGTAGCATTTTGCTGATAATTAGAATAACAATAATAATACTGAGATATTTCTTCAGTAATAATGGTGTTATTAATGAGATTTTTATGAAAGACAGACTTCTTTAGTATAATTATGAAAATTGATCTTTTTCATTTTACTTATTCACTGAAATCAGATAAGTGGCTTAACTACATGTATTATTTCTAATAAATATTCAAAAGAATGCATTTAAACAAGGCACCTCATTCTATTCTTGCTCATATTCCTTGCATTTAAATAAAAGTGTAATTGCTCTGCTTTTTTAAACTGCTAGTTTGGATTAGCTGTCTAACCTGTACAGTGTAGCTGTTTTCTGTTTGCATTTTTAATAGCTTTATTACCATTTGGTGAAGCCTTAATTTCTCACTCCCTTGAAGAGTCCTGCCTTTAAGTCAGCTCTACAATTTAACCAACAATAATCTGTCAAGATAAGATAAAGACCTGCACCAGATGAAATGCAGTATTTTTGTGTAGCATTCTGTCATTGTTAAAGGAAAGATCTGAGTATGTCAAAATGTAACACCTGAAAGTTTAATAAACTTTGTAGCATAATTTTACAGTTCACATTTTAAAATAAATTGTTCTAGAATACATTAGCTTGTTCACCAGTGAAATCAGTTAAATATCTATATAAATATGTTTGGGTGAAGGGAGCTAGCAGTTTCTCAACAAGGATTAAAGTTCTTTCAGTTTTCAAGCCTCAGATTAAGTCACTTCTGAAAATCCTTGCTTCAATTCAGTTCTATTAACTCTGCAGTTTCCCCGTAGTTCCTTCATAATATTTGGCCTTAACATCACTGCAGAGGTTCATTCAATATTATAAACATTCTTTTTTTCAGAGTTGCTAATACTGAGGCAATTGAAGTGAAGCATACTTAAGTCCTCGTTTTCAGGACTTGTGCTGGTCTTCAAGTATTCCCGTTTCTTTTCACATTTCTCTTTCATTTACTCATGCAAGTAATTTTTTTTTAATATATGAAGATGAGGTCCTAAATCCATGTTAATGTTAAACAGTAACTGAATTGTGTCAGGTATGTATGAACTAATATACTTCAGGACAGAAGAGTGAAGAATGAGTTTCTCAGTTCTGCCTTAGCCAAACTTGCTGATCCCTGTGCAAATGAGCATGAATGCATTTCATCTTACCAGGCATATTCAATGCAAATTTCAGGAGCATGGGATCTGTGAGTTACTCCTGAGTCCATGAGAGTAGATACAGGATCAGGTACATGGCTGGGGAGGGAAAGCCGGAGCACTGTGTGTGGAACATTTTGGGCACCCCTCTGTTCTCTGGATGGCTTGGACTGTGCTGTGATCTTTCTCTGCTCAGTCCTAGAAGGGACGTTCCTCAGGAAAGGGACTGTTCTGTATTGCTCACATGCGAAAGGCCCATACAATATGGCCTTTCCAGGAAGCCTTAGGATTTTACACCCAATATTTTAGATATATATCTATTTTTAGAACTCTTATGAATACTTTTTCCTTTTTCTTTCCCCCTGAAATAAAATCTGCAGTAAACTAAAAAGCCAGTACTAGTATCCATTTGCAGGCATTGAGCTCAGCTCACTTCTTGGCCTCAAGCTGCTGTCTCTTTCCACAATGACCAGTCCTCCCCTCTGAGATTGGATTAAACTCTCCCAGGGCAGCTTTGCTAAAACATAGACTTGCATGAAGTGGTTCCATTTTGATGAATCATAATTTTGAAGTGGAGAATATCTTATTTGATGCCAAATTTGCCAGTCTGTTTAAGTGCAGTGTTCCATCTTCCTGAGCTAGTGCTTGGAGGGCTCTGAAGGTTTGGCACCACAGATCCTGCATTAATTGCAAATACCATAGTACAGTGTATTTCCATTTCTCACAGCCAGTGATTCAGGTACTGCAAGGCATCATTGAATAGACTTTGATTTATGAGAAACAGTCCTGAGACTGCAAAGGCTGTTCATAATTTAGCTCTGCTTTGACATAAACTTGGTGATTCTGAGGGCCTCGGTTATTAGTTATGAGACAAAGAATCTGATTTTCTGAATAAACAGGGAAGATAGTTCTGCAATAAAAACATCTACTGGGTGATTCATGAAACACACTGCTGCCAGAAATTCTGCTCAGTTTTACAGTTAAAGCCCTAGGACTGTTCTGTATTGCTCACATGAGAAAGGCCCATACAAGGTGGCCTTTCCAGAAAAAGCACTAAGATAAAAACCTCACATTTAAGAAATAGGAGCACTGAAAATTAGGCTCCGATGTCTGTTGTTAAGGCCTTAAAAATATTTGTGACTTAAGAAGTATTTACCAGTGGTTGCTAATTCATGGCAACCATGGAAGGTAGCTCAGTGATAGTCATTATCCTTATTCAACAGACAGTAGTTCTTTTTCTGCCTGCATATTTGGGAGTTGAAAATGGGAATAAAGGCAGCTTATGAGCAACGTCACAACCCAACAGCCTATAAAAAATCATGGGAGAGCCTGCAGTGGGCACAACCCTTAACACATGCTGGGTGTCTGTCTGAAACACATTTGCTCCAAGCAAAATCTCCATTGAACAAAGCATGTAATCATATTCCTAAGTCCATACTTGTGCTTAGGGCCTGATCTGTGTCTGAAGAACTTTTTGGAACTGTAAACTGATATTCCTGTGCTGTGACTCCCTCTAGGAGATACAGTTTAGAGCAGGGGAAAGGGTTCTTTGGCAATTCAGTTTAATCAGCTCAGAAGACTACAAAACATATGGGACAAAAGAGCTTTTCTGTCAGTATCAGGAGCCAGGAGATCAGCACTCTTGCGTGGAGGCTTGAAGCTGTGTAAGATGTCCCCTCTTACCGCCATGCTAAGTGACAGCAGTACTGTGTGGAGGTGCTGATCCCTGACCATGGTGGGAGGTTACTGCTCCAGCAGCTCTGGCTGTGTGAACAATCCTGTAAAGCACTTTGGCAGAAAGCAGCCAGGTTAATGCCAGCTGCCCAGCTCATCCACGCTAACCCACCGAGCTTTGCCCATGCAACAGCAACAACGGTGACCTCCAGGAACAAGTTGGTGACACCCTCCTCTGACACAGCTCTTTCCACAGTAATCAGTGACTTTTAACCTGATTGTCTTTTCACAGTCTGAAGTGAGTCACAGATGTGAACATCTCTTCTTACTAGGAGCCTAAGCCTTCATTGACCTGGAAAAGCATTTATATGAGTATAAACCAAGACAAGAGGAAGGTCAGGTAGAGGCTCCCTCTAGGAGCCTCTAGGAGAAATGGGGCAACTGATAGAGCTGAAGTCAACTGGATTCGAAATGTGCCTAAAGGCCTTCCTGAACTACAGCCTTACAGCTACTATCTCAAACTGGTCTCAAAACAAGATCTCATATCCCATGTTTGTGACAACTCTCCACAACAAAACAACCTGAGTTTAAAACTAGTCCATGCTGGAAACAGATGTTCCTTTGAGGTTGGCATAATGGACTCCGAGTTTCTGCCTCTCAGGTAGTTTTTTATTTTTTTAAAAAGTAGGAGCACCACACCACATGTATGTGATGCGAGACTGTGTGTCAACGAAAGGCACAAAAAATTATTTCAGCAAAGGACTCTGACTGGAATAACAATGAGGAAGCCAAGGGCCTCGTGGTTCTATAACAAGTTCATTCAGAAAAATCACAAGGCAATGTGACAGCTGGAGTGAGGAAAGACTTGTGGCAATATTTTTTTAAGAATTGCATGATGAAAAAATAATAATAAACATTAACAATGTTTTTCGGTTGGTTTTTTTTTTTCTTTTTTCTTTCCCATGACATAAACAATGGTACGCTGGTCATAAGCCAAAACCTGACAAAGGTCCAAGGTTGAAAAGGGTTTCTTTGAGCCTGTCTTCCTGGTATAATTATTATAGGTTCAGAGGAACCAGATCTGGAGTGTTGTAAAACTCAACACAATGAACTTGACAGACAGCCAGATTTCTGTTTTCAGCCAGTTTAGGGTTACTATAATCTCATTATTATGCTTGAAAGACGACAAGTAATAGAATCTCAGGTAGCTGTTCTGTCTTTACTCAGCTGCATCTTCTCTTTTATGCCAATTTCCCTTGATTACCTGAACTAGTGAGGCTCGGTTTTCAACCACTTATCTTCCAGCAATAATCATCTGATCAGCCTTACAAGGTTCTCACTGCACTCAACGGTTTTAATGGGTCAAGCGTTAAATTAACCCTTTAACCATACCCCATGAGAATACAAAACTTATTAAAAAACAATTTACTATTCAGCCATTGTTAACTTTGCAGAGGAGGAGCTCTTTAAACAGATTTGCTTGTTGTTCCATCCACTCATACTTTATTTTTCTGTACCTTTACCCTTACTAATACATGAAATTTTTTTAAAGCTTCTTCAGGAAACATTTTTCTGGTTTCTTACTTCCAAGGAAACACAAAATGAAGCCACAGAAAAGCTGTATGTATCTTATGTTCTATTTTAAGGCAACTTCTTACAAAGGTTAACTTAATTTTTTCATGTATGGAAAAACATCTGCAAAAACATGATTCATGTCAGTCAATGTTGCATCTTGGGCAGAACTGTAAGGATGGTGGAACTCTTATGGACCCATCTGTATGATGGGAAGGACTTGTAGCTCTGGAATGGGAGAGTATTTTTACCAGCTACAGCAGGGAAACAGCCAAGCAGGAGGTCATTTACTCATGGAGATCTGTGTTGGTGTGTAGGGCAGTCAGCAGCTGTGATGTCACTCCCAGCTTCCCCAGAAAACTCTGGAGTCCCCTTCAGGAGGAGGCTGGAGGCAGGAGCCCGAAAATGTTCTCTGGCTTTATATTTCCCAAGGATAGTGCACAGACAACAGAAATATGTCTTCTGCCTTAACTCTCCCCAAAGCTGGGGAAACCAAGGGGTGTGTGAGAGGATGTGTCTCTGAAGAAGTAGCCTTGCCAAAGCTGCTGCTCAGAGTAGGTCTGCAGGTCAGGGAATGACACCATCAGGAGGGGCTTGAATAAGAGGCAAAGGGCACCAGTGTCCTTACCAGACCTTAGTTCTCTTGGAGAACCAGGGATCCCTGCAGGCAAGAACGGCTTTAGCAGAGCAGGCTATCCATTCCATAGTAGGGCAAAATCTCCCTTTCAGCAAAGATCCAACAGCAAAGAAGAGATAAGAATAGAAATATTTCATGTAAACCAAGGTGAGAAAGAGCCTCAATTTAGTAGTTGTTATGAATTAAGGATGTGATACATCCCAGTGCTACTTCTTACAACAATACACGGTAGAGATGCCCAGGGTGTAGATCTATCTTAGCTATCTTCAACCAATTCTTACTCACACAAAATTCTCACTGCTGTTCACAGGGGTATTGCCAGGAAATGACTTGAATGAAAGACGGAATTTTTTACAGAGACATCTCGTACAACACTTTCATCACCTTTAGTTTGTACAATCCCATCTGATCTTTGATGACAATTGGAACTGCTTAAGGGGCTTTACTAGCTCAGGTTAGAAGTCATCAAAGGAATACTATGACTATAAAATATGCTGTGCATGTTAGTCATTACATGTCTGTATAAAAATAATGTGGTGATTTCAGTCTGTTTATAATATATTGGCTTTTACAGTGGATGAATGGAAAGAAAGAAGACACAGTGCTTAAACATTAGATGATGTGATGATTTTGGGTACATGGGCTTTCAAGAGGAGTCTAAAATGAACCCCCAGGCCCTTACACAGAAGAAGGATGGGCCAGAGATGAGGACATTGAGCACAGCCATCCTGCTGGGCAGGGTGCTGCCAAGAGTCAGCCAAGAGAAACACGAGAAAGGGAAACACATCTTGGGGCTCAGCCCTCTGCAGAACTTCAGGATCTTACTGTGGTCTGCAGTGAAGGTGACTTGTCTTCGAAGAACTCCTATGGTGTGGCATGTTTCTTATGAAAGGGTTATTCTGTTCTACTCTTCACTACTTCTTTTCAAAACACATACATTAGAAAAAGTATGGTGGTGACTTTTCCACATCATTCCTACTGGGCAGAATCTTCCCAAAGGAGAGCAAGTGTCAGAGTTCAGTGACTCCTTTAGCCTGCAAGCATTTAGTCTCAGATCTCCTTTCTACAAATTTTTGAATCACTAGTCCACAAACAAATACTCTTCAAGCAGAAAAAGTTCTGCCAAGAGATATTTTCCCCCAGTAATTACTAAAATAACATGTATGCCTGGTAGTTTACATGTGAGTGATGTTTGGGACTTGCATCTTCAGTCACTTTTTGTGCAATCTCTACTGAAAAGTGCCTGAGACCAACCAATATTGTATATATATCAAAGACGGGATTTCCCTGGAGAAAAACAACATTGGAAATATAAAATTATATGTTTTTTTTTAAAAAAAAAGAAGACACAATGACAAATTGCCACAAATGAAAGTAAAAAGACAAGGCAAGATTCACTTTCCAAACACAGGCACAAAATACCACTTGAAGGGATTTTCCCTAGTCTTTGATCAACTACTTTAGAAGCCAGTGTCAGATGTTGGCAGACATGTTAGAAAGCCTCTGAGCTACCTATGGAGGAGCAGATGGAGGCAGCTAAATAGGTACCCTGCATGCCTAAAATAACTCTACACATTTCCATATGGGCAGCTGAGTCCCACACCTTGATTGTTTTGCCTTTGATACCAGAGACATATTTTTAAAAAATATTAAATTAATAGCTTTTTGTTTTCCCATCAGTTTCCATTTGAGAAAAAAAACCAAACTGTTTCCTCTTCATCATCCTCTACATTCAGTTGTATTTCTGCAGATCCTCCTACAAAAAAAATAGACATGGTCCTGTAAGAAAAGCAGGGAGTAGATGTTTTTGTGGAGTCTGCATCTGTATATGGGAAAAAAGGAAGAGTAATGTGAAATTCAAACTAGTTCTGAAGACAAATAGAAGCTGTTCAAATTCAAAAGGAAAACCAGATAATTTCCATTTTGAAAATGGACGTATGAGTTATTAATAAAGGAAAAGGGCAGATTTGGGACAAAAGAAAGCAAAAGAGGAAAATGCTGCAGTGTTCAGATCTTTATGAATGGATGTTTAGCCCTGGGGAAGATGGAGTGAGACCAGCCCTGGGGAGAAGGACTTGGTGTTTGTGGAAGAGAAGCTCAATATGATTTGGCAGTGCATGCTCACAACTCAAAATCCAGCCGCATCCTGGGCTGTGTTAAAGAGGTGGGGCCAGTAGGGAAAGGGAGGGGATTCTGCCCCTCTGCTGTGCTCCAGTGAGAGGCCACCTGGAGGGATGCATCCAGCTCTGAAGCCCCCAACACAAGATCTTGACCTGTTGGAATGAGTCCAGAAAAGGCCACTAAGATGATCAAAGACATGCTGAGAGACTTGGGGGTGTTCTGCCTGGAGAAAAGAAGGCCCCAGGGAGATGTTGTAGAGCCTCCATCCAGTAAAGCCCTAAAGAGAGCTTATGAGAAGGCCATAGAGAGACTTTTTACAAAAGCATGTAGTGATAGGACAAGGCACAATGGCTTTAAACTGAAGAATGGTAGGTTTGGATTAGGTATTACGAAGAAATTTTTCACTATGAGGATGATGAGACACTGGAACAGGTTGTCCAGAGTAGTTGTGGATGCCCTATCCCTTGATGTGTTCAAGGCCGGGCTGGATGAGGCTCCAGGCAACCTGGTCTAGTGGAATATTCCCTGTCCACAGCAGGGAGGTTGGAACTAGACAACGTTTAAGGTCCCTTCCAACCCAAACCATTCTATGATTCTATGTTTCTGAATAGCCACACTTCAGTATAATGGAGTGATAGACAAAAATCGTATGTGACTTCTCCTCAATGGGCTAATGCTTTTCTGAGCTTTCTGGAATAATCTTGGCAGCATCTTATCCAATGTGTATGCCCTGTATTCATTTGACCCAAAGACTCCTTTTGTAGACAATGGGAAAAGACACATCTAGGGCCTATTTTCTCTAAACAATTTTAAACACATATTTTGAAGATGTACTTTTGAGATAACCTGTGCACATGGAGATTGTGGAAAAGGGAGAATGTCACAAAGTATTTGTAGGCCCTTGGTCATGTTAAACTACATAATTAGCAACATGTCAACTCCATTCAAATCACCCTTTCAGTCATAGAATCAAAGAACGGTTTTGGTTGGAAGGGACCTCTACAGTCCAATCCCCTGCAATGAACAGGAACATCTTCATCTTGATCAGGTTGCTCAGAGATCTATCCAACCTGACCTCAGGTGTTTCCAGGGATAGGGCATCCTCTGTCCTTCTGGGCAACCTCTGTCTGTGTTTTCCATCCTCAATGTCAGAGTCTGTTTTTCAGGAAAATTTCTAAATAGACCTAATGCTCTCTTGGAAGACCATTAAGTCCATTCAGTTCCCCAAAAGGCATAAAGTGCCTGAAGCTTGTCAAATACAAGATACTTCTCTAAAGAATGCCACAGTATAGCTCTGCACCAACTTGGGGTTAAAGGCCAGCATCTTATTTCCTTTAGCTCAAACAAAGTTCTCGGTAATTTAAGGGAAATGGTCTGTAGTTAAAGAATAAAAAAAAATGGCAGTAACCAGTGCCCAAAAACTACACTAACAAGTGCTCCTGAAGAAGCAGTGATTTTCTAGTGTACAGAGTAGCTACATAATAATGCCTAATATGGAATTAGTGCAAAATCTTTGCAATTTTAAAGTGCTATCAAAATAAAAATACATTACAATAGACAGTCTGCAACTCGGGCATTATATTTCTGCTTTTTAAAACTAATTGTCTGCTTTATGCATGCACGGAACTTTATCAAACTGAAAAGGTCTTCTATAAATCAACAGTATTTCTTATGTTTTCAAATGGGCTACAACCACTTACCTACATAAATATATTGTAATTCACCTTGAAAAGCAAAAATGGATTAAAAGAAGTTTTTTTATTAAGTCCTTCCATTGTTAAAGCTTTTAGGGATGAATAACCGGAAAATAAACAAAACATAGACAGAAAAATAATTTTTATGAGTGAGACTGATGACAATTACAATGACAATTACAACTCTAATTACTGGGCTCCCACCAAGTCCAAGTCTTCAAAAACTTACATGAATTTGTGAGTGAGAAGACAGATTTTAATCTATTGTGTGTCGTATTTGTATGCTGAACATAGAGATAGTGTATAAACAGGCAAAACCAAGGAGTGAAACCTGGACCTACTGAAGTTAAAGCATTATTCCCAAAGCATAACTTCTCATATCAAATGTAAACTCTCTAAAAGTTGGCTTTCCAGACTAAACTACTTGGCTAAGATGTTTTATAACAAAAGGACCTTGAAGAGCAACTCAAGTCTTCCCTAGACTGGTGTCTAAACTAGATAGCTCTGTTTCTCTCCATTGGTTCTAGCAGAGACAGATATCTGGCTTAAGTTGTCCATCTAAGTGTCTGCAGACAGATGGGACAAAGCCTGCTGCCCATGAGGGTACCCTTTGCTACTAAGGTAATGTGAGTAGACAACAATTTCAAAAGCTTGCAGTGCAAGTTTGTCCTTCTTTGGATGATGTTGGATTCTTTCTATGTGTTTGGTAGTTTATTACAAACTTTAATGAATCGAAGAAAACACTACACAACCTTCCCATGTTTTGCCAGACATGAATACCCAATGTCTCTGCCCACAGAGAGGTGGCAATGGAGAAAATAGATGGAGTTTTGCCTAGACTTTAAATATGCTGTTCCTTAGTGAAATCCTACTAGACAGTGAACTCAGGAGATGAATCATTATTGTGGGACACAGGGATGTCTGCTCCACTCTTGCTTCTCCTGCTGACCTCCTGCGTGGCCTTGGGCAAACAGCTCCACCATCTGTTTCTCCACCCTCCTTTGTGCAGGGGATGGCTACAGGCCATTGTGCAGTCAGATGGGAACCAGCTGTCTCCATGCCCTGGCCCAAAATGGCATGACCAAGATGATGTGGTGCCAAGTCTGAGGTAACCTACCTAGGACCTTGGAAATACTCTCCAGCTCCAGCTTTGTGCTTTGTTAGACACAGTAAAACCCCTTCTGCTCAGCTCATGGCACCAGCAGTGCATAAGTCCAGGTAGGCGTGTCCATAGACTGAAAGAACCTGCTTGCTTGTGTCTTTTCTTCTGTGAGTGCAGAACAGGCAGCACAAAGGGAGCTGTGAGCTCTGCCCTAGAGATTTACAGCACTGGCTGCATGTGTATCTGTTGGTCTGGCCAGCCACCCAATTCATGCACCCACGGGGTAAAGAGGTGGGAGGGTGGCATTTCTAATTAATACCTCACTTCCACAGAGAACAAAAGAAGATTTTAAGTAATTATAGAGATAAAATTTAAAGTAATAATATGAATGCAGCTGTTGTGTGTGTGTATACCTGTGTATGTATCTCTGTGCATTTACACAATTAATTTAACCCCATTTCCTGAAGTGATAAAATAGGGAATTTCCTTGTCCCATCTTTCCCTTTACCACTGCTTCCACTTAGAGATTTTGGTTCATTCAGGGAATACAAACCTTTCGTCTTTGAAATTAGTGAGTTGCTTACTTATTACCCAGAATGAAAAGGTCACAGGGGTACTGGAGTCTGAAGCACTGCTATGAATAGATACTTAGTATACAGCAATCCTGTGCTTCTGGGCTATTTATTCAACTAGCTGGAAACATTCTTAGAAATAAAGAACTAGCTTAACCTAAAATCCACTGATCATAGAAGAGTAGCCAACCATTTTACTGCAATGACTGCACTCTCATGCCACAGTCCAAGCTTGCAGTCTTTCAACATGTTTTCAAACATTTAGAAGAGTGTGAATTCTGCTGGGGAAGATTCACAGGCACTGCATAAACTGGTCCTTAACAAAACTTCCTATGGGGTAGATGCTCTATACCTCTTTCTGGCAGAGCATGATGCATTACCCTCTTGCATTACCAAGCAGATGCCCTCAGGTGTGACCTCCCAGCAACAGCTTTCTCTTTGGGGCATGAGGGAGATTTCAGGTAGGAAAGCTGGTCCAGCTCTCTGAGCAGAGAAGAGCTCATTGGTCTCCTTTATCAGCCCGCCCTGATTCTGGTGGTTCACACAGTTGGAGCACGGTTGATAAAAGCCAAGGTGAGTTCCTCTTGTGTGTGGTACGCCAGAGTGGTTGTTGGTGTGGCAGGCTTAGAACTGAGATGAGAGTTTGTGGAGAAAAGGACAGGAATTTCTTCAGCTTGAAATACAGGGTGAAATTTTGAAAATCCATTCTGTGGGTCTGCAAAAAGACCTCTTCAGTTCTGGCTCAACCCTGCTGTTATGAATATTCATAATATCCAAAACCATGCTTGTTTAATAACTGGGCTTGAATCTAGGGCCTGTAAAAGCGAGTACGCGCCACAGCTTGAACTGAGGCTGGCAGATGTAACAAGTGCATGTAATTTGTGTTGTTGTCATTGGTCTAAATGCCAAACTCTAATGCTGCTCATTCTTTCCCTTGAAAATATCTGCAAAGGAAGTATTGAAACCAAGGGATGAATCACTCTTTGCCACAGTACCATTACTATTGCATTTGTCCAAGATAATCCAGTAAATGTGTGGAGTTTGGCTTCTTTTCCTTTCAAAGTCTCAGCCCTCTCTTTCTCCCTGCACAACAGACAGGCTATATCTATATATCACCTCTGGGATCCAGGAATATGTGCTGGACAAACCTTCAGTATTGGCAGCCAGAACACCTTGATATAAGGTTTTCCCTTTGGAGAGTGAGATGTTTTCCTCTAGCATGGTGGAGAGCATCAGAGGGTATGTATGCAAATTTAGCACAGCCACAGACGTCCCAAGGCTTTAAGCTGTGACCTTGGCAGTGCTAGGCCATTTCCAAGGAATTCCCACCACATATGCCATCATCTTCCTATGATACAAATAGCTGAGTCCATCCTAGCTGCACATGCACCCAGTATATGTCCATCCCAGAGGGTTTCTCTGCAGAACAGGGAAGCAGTGTCTCCACCAATCCAAAAACCATAGATGCAGGAACTGGAGAAAAATAAGGAAGAGCAGAGCATCAGACCTGCTCTCATGTATCACATATCTCTGCATGTCATCCCATGAACTCAGCCAGCCACATCGGTCAGGCAAGTGTTGACTGTATGGCACAGGTGGAAGAGAGACACTACAAGGCAAGTAAGGGAGAGAAACTGTAGCTCTGTCTGCCCTGAGGTCTGGAGGAGTGGGAGAACACAGACGAGCAAGCTGTAATCCAGCCACAAAAGGCAGCAGAGGCTCAGCAGCATGAACCCAGTGATATTGTGACACAGCCACCACCACAAACTACAAGATTAAAGCGAACTACATCAATATAAGAAGCCTGGGCATGATCCAGACATTCCTCTGGCATGAGCTCCACACAGAGAACACTTTGCAGAGATTAGGTTGAGTGGTAAGGGAAGCACTCCTCTTGCCTACTCTCCTGCATCACTTCTAGAGAGGGAGATTTGTTCCAGGAACATCTCAATGCTCCTAGATAGTAAACAGGGCTAGTAAACAAGATCCACCCCATTTTGGAGCAGATCCTCCTTTCTTTCCAAGGGGCTGCAAAGGATTTGCAAAAGGAAAAAGCCCAGGGGACAGTCTCCTCTGATCAAAATAGTCCTCTGATCAGCTGTGACCTGCCCTGTACTTGTTCCCTCTATCAGCCCCTTCTACACTGTTACGCTAGCCCAGCCAAGGGGATTCTGAAGAGGAAAGAAGTTCCATTAAACCAGAGAGATGGCAGAGGCTCTGTTCCAGATGTTTATTCTCCAGAAGGAGGAGGGAAAGAGAGCGGGCAAATGGCGGTGTGAGGTTTTATCTGAGGTCTGGGGGGTGGGTGTTCTTTGGCCCCAAGCCAATCACCCACTGACAAGTATAGGGTTAGATCTAACAGTCACAGCTGTAGGGGGTCACAGAGGTTTTCAGGATGGGACAAACCATTCTCAAGGGAAACGCAACACTGCCCATCAACTGGGCACTGCACCTTTACTCTCATCCAGCTGACCAGAGGGTTTGCCTTTGTCGCTGATGGAGTGCTCTGCAGGACCTCAAAGAGGAACTGTGGTGACACCTAAGACTCTCAAAAAGCTGAGGAGATAAATCATTCAGCTTGTCAACTTTCCCACCATAGACAAGATTTGTCTTCCTTTGCAGCTGGTCTTACAAATTCTAGTTGGTAGGAAATTAAAGACATGAGCGAAGTCTGCTGAGCTAAATGGTTTTGTCATTGCTCTCCTTCCTTAAACTTAAGTTGCTGTGGTGACATAAATAGTTGCCCTCACTTGGATAGACCAGCACTGAAAGAAACCTAAAGTCTTGTAAGAGTCAGACTTACAAGCTATAACCATTCAACATAAAGTCAATATGTGCCACTTTTGTAGGGGTGCTCACACTTTCCCTGTCAGGAAAAGAAAGGCTTTGTGAAGTTTACTCACCACCTCTTCCATTTCCTATCAAAACTTTGTTCTGGTAAAAATGTGGGTTGCCATCCATACAGGCTTATTCTTGCAAAATTTACTTTTCATAAATCAAATTTCATACAAAAAACCCCACAACCCCAAAACCAAAAAACCACCACCACCACCAAAAGAGAATACTATTGAGTTTTCCAATAAAGATGTGGGATTTTGCAGCTTTCAGAGCAACATTTCCACATAGCATAAGTTTATTTGGAAAATAAACACATCTTTTTTTGAAATAGTTAATTACCTTGGTAGAGGAAACAAATGAAATAAAAGATTTATGGATCCCTCTTTCTCATGGGGAAGGAGAAAGTGATCTGTTTGCAGGAGTTATATTTTCAGGCACTTTGCTGAGACACCCCAACCCCCCTCGGTTGCTGACTGTAAAATAAGAAAACTATTACCCAGCTGGGGTAACAATAGGCTCCCACAGTGCTTTTCTGCTCAGCCCGCAGCTGCCAGTGAAAGTGGAAACTACAGCAGCAGGATAACATTCTTTTCTTACAGCCTGTTTCTATGGGCAAGGAGCCCTCCCACTGCTTCAATGTATTTTCTATGCAAAACTGTAGAAGAAGTGACATTTTAAAAGTTTTGACCTTTGTTTTTTTTTTTCCCCCCCCCCCCCCCTTTTTTTTTTTTTGCATGAACCAAGGCATAAATTTTTTAAGCCATCTGACAGAGTATGTGTTAGGAACAGCAATAGCCATTACTATAATAACAAAATGTTTCAAATTTTGAAAATTCTATATTGTGTGCGGCATACTGATAACCTTTGTGGAGAAAAAAATTGTGATAAGAGATGCAGAACTCCTCTGTTTATTGTCATAGGCAAACAGATGATTGTGGCAGATCTCCTACACCTTTGCAAAATAGTGTCATTGAATGCCATCTTTTCATTTACTAATTTCATATTTTAAGGCCAAAATTTCAAAGCATTTTGCAGGCAAATATTTTTTCCCCATCCCTCTTCAAGGAAAAAGAAATAGCCAATTTTATTAAAATTGCCTTTGAAAAAGTGTTTACAAGAGAAAAATAGTGGACTGAATAATGCTAGTGAATTGTTGTAAATTAACTAAATATACATATATCAAAATTATATGGAAAGAATCCGATAAAAAATTGTCATTGTTTCCAATTAGTTTACAAATATAACAAAACAATACCCTACTAGTTAAAACATAAAATAACGCACCAAATATCAGGAAATTATAAAGGATGTTAGTGATGTAAAACATATTTTCCCAAACACAAAAATAAATTAAAACTGTTTAAGCGAGATGGGGAGGGGGAAGGGATGCCCATGAGCCATTGAAGTGAATGAAGAACAGATTCTAAAGACAAGCCTGGCAGGTTAATCCATGTGAGAGTCTTCCATTTACCACCAATTCCCTCTGCTAGCTGCCACTGCTATTACCAGCTCACCCTAACGCTCACCAGGGCACTGGCCCTGCTGCTGGTCCATCTCCATCTCTCTCTCTCTGGGTCTGACCCCACATTCTTTTCATACCCAGCACTCTTCCCATCAGACCTTGAAATCAGTGGAAATTTGACCAGTGCAAATGATGACAAACATACCTGTGGGACAGCACTGCTCTGAAATAATCAGTTTTAAAAGCTGTTTTAAAATTAATTAAGATTTGCAGGAGAAAGGAGAAAAATCCCACATTTTAAACTGGTGGCTCCACTGGTGGATTGATAAAGAGCCATAAAGACTTCTTGGTAACTTGAGTCCTCCATCAGAACAAGATAAAATCATCTCTCACTCTACAACACACATACACTGTAACCAAATCCATCATTAGCAAACTACATCATTCATCATTAGGCAAGGATCTACTATAAATTACAATGGGTCCATTAAAAGATTGAGAAACCTAACAAAAAAAAAAAGTGCAAAAGCAAAGGAAAAAAAAGCTCTCCCAGGAGGGTCTGTGTCAAGACAGAAAATTCTTTCAAGTCCCCTTTATCTGTGTCTGAGACATTATGAACTCCTAGGACACCCCTTGAATTTCACATCTTATAGAAGCCATCTGCAGGTAAACAGGGAAAAGAAGGTCCCAATTTTTACCCAAACTCTATGGCTTTTTATTTTCCTGGGCAGAACATGCCCAGTAGATTTTCAAACCCGAAGTTACTCTTTCTGGTGTGTGAATCAGCATCTTAAAAAAAAATTCAGAAACGTTTCCATGACAAGCCTGCCACCAGGGAGCCAGGGACCAGCGCTAGTTCTAGGGAAGTCACCAGGGTACCTGCACCTTTTCTGAAGGCTCCTCAAGGGCTGTGGCACAGAGCTCTGGAGTAGCTCCCAGACCCTGCACCCAGGGAAGGTGGCCTCCTTGCCTTGGTGGGGGTGCAATCAAATCAAACCAAGTTATCATTTCAAAAGTGTGTCTGTCGTCATCTGCTGTATTAATAGTTTATTTGCATGTTTCCAGAGTTCTTTGCTGCAATATGTGGGTGCAGGCAGAAGAATTCTAAAGGATTTTTAGGTTGATAGTGCTTCCATTATTCAGGATAATGTGCTATCCAGGGCAGGCAGCTATTTGGGATAAATAGCCTATCCCCATTTGTCCAAAATAGCCAAATGTCTGGCATGAGTCATGCCAAACAGGCAGCTGCTCGGCAGGAGTGTAGTACTGGCATACTAAAAAGCAGAAGATATTGAAGGGGGCAGAGAGAGCTAAAGGTGGCATGAGTGTATAGTGACAGGAGGTTTGTGGGGTTGGTAATACACAGCTATCACACTCCCTAAAACTCTCAGATGACACCGCCATAAATGGCAGCATTTGTCTGCAGGTTGTGCACAACAGTTTCCAAGACACCACTCACCTCCTTAACACTATAAACTGACAATAAACAAGTATCTTAGAGGCCACTGTGTCGGAGGTGCTGGCAGGTATTAGCTCTGGGGCACACATATTGCAAGTGTGATATCACTGTCAGCATGGACAGGACAGTTTTGGGAAACAGTTCCTTTAGGAAGTGTGCTGCTCTGTGATTTGCATAGCACAGGGCATTTCCTCAGCTCTCTGAGGAAATGAGATGATTCCTTCTCTGAGATGGATTCCTGAGAAGCAGTGGCTTTCACAAGGAACAGCACGGGTATCACAGGGAGGTACATCAGTAAATTTACAGATGAGTGAAGGTATCTTTGTCCTTAGCTGGCTCCCAGGTAAAGCCTTGTACATGCAGGCTTGTGAGC
This sequence comes from Ploceus nigricollis, assembly GCA_013399945.1. Taxonomy (NCBI): domain Eukaryota; kingdom Metazoa; phylum Chordata; class Aves; order Passeriformes; family Ploceidae; genus Ploceus; species Ploceus nigricollis. Next base: position 57,533 of record VXBC01011096.1, read on the forward strand.
ACTGTACATACCCCTGCTGTGTGCAGACACCCTTCTGTCCTTTCCAGGCTGCAAAGTCCCTTCCTCCCTCAGCATTGCCTAAGTGCTGATAATTTACATAGCAGATATTCCTGTGAAGTGGGTAATGAAATTAATTTCACAGAGAGAGAAACCAAAGCTGTGAAATTTGTGCCATACCCAACATGGCAAAGAAATCATGGGACAAAGTCCTGAGTGAGAACAGTTACAGAGAAATTCTCCTATGCAGGAATATCCTTTGTCACAGTCACCATGATGCAAGCTCAGCAGGTGTCACTTCAAATTCAGTATCTTGGCCATCTACTTGTCTTTTAAAATAAGTGAAAACAGTCCCTGGCATGTAGTAAACTTCTTGCCAGACTTTGGAATTCTCTAGCTTACATTATCTTTAGCACATTAAAGTGCCAAAAAAAAAAAAAAAGAAAAGAAAGAAACTGGGTAAATGTGTAGTTAGTCATGCTTGTAAAAATGTCAACGCTGTCAAAAATATTTGTGTGAAAATCATAAACAAAATCTGCTGCCATGAGAAGTTTTTTGGTTCTTAATTATTGGACAAAATGACTTCTTTTTCATGAAGACTTAAAAAAAAAGAGAGCTAACGATATGATGGAAATATTGGCACAATCTTGACTCAGCTGCTTCCCTGGGGTAATAAAGTTGCTCCCAGAAAGAAAGGGATTATGATCTTCACAGAGTACCTTAAAAATCCAGCTGGTATGCCAGGCTAGCTTAGCAGGTTTCTAATAGGATGTGCAATCTTGCACCTCTAAGCGTGTTTGTAAGGTTTCAGGTGCTTAAAGGCAAGAGAGGCCTGGTTAGCAGTCCGCTACTTGGCATTTTTGAGTGGATTTCTAGAACTGCAACTCTCAGATTTGCACGCTTGCTTATAGAGGGTGGATAAGCATATTTTATAACCTAAAAAATAAACAAAAGCAGTAGGTCACCAGACCAAATCATGTAGGTCAGTGGAGAGAAATACCTATAGCTATCGAGAGGTTTGTGCTCGCTGACCTGTGGGAGCTGTTGGTGGTCCCACGCCACTTCTGAAGGACAGATGTTCTCACCCGCATGCTACTACAGGTGGCAATGCTGGGGTCAGCAGACCCCATGGGCACATCCCAGGAATGAACCCCCACAGAGAGGGTTCACTGGGGCAAGGCACTCTGAGAGGTCCTTTGGAGAAGATGTTCTCTCTTCCCCCTCTCTTCTTTGCAACTTTGTAAAAGCAGACTCACACCCTTACAACTTGTGGTTAATTGCTAAATCTTCACTAATAGCAAAGTCACGAGAAGTGGAAATGAGCATTCGATGGCTTGGTCATTTGGGGACTTAATTTTCAAACCATGCACTGAGTTCAGGCCTTGCTGTCTTCTCAGAACAGGATCATGTATGTTTGTGCAAGGTTGTAAAGTGTAAGACTTGCAAACCAATATTGAAACAGACAGACAGCCAAGCCATTTAAGATTTTTTTTTATTACTAGGGTGCTGAATATTGGAACAGGTTGCTCAGAGAGGTAGTGGAAGATCCAGCCCTGGAAATATTCAAGGCCAGATTGGATGGTGCTCTGATTAACCTGGATGAATTGAAGATGTCCCTACGTATTGCAGGGAAGGAGGTGGGAACTAGATGACTTTTAAAGGCTCCTTCCAACCTAAATCATTCAGTGATTTCTCTTGTCCTGAGCTGCAAATATAGTTTGTTTAAATTAATGTCCAACTGTACTGCTATGGCAGAATCTGGAGAAATTACTCTGAAAGGTCTGTCACAAGCATGGCAAGGAACAAGTTACTAGAAAGAAGCAAATTCCAAAAAGGGCTGCAGCAACTAATGGTTTCAAGACCTTTTACAGAAATAGTTTCCCATCCCTTAATACCCTTGTGAGATCAGTACCAATGTGCTATACAGCAAATGTAAAAGATTGCTTGAAAGAAAACAAAAATTCATAACATTCATCTTGTATTATTCCATTCCATGTCAGTTGTTATCTTGTCTCCTCAAAGAATTTCAGACTACTGCTTGAAAAGGCAAGGGAAAACAATCTTATAGTAGTACTCACTAGGTTTATTCATGGGAGTTTACATTATCCTATTTTATAATTGAAAATATCTGCATGGAATGGAGATACAATCAAAATTCAAGTAATATTTTATATATCACAAAAGGAATAAAACCTGAAGCAGAAAAACATGACATTAGATGAACAAAGGCTATGTTGGCTCATTACAATCATGTCTACCTTCTTTCCTCCAAAGCTCTCCTGAGAGAGTCCAGGTGCCTCTTCTCTGCTATCCCCATGAAAATAAGCTTTTGCTGGTAGAACTAGTGCTGTTATGCACTGTCTTTAAGGCTTACTCTTAATCAGATAGAAGAATTTCTAAAATATTCCATGCTTCCTGAAAAAGAGGCATAAAACAAGAACTGTGTAAGTTTTAGCCACTCGTTTTTGGTTTATCTTGTGAAAAAATTCCATTGTTTTAACAACAAATAAGAGCAGATTTGCTACAGTGTTCAGTGAGCATGAGGACTACAGGAAAAGCAGATCACAAATAAATGGATTAAAGGAGAGACAGTCTTCTCAGCAGAAGGAAAAAATATTGCCTGGAGAATATATTGAAATGTTGAGTAAAAATGCAGTCTGTGACCTGCCTTGCACAAAGGGCAGCAGGGAAATGAAAAGTACTCTCTACCTCTGGCTGTCCTTGCACAGGGAGAGGGAGGCCTTGAAAGCACTGTCTCCTTGTCAGGACTTTCACCAAGCCATTTGCTTTCTGGCCTGTTCCTAAAACAGTACAAAAACACATTGCAAATGGCTCACACAAGGGAGCTTCAAGAGGCATCAGAATTTTTTTGCATCTCTTGGGAAATAGGCTCTTCCAAGGCTATCTTTTTCCAAGGTTCTTAAAGCACAAAGAGAAGCAAAGTGGGTTCTTTTACATGAAAAGTAATGAGAAGTTTGCCTCAGCCTAGTTGAGAGCATCATCAAAATTCAACCTACGCCTGATAAACTGTCAAGGTTTGTTTCTATGTAGAGGCTCTCAGCTCACTCTCCTCAGGTTGTTGGGAGGCAGAAGAGGGAAGCAGGTACCCATCCAGATGGCTCTCTGAGACATCACTAAAATTTTCTATAAAACCTTGGCACCTTCCATCAGTTTTCTGGGACCCTGAATATTGGATCTTCCTTTCTTTGCTGCTGACATTTCATGATCCAGAAGCTGGGTCCCCTCTACTGGGCCTGAGCACAGTACAATATCACAGACATTATGAGTTCACGCTGGTGCAAAGGATGAGCAGAGAAGATGTGTGAGATAGGATATTGTGGAAACGTTCCCTGACAGGAAAGTTCAAAGCCATCTCGCTAGTCCATCCAGTTTCCTGGTGAGTCCGTGAATGAGGCTGTTGCCCTTATCTTTCCCGTTCTTCCATTGCTATCTCACATCCAGCCAGGATATGAGAATAGGTGCCTTGGAGACATGGTCAGTCTCTTTGCTGGATCTGAGTCCTATTAATGCAGTTCTTCCAGGGCAATCTGGAAGATTGCTACTGTTGAGCATAGTTATCTGCCTTTATCCTGCCCACAGCTCTGAGAAGCTGTTGGAGCAGTCTATGGGGTTGGATGAGATCTACCCAAAGCTATGGAGGGGAGTGGTGAAAGAGCTCACCAGGCCACTTTTCGATGTTTACCTGCAGTCCTGGCTAACTGGGGAGGTCCTAGTTGACTGGAGATTGACCAATGTGATGCCCATCTACAAGAAGAGCCAGATGGAGCATTCTGGGAACGACAACTCTCAGCCCAACCTCAGTGCCTGTGGGGGGACATGGAGCAGATCATCCTGAGTGCCATCCCACAGCATGTGCAGGGTAACCAGGGGAATAGTGTGTCCAGCAGGACCAGGGCAGTGATCATCTCCCTGCACTCGGCACTGGTGAGACCACACCTCAAATCCTGTGCTCAGTTCTGGGCCCCCTCTACAAGAAAGACACTGAGGTGCTGGATTGTATCCTGAGAAGGGCAATAGCACTGGTGAAAGGTCCAGAGCACAAGGCTGATGAGGAGCAGCTGAGGCACCTGAGGATGTTTAGCCTGGAGGAAAGGAAGCTGAATGGGGACCTTATCACTCTCTACAACAACCTGAAAGGAGGTTGTATTGAGATGAAGACTGGTCTCTGTTCCCAAGTAACAAGCAATAGGACAAGAGGAAATGGCTTCAAGGTGTGCCGGGGGTGGTTTAGATTGGATATTAGGAAAAAATTCTTCAGGATTGTAAAGCACTGGAACAGGCTGCCCAGGGAAGTGGTGGAGGCACAATCCCTGGAGGTATTTAAGACATGTAGATGGGGTGCTTAGGGGCATGACTTAGTGGTGGACTTGTCAGCACTAGATTAACAGTTGGATCTAATGATCTTAAAAGTCCTTTTCAACCTAAGAAATTTCATTATTCTATTCTAACAATTTGCAACTTTTCTTGGAGGTGTTACTGTCAAAGTAGATACAGGAGATGCCTATCCCTAATGCTAAGATTAAATGAACTCTCAGCAGAAGAATTAAAATCTAAAATTAAAATGGTATCATTTTGTGATAATGTTGTAATCTGCCTCTTTGGAAATTCCTGAATCTCTGCTCTATTCAACAATGAATTTACTAACTTTAATTTATGTAAGGCACCATAACAATAGACACCAACAAAATGTAGACATCTGCACCAAAGCTGTTTTGCTTTGCCTTTTCTTTGTTGTAATCCATGTGACCTATGGTAGCTGTCTAATTCAGGTTGAGCCAAATTACTGTTGGGAGGTGCTTACATCTTTCCATTGACTCTAACAGGGCAAAAGGGGAGGTGGACTAGTTCACATGTCTGCATTGTACATGTCTTGATTTCGGTCATTCCTATATAAATTTTAGTTACTTAGTCTGCCACAAGAGTTTCTATGCAGTTTAAGGGTTTCCATTAAAACTATCTTTACATATGGGGCGAACAACAAAGGTAAGGTGGTGAGTGAGTGAGTGAGTGAGTGAGTGAGTGAGTGGTGTGAAACTTTTCCAGAAACTTTTCCAGTTTCCAGCTCACTTCAGCAAATAGTTTAGGATGGAAATCAGCCTCAGAACAAAATGTAGAGATTGCTTGTTTGGCATAGCTTTCCCACAGTAAATAATAGATACAAAATTAGCTAGTGAGGGAGGAAGGGAAAAAAAATAAATCATTTGCTTTCACTTGCAAAGCCTTTAAAGCATTCAGAATATAAATCCTGAGACAGACAGAGACTGTCCTCTACAGATGGGCACTGGGCATCCGCAACAAAACACAATCATGACCCTACATATAAGTTTCTGTGAAGGGCCATTAGATGAGAGACAGCTCATTGTGTGCACATGTGCTTGGATGAGAAAAATGAGTCACTCCCAACTCTGGATCAAGCAGGTGATGTAAAGGATTGGCAGGAAAAATGATGCAGACAAAGGCTCTGCTTTCTGAAAAGCACTGAGTCACATCCTAGAAAAAAGCATAAAAAAAAAGAAAGCAAAACTGGATGCAGTGATATCAGTTGAGAGTTGGGAGCAAGGATGAACACACCCGCTTCTGCTGTAGAGCATGTACACCTATATCAACCAAGAAGCCCAAACTATGGTTTGCTGTGTCTTCTGTAAGGCCTTACGATTGAAACTTTCTGTCTGTTCAGCTGCAGTTTCATTAGGAGCAGTCTTTTTTTGTGATTTCACATGTCAAAATGATGTACAATTTTCTGGAATGACAAATTCTTCAGTAGTCACAGGGTTGGTAAGAAGTAGGCTGCTGTTAAGGAGAGTCAGGTACACCATTTTTCCAAAGTTTTGCTGTCCTTCTTAGCAATATTTCTAACTTGGTATCAGTGAAAAGATAACCAAGAGCTATGCTATTGCATTCATAATTTAAGAGATGGACTGTTATAAACATTCTAGGATAAAAAAAGCTGTTAACACAGTGAACTTTTAATTCCCCTGCTGTGTTATACCTAGATTTTAGAGCAATAGGAAGGCAAGCAGAGTTTTTTAGCTCTAGGCTGTGGGACAGCCGTAGTGGATCTGGTCTGCCTTTGTGTTGAGATGCTCAGGTATCCTGCTCTCCTCACTCCTAAAGTACTTTTATTACCCTTACTTCACAGAGCCCCTCTACTTACTACGGGTATTGGACATTAATACTGTTAATTTAATTGACTTAGAGGAATTCAGCCCACATAGTAACACCTTTGTGCAGATTTCATTAACCCCTGTCCATTCACAAGATTGAAACAAAAAGCTGAAGACATCTAAGCTAGAGCAGGGGGATAGCCACTAGCTCTATCATCACCTTCTTAGATGTGGCAGGGCAGTTAACTCCAGACAGCCCTTCAGGGGACTGGCTTCTGATATGAATAACAGATTCAGAAACATGATTTCTGAGCTTGGGACCCCTCAAAGGAGGCAGCAGGTGTCTACCCTTTAAGGCACAGAGTAATTCTGCAGGACAACTTCTCTATTGCTTTACAAGCCCCTCTCCCTGTGCACATATAACAATTGGTACAGCAGATGCTCTGAGAGGTAAAAGTCACCAGGAAAATGAATACAAATTGAGTTAAAGATTAAGTCGAGAAGTGATGCTCAGGCAGCATAAATTGACTCAGTTATCTTTTCAATTTTTTTACGCATCCAAGTCCTGTTTCCTCAAATCTCAAGTCAGGTTTCATTAACGCTTCATGATGCCCTCAGAAGACCTTGCTGCTTTGCATCTGCTCTGGCTCTGCTTCCGTGAAAGTAATTTTTGTGTATGCTGGTGAACAGATGTGAGTAAGTGATAGATCTGGGTAGTTTTGGGGATTGTCATTCTCTTGACACTTTTCTGCAAGTTCAAAGAGGTACTTGTCACTCAACCCCAGCTTTTGGGAAGAAACACTGGCCAGTTTTGGGACACCACACATTTTTGCTGGGCTCTGACAGCTGATCTTTGAAACATTCTGGAGGGACCAGGCTGAAGCCTGAGACCAGAGTGACACACAAGACAATTAACACATTAGACCTCCCCAACCCCCAGTGAACTTTTGTCGGCCTGTCCTCTTCGAAAGGAAGGGAGGAAAAACATCCTTTTTGTAGTGGCTGCTCATTATATAAAGCAAATCGAGAGTGAAGGGAGGGAGCAAAGAGATGGCACAGAGCCCGATAAGTGCACCCTTAAATCTATAATTAAAACCAAAGGCAAGTTCCCAATATAGCCAATCCAGTTATATAAGATCTTACAAAAGCTTCACACTGTTTGCTGGGTTTTGCTTTATTACTGTTCCCTCTCCTCGGAGTTCACTTCAGGTCAGTAGCAGATGAGGTATTGCAGTCAGAGTTTATGGCAGGGGAGAAATCTAACAGTGGCCTGTTTGTAAAGATATGCAAGTGTGCACCCAGAGGGAAAAATAATCACTGGCTCTACTTGAAAGAGAAAAAGTTAATGGTCGCTTTGGAGCTCAGTTTAGACCACCTCTAGCTCCGGAAGTGAATTGCTAGTTACGAAGAAATTACTTGAAATGATGTCCTGAGAGTCTGTGAAAGGCTGTTCCCTGTCCACTGGTCAAGGAATTATGGCAAAACTACACATAAGACAGGAAATCAGGCTGCATATGGCCTGTTAGCCAGCCAGACTGAGGAATTTGGATACAGAAGTTTTTTCAGAAAGCCCATGACAAGTCTGTACCACATTTTTTCATGCCTACTAAAAGCATCCTGCAGGAAAACACAAGATCAGCTAGCGTATTTTAAGTGTAGGCAGCTCACTGCAACTGTACTGAGAGTAGCTACTTCCATCTGGGAGTTGGAATGTGTATCAGAACCACTACACTAAATAGTATGCAAACTAGATTTCGGAAATATAAATAAAAAGCAGTTATCATTATTGATAAAAGCCATCACTGCTGCATCCTCCTCTTGCATTCTTTACAACAGCAGTAGGCAGCAGCACTCCTAAAAGCAACGGTTCCCTAGGGCCATGCTGAAACTAAGCTCTTCCTCCATGTAAAACCCCCCAAAATACAAACCATCAAGAATATCACACTACAACAGTGTACACTCAGTACAACACAGTACAATCACTCAGCAGTAATCACACCCTGCACAGACATCCATGCATTTCTGAAGTACAGGATTCCAGAGGTAAGGAGAATATGGGAGCCAGGGGAAGAAGGCAGAATTATGTTCTCCACTTTCTGTTAAGTGACAAAGTTTAGGCACATTCAACATTCGTTAGTTAGTGCAATTTGCTGAAGTCCCAGAGTGGTAAATGTTCTCAAGAAGAATTTACCTGGAAGAAGCTGATAATTTCTGAGTATAGCGCCAACATTCACCTATCAAAACAACTTCATGTTCTAAGCCCCAACTATATATAATTTGTCCCACAAAAATAGAAGTATGTGAAAAAAGAATACTTTTTTAAAAATTCTAAAATACTACCCTTTCTTCCCAGTGACAACCAGAAATGCTACTATTTTTTTACCAGCATCATAGGTATCAGAAAAATGGGAAGAATTATTTGCAGGAATGTTTGTGAAATCTGTGACCATCTTTTCTTTGCAACATGAAACCTCAATGAAATACACCTTTCAAAAATTAAGTTTTAAATAGTATGTTAATTGTTTGAAGTTCCCATCTTGCAAATGCTGTATGGAAAATCACCATGGGCAAAACTGCATTGCTGAGGCAATATAATTAAAATATGGTATCTGATTGGGTTCAGTTCCAGTTCCTTCTGCAGGACTCCATCAGAGGATTTTTATTATTAATAACTGACAATGTCAGACATTAAAATGGTTATCCAAAGAGTATTTTTTTAAATTGTACTGGTTTGAAAGCCAAGGCTCATCTCTGCAAAGACCCGTGTGGGAGGGCTGTGGGAAGGAGAGGCTCAGGGATCTTACTTTCCTCATGAACCCACCAGTCCTCATAGCAATGGGGGTGCTGGCAGAGCTCCAGTCTCTCAATGACAGTAGCACAAGGTTCTTCAAAGTCAGATTGGTCTTTCCAGGGCAGTGGTTCTACAGCTGCCACACAAACCGTCAGATCTGGTGGTAGGCAGGGGGAATGACTGCTTACACTCTCAAAAGCTTACACACGATGCAGAGACACTCTGGATCCCAAAGTACATCTACCCACAATGTAAATATGATGTTTTCACAAAGTTCTGTAAAGCCATGTCAGATGTATGGGGCATAAATGAGAAATGGGCTCATTAGGTTTCATTGGGATGTAGTATCAGCCCAGATTATACCTGCTGACACCAATCGAGCCCACAACCACCACCAAGTAGCTGTCTGCAAGAAGGCTGACATCTCTATATTAAAAGGGAGGATTGACACTAAAATTAAGGCTCACATGGTTACTATTTTCATCAAAAGACTGTGACATGAGCTGTTGTTTTCAGAGCAAAGACAGTGATCAGCTTTTGTGATGTTACCACAGAATCACAGGTTGGAGTGGACTTCCAGGGATTATTTTGTCCAACCCCCCTGTTCAAGCATGGGCACCTAAAGCAGGGCCATGTCCAGACTGTTTTTTAATATCTTGCTACATATGATTTTTAATATCTCCTCATCTATATATCCACGTAGTTTGCCAGCTGTACATTCAGTGAGACAACTAGCAGCGGTAAGAAGGCATTATCTATTTACCAGGTAACATTCTCAGACAAACATAATTTCTGCCCACGGAAATAAGAAAAATGGATACAACACAGGCTCTTCACACTTAACTATGACATGTCTTTCTCTTTTCAGAAGGGCACCACACAGTGTCTAACAGGAACTTCTTTAAGCAGCTTGTGTCTAAATGCGATGCACCACCAGCAGTTCCATGTACACAAGCTCTTCTCTTGTTTTTGTCTAGAATGTTAAAACCATTTCCCTCAGTATACCATCATTTTTCACATGTTCTTACAGGTAGAAGCTCAAGGAAAAAAGTGCATCTGACAACTTCTTCACAGCCAAAAGAAGGTTAAAAAGTCCTGTGCGAATCTCCTGAAGAAGAATCAATGTCTGTGTCAGTCTTTTGTTGCCTTCTCACGTGACATCGACTCTGAGATCACAAGGAAAAAAATCATTTGATGGTTCTAAGTGTCTGCTAGTCTTGTGGTGTTTTTTACTAATGAAATCAAAGTAATCAAGCTTGAGCTCTAAAAGCTAATCAGGTTCTGGATGGGATTGACTTGACTACAGGATTTTATTTCCTTGAACACATTTGATAATCATTACAGTCTATCAGCTTGGTAAAATAACCTCATTGTGTCAATGCTGGAACTAATTGACTGACTTTCCAGGGCTCAGACAATCTAATAAGTATTTCATTGTTGATATTTGTTTCAAAACAAATTTGCACTGTCTCATAGATTTTCAACTTCAGGTGCCATGGCTTCTCCTCCTATATTATGCTGAAAAATTCATCTCAGTGCTATGCTGACATCTCATTCCCTTCTTGTTGTCTTTTTTATGTTTTACATCATGAAATAGCATGAATTATTTCAAGAGACCATTCAAATAAGGTACACAACAAGTATATGACAGATCTTATGTGCTGTGACAAAGCCATGGCAAATGTTATAAAACAGCCTCAGATTTTTCAGTAGGGTAACAGCCTCTTTCTCATTAGTCATCTGCTCACATATCTTTTTTTTTTTATTTCTCCATTTCTTCCACTGTTTCTTTTACTTTGACCTCTGAGGTTTATACTTTAGGCAGACCAGCTCATAAAGGAAATACCAAGCTGAGTTTCACTTTCCATTCATGCTATTTTTTTCCTTAATGTTTATAAGAAACTTTTCATTTTTCATGAAACAACCCCCTCAGAATGTCCATGTCCAAAGTTTTGCTTAGTAACTGTGAAAATAGAGATCATTATGGCAAAGTTCAAAGCCTTTTTCAGGGTTTTTTCTGCTCTTTTTCAGAAAAACTGCCCAAGACTTTCAAGACTTTTCTGTTTGTGAAGATTTCAAAATCTTCTCATGTGCCTTTTTTTTTTTTTTTTCAAAAATGCATTGTGGAAAAGTGCCTGAATGTAAATAGATTGGTCACTGAGATAAGGAGTAAGTAAACATCTTCTCTTAAATAACTCAATTAAAAAGATTTTTATCATACTGGTGCTGTGCACTCTTTTAGAACTGAATTTTAATTTCTATACACTTGTGAAGAACACTATGAACAAATGATGCAACAATGCTCCTGCACTTAACATACTTTTGAAATAGGCTCAAGAGAAGAGCTACTCATGTTCTCGGCCCCCTCAAATACAAGAAGAAAGAAAAAGAAAACTCAGTTCAATCTTTGAAGCAAACAAAACCCATAGAAAAAATTAAATATGTGGTCCTCTTCTTGTCTTCTTCCCAGGGAAACCATGACAGATGAGACCCAGGAAGGTAGAAAAGATTTTTCTCAGTGCTTCAGAATTATTTGTTCTTCCTGCTTGTGGAGATAAAACAGACAATACAATGATGGGTCCTAGTCAGATCTGCACTTAGGCATGGAAATTGCTTCTCTCCAGTGACTGTACAAAGGACCAGGAATTGTCAGTAGCTGTCTGAATCACTGAAGATTTTGGATGCAATAGGAGTCAGAAAGCCCAAATCAGGCACCCCAGGTAATCAGCTGAAGTCTAAAAACGGGAAAAATAAGGGAGACAGAGAACCATAAATTTAGAGGGCAGATATTTTTCTGTTCTAAGTCTTCAAATCTGCCTTCAATCTATGCTATGATTGTAGCACATTGGTTCCTTCCGCTTAGGGTAATAAGGTACCTTCTGAAATCTCTTGCTAATTTACACAACATCTGAATGCAGGAAGGTATTATGGCACCTCTCTGCTGCTTTAGCATTTCATTTGCAGGCAGCAAATGCTCTTATCTACTCTCATGCTGTCAAAAATGTGTGCATCTTTTGTGTCCACAGAAGTTGTGTGATGAGAGGAGGTTCCTCCCTAGAATCCACCCCTTACCCTGCAGATGTTTGAGCTTTCCAGCCTGCTGGTAGCAGGCAGACATATATTATTGCTAGTGCCAGCAACAGCTCCCTTGTCTTAGCTCAATGTGAAAACAATTGCTCAGGGGTCCTGTAAATAACAGCTCTTTGGAATCATCTGGAAAAGAAAAAAAAAAAAAAAAAAAAAGCCCCTTGGTACACTGTAAGCTGGCAGTAATTTCACATTACTCCAGACAGTATCCCATTCATTGCTTGACAGATCTGTTTTTAGTTCCAAATTCTCCTTCTCCTTTAGCTCTCCTGTTGCAGGTAGACAATAGAATTTAACTGTTTGTGTCCATTACCAATGGCTTTATTTGCTGCCAAACTGTTTACTCTTTCAGGAGAATATCTAGCAAAAAAGCACAGACTAGTACTGAGGCTGTCTGTCCTACAGAGAGCACAGAAATTTGGGGGGAAAAAAGAAAGCTAAGAAGACCTGACAGTAGCTCATGTGAAGCCCACTGCATATACAGGAAAATTATCTTTAAAAATACATCTGCTTGATGTACTCTTAAATGATCTCCCTGTATGATCTCCCTGATCAGATCAGTGACACAGTACCACAAATAATGATATTTGAAAGCAATACTGTTCTGAGAAAAACTGAGCAAAACTGCACTCCAGCCTAGTGCATTTAAAAAATGTTCCCAGAGTGATTTTAAGTAATGCAAATTATGCCAGAGAACAGAAAGTGCTCATAGCTTAATCTGCAGTTCCATTAGCTGCACAGAATCTGTTGCCTGAAACCTGTCTAGCGAGCCCTTGATCCACTTGCACACATAACAAGATGCTGGTTTTGTGGAGGCAGAGAGGCAGGCATAAAACACAAACAAGTTTTGAGAGAGGCACTATTAGTGCTACAATCCCTATGTGGTATGAAAGCAGTTTCTCTGGGGACTGATGGCCGGTCTGTGTGCAGGGAGGCTGCTGGCAAATCAAAGGCAAGGTTAGATCTCTGTCAGTTAGAATAAATCCCTCTTTCCAGCTGCCATAAGATCAATGTATTCCCTTTGCTCTTGCCCTGACTACCACGATGTAATAAACTTTCAGGAGAAACAGCGACCAAGTGTTACATGAGGGTAGCAATCGTGTCTGGCTGAATTGTTCTCTGTAGATACAAAGGCTAGTCAGAGGTTCCTGAGCTTTTTTTTTCCTGCTTACCACAGCAACTGAGATGCAGGTGTTCTTCTCAGAAAAATTCCTGCCTAGGATATCTGCAGTGTGCAGTAGTGTCTGCAGAAACAGATGATCCTTGTGCTTGTGTCAGCAGACCTGCGTGGCTGGGCAAAATTAGTTTTCAGAGCCACAATTCTGAGGTGCCATCTGCAAAGCACAAGAATGCATCATACCATGAGAGTACAAAATATATGCATCTTCATCCAAGATGCTGGCCTATCTCCCCCTGCCATATGCTCCAACTGCTGAGCTAAGTTGCCATTCCTGAGTATGTGCCAAACAGTAAAATCAGCATAACCCCTTGAGTTATATCCAGTAGTGCAGGGCTACTGGATCTTCAGCTGATCATGATTCAGCAGCCGAAAATTCAAATGAAGGTGTAATATTTAAGTCTGATTGTGAAAAGTGAATTAAAAAGGAGGAACCAGAATGAAATAACCCAAGACACCCTTAATTTTTCCTTAATTTTTTTGATGTTAGGCTCCTGTGTCTAGGGGGGAAGGATACTTCCCCCTGTAACACAAGGGGAAGGAACTCATAAAGGAATTAAGAAAGAGCATGAAACAATATTAATTAAGAGGTAAGTAACTGAAAGGTTGTTGAGTATAAATACGAACCAATTCACTGTTGATTCCTTACTGCAAAAAAAATATCAGAATTTAGAAATGAGATTAATAGCAACTAACAGGAATTCAGATAATTGTTATAGTATTCATTAAAGAAATAAATGTCCCATTAATTTTTAAGTCAATATAAAGACTCTAATTGAGAATTACAGCCTCATTTGCACACTCCACTACCTTTGAAACTTTTCACTCTATTCAGAGTGATCCAGTCTGAATTCTGTGTTTTCAAACTGGAAATAATAAAAGTAAGCCAACAGTACCTACTCCAAAGACTACTGGGGAATTGATGTTGATTCTCAATCACATTTTATCCAAATTCAGTAGTGTGGGGTTACACTTTCACTGGAATGAAGGTTTAACAAGCACAAGAAAGAACCTTGGAGCAATAATTAGATAATTACAGAAATACCATCTCTTTAAGTACCACTGAACTGCTCCCACAGGGGATTCACAGGAAGACCCTAGTACAAAATGAGTGGAAATACAGCACCAGTGCTGAGAGATTTTGGCCCCAGTTCTACAAACACTGATATAAATTACCTCACACAACAGAAGCCCAGGCTGTGCTGTTGTATACCTGTTTTCACATAGGAACTGCACATAGGAAATGCCTATTATTCTTTGTTGGAAAATTCCTGCCCTGGTTACTGTTCTTATGAATGCCTCATGTGCAAAGGAAATAAAAGTTGCCTGGCTTTACTGGGAAAGTGGGCAGCGGGTATAAGCAAGGGTAGGAATTTGGGTGTTTGGGGCCACTGGATGACAGGAATACCAGCTCCACTGAGCCCCCTTCCTCTTCACAGCAGGTACAAAGAGAGCTGTGAGATCTTGAGGAGGACAAAGGAGAGAAGGGACGAATTCAGAAACAGAGTCTTGCAGTGCCTCCCTCTGCCTTTGGCTACAGCCATTGCCATAGAGCAGCTGCTGACCACCGGCAGCAGTGAGCAGGCTTCCAAACAGCCCAATTTATTTGCCCAGTGTCCAACACATGACTATTCCACAGGATCCTGAGTAGAATAATAGCTTGTCCCTTGTACACTTATGATATCCAAATATGAAAGAAAACATTGTTTATTAAGCAGTGCAGCTTTTAGCTTTGATTAAATCTTTAGGGAGAATGCAAAGACCCAAGCAGGGATAATCAGAGGCACACTTTTCAACATAAGTAAACCCGCAAATTACATCACATGCTGCCAGCAGAAGTCAGTTTTAGTCTAGTAACTGGTTTGGTAGTTCTTCTGTTTTTAATATGTATTTGACATTTAACACACTGTACATATAAATTTTTTTGAACATAAATCAAGAAATGTGTTTCAGTTAGACTTGGGCAAGCATTTAACTTTGTCTCAAAGGTAGTAAGACCTCTTGGTCTTGACATCCTTACCTTGATGCATCTTCAATGTCTATATACAGGCCTGCATAATTCCCTGAGTCACACATGTTGCTGGTGCCATGTGTCAGGACTTACAGCAGCAAAACAAGGTGTTGTGATGTGTACATCATTCTCACAGTGACTGTAAAACAGGGGAAATAGAGTTAAAAGCTCTGACAGACAAAAAAATGATCAATGAAGAGAAAAGCAAGCATACAGGAATCAGTTGTATGTGTACAATACAAGGAGGCCATTAGAATCTGGGACAGGTTTTATATAGATATATCTACTCTTCTTAGTCTTCTTTAGTTTAATTAAGGCAATTAATTTAGGCTCTAGTTCCTGTGCAGAAAGTGCTATCTTTTTATCTGCAAAGATTCCAAGAGTAGACATTTCCCCCTATCTCTTAAGAAAAAAGTGCTGGGTTTTGCATGAGTTTAATGATCATGCATGCTGTAACTCCTGTGACTCCAGAGAAATATTTGTACACAGCTGCCTTCTTCAGCGCAAGCCCCCTGAAAGTGGAGGGCTGCCTGGCACATTGTTCCTGGGCTGGCGTGCCTGGAGGAAACCAGACCTTCAGCAGCATCTCCTTTAGTGATGGAAAGTCAGGTTTTAGAAGGAGGCCATGACTTGGTGCAGCACTCAAGCACCTTCTTGGATCTAAACATGTGTGTGCACCCCCGTGCTTATTCAGCAACTGCTTGAGGCCAAGCCTACATTACAGCAGCTTAAATTACATGGAAGCCTCTTGGACTCCAGCACATATTTCAGATCTTTGTGAAATAGGATCCACAGTGATTAAGAAGCCAAAAAACATCCTGAATATAACCAGATTCTGACAATTATATTTTACTTGGACAAATTTTCTTGGGCACAGAACTGTAGCAAGTGGATTTGAACATAAACAGATCCAAGATGCTTCGTTTTGAATTTTCTGAGGACAAGTACCCTGCATCTACACAATTTTCCCTTGAAATAAAGTTTTCTAATGAGTGGTAAACAGATGCTAACCTTCAAACTTAAGGCATGAGACCACTGCACCCAGAGATGTTCATTAACTTTGAAAAGTCTCTAGAGGGATTGATGCTGAAAGTGCTGAAAGGGACTGTTGCAGAAAGTGGCACATTATGTGTGACTCATGGCTTTTACAGTAGAGTCCTACCCCCAGGCTCCCCACCACCACAGGCACAGAATTTGGAGTCATTTAAGAGATCTGTAAAGAAGAAATCCAGCTAAAGGTTGGATTCCTTTCCAGCACATTCAGATGGGCCAAGGGTTGAATGCATTTGGCTTTGTTGCACTATGGAATTTCCTGGGAGCAGCTCAGCCAGGAGGCTTGTTCTCCAGCCTGCCACTAAGATGCCTTAAAAGACTCCTCATTTTATTCTCTTTTTGCTTATTTTTAAAACACTCTAGCTTAAGTACCTTACAAATATCTACCTGAGTGTGTTCATGTTACTGTAGAAAGTGTTTAAACGTTTAAATGGCTTTCCTCAGATATACATATACATATATATATATATATATAAAGCAAACTCATATAAAAACAAACAATCCTCTACTATGTAAGTATATCATACGTGCATAAGCATTTCCAAAGACACAGTTGCATAGGACAGGCTGTAATAGATTGACTGGTCTTACTTTAAGCTGTCATCCTCAATATTCACACAGGACCCATCGATAGGAAGAACTGTCCTTGCAAAGACACCATTGCAAATGCTTACTTGACTAGACAAAAATAAGAGTATATGTACCTAGTGTTTCTCCTCCCCCCACCTTTGTGAATTTAAATCAGATTTAAGAGATGTATGAATGCTGAAGGGTCAATCCCACACTAGACAGACAGCAGAAAGGTCCAGAGTTTTGTTTCAGAATGGTGTTGGTTTTGACATAGAGGTTGTTTTAAAACATGACCCCACACAGGCATTTTTCACAGACAGACACACACAGACACACTGCCCTCCACAAAATGGTACATCTGCACATTCAGATGTGCAAGAGGTCAGTTTTGTGCAATTTCTTCAGGGCTATTACATGCAGTAATGAAGCATCTTTCTTCTCTCCCATACCCACTCTTACTAGTATGATTAGAAAATTAATGTTTCCTTTGGTAGGAATATTGACAATGGTGCACATTACTGCAGTTGTCCCACTGTCACATCCTGCATATGAGGGAGAAGGTTACTTTAAAAAGTCTTTTAATTCTTCATTTCTCTAGGACTTTCAGCAACCATAAGAAATAAATGCAGTGTGATACATTATTTTGGCCCATGAAGTAACTTAATATATTGGTGATTTAGAGATCAATTCACATTTTGACATGTAAAAAAAATGCTGTGCAATGATACAAAAAAATCCAACCCCCCACCCCTCCCAAAACTCATTCAAATCTCAGATATGCAACATTTTACCCAGGGTTATTTCTAGTAAATCTTCATAGTTCCTGCCTCAGTTTCTGTACTTTAAAATTGTCTTTCTTCTCAAACACACAAACATCCCAGTTTTCCCTGGCATCTCTTAAATAACTGCTACATATCTTTTCCTCCACCCCTCCTCCCCCTTGCCTTTCTTCTGGGTTCTCTTGTCTTTTTTTTTCCTTCCCTCTCTTGTTCTCCTGCCTCCAGGACCTCATAGTTACTACTTCATGCCCAATCGCTCCTATTCAGTCCTGTCTCCTTTTCTCTCTCTCCACTGGTAAGGAAAACTTACCAGAATGTGTAATCTCCAAGCACTCTTTTCATTTAAATGTGAAGAAGAGTCATTTGAGACTCTCTCCTAGCAAAGAATTGGTCATTTGTCAGTTAAATAAGTTTCTTATCTTTATGTACTTCTGAATAACTTGAGTTTTTATTGTTTAATGGTTTGGTTGCAAAAATAAGCATTTTGCAGGAAACCACAAGTGAAATGGTATTTTTCAGTCTAACGCAAGCCAAGACCAAATCTTTGAGTGCTCAATCCCCCCAGCTATGCTTTTGACCACAAATTACTAGCTAGTAACTAGTATACCAAAGGAAACAGAAAGTGATGGTTCCCCAAATATGCAGAAAGGCTGCCTCCAAACTCTGCACTGCTTAACTTTCAGACACACTTTCCCCAGTGCTGCACACCAATTCCCTCCCACCCCGCTTCCATGCATATTCAATGGACCATATGCTTGATCTCAAATATCTCCAGGCATTATGGATCCTATTCATCAAGAAGTGGCTTCTACACTGGTGAGCAAAGGGAAAAAAAAAAAAGACCTTTTCAAAGAGCATTCAAGAGTTTTCTGAGAAAGAAATCCTAGCACACAGTGACCTGTATGCACCAGGCAGTGATCCACTTTAAACTAAACCCACATATTTCTGCTGAACACACTTACATTGGCGTTAAGAAATTCTCATTTTTTTGCCATAAAAGGAGGCCTGTATAGAGATCTCATGGGAGATCTCAATAAGCAGAAGCTTATTGACAAACACAAACCTAGTGATTCCTTGGAATCCAAAGTGGTTTGTGGCGTGACAAGGCAGTCCCATCATCAATCCCTGGTACATGAGAAAAGCAGAGGCAGCTCCAAAGCTGATACACCAACTGCCTCGGGATCTGCCATGCAGCCAGATGCTGTGCCGGGAATTTTTCCCTGACACTATAGCATATGGGCTTTGCATTGCCATTTGAAGAGCATGAGACAGACAGAAACAATCTGGAGGGGGTGGGAAATGGATGACATGTCAGCCTGGTGCTTGTATTAGGTCTTTCATTATTAGGTGATGCTTAAGTACCTATTTGGCCTTCAGGCAAAAGAAAATATTGACCCAAAGGAAGCCCTGAAGTAACTGTATTACTTGCAATGCAGTTAGAATGGGGATTAATTTGAAAGTTTGTTTGCTTTCACTTGTTTTTTGGTTGTTTTTTTTTTTTTTAATAAACCAAATTAAAATATTTTTTTTCCCCTGCATGTTGTCAGAGAAATCCAGGAGCAATTTGGGATTGTACTTAAAGAGAAATTAGGGTACTGTGTAATCACACTTGTTTCTCAAAGCTGTGATACACCATTTGCTGTCTTGTCAGTTCTGGGCAAACCAGCTCCTATAGCTCACTCACCTACTGCAACCAGTCCCAGCGAGAGCTAAAAGGATTCCAAGTGTGAGTGACTTGCAGATTCATGGAGTTGTCAGATCCATCCCTTCCTTTTTCGTCAGGGGTTGTCTGACACTGCACCCCTGCTTTGCTTTTTCTAGAGCATGAAGAAAGAACTGTACAAGCACTATAAAAAAAGCCAGTGCGGCCAGAATTGCCAGTGGGAGAGGGTGATGTGGCAGGAGGTCCAGAGGGGGAAAGGACCACATGCCAAGGAAACATGTACCAAAAGAAAAACACCAGAGAGGAGAGGAACATATGCACTGCAAGAAGGGGATGGAGAAGATCAGGAATGTAAACAGCACTGAAGAATATTTGAGGAAATATTTTTCCTGAGTAAGGAGTAGTGATGGGATACACCACTGCTGAAGGGAATCCTTGAAGGTACCACATACAGAAGTTTCAATGTGCCATGTTGGCTTTCTTTTATCCTTTCCAAGAGAGCTTGGCCTGATGGATGTAAAAGTAGCTCAAGTAGTATTAGACTTCACAACCCCTGAGATGACAATTTCCTTCTTCCATTTTCCTCAACAACCCTTCACCTACATGTGAGCACACCTGTCCTCTGCCCCCACCCAGCCTCAGTATCTGTGTGGACACACGAGCTACCCGTGAGCCCCCCACAGTCAGGGAACTCTCTGCTCCAGATGCTCTGAAAACTCTGGAGCTTGGAGAACCATGATCACCAGACATGCTTTACCCCAGTTCACTTGCACAGTAAGTGGGGGTTCTGCCATCCACCCATTTCTGGCTGAACCAGCACTATGCGGAAAGGAAGGATGGAAGATCATGTTTGCGCATCAAATGTTCCAACTTCATTTGCACAAAATATATCTCTCTTTTAATTCAGGGCATTCTCATGAAGGCAGTCACAAAAATGGAGCTTCATCCTGTCTTGATGGCCCCATGTACTATTTGCATCTCATATTTGGGTTTTTCCACTATAAGCAAGATTTCCTTCAGTGGTATTCGTGAACTGGAAAAAAGAAACATGGAGACAAAAAAAATATTTGTGAAGAGACAGAATTTCATTTTTCACCTGCACTGCTTGAACTGCAACATTTGTACTTACGAATCCTGAGTAAGTGCTTGACCTTTTCATTGTTTCTTCATTTATTGTTCTCTCAGTTCCGCTTCCCACTCTCTGTGTTACTGCATGTATTTAGGTAGTTGCTCTTCAGCCTGTTTCTTCTTGCTTTGTTGAATTCTAACTCTGCAATCAGATGTTTGTGCAAAAGCTCTTACTGCCAGCAGGATGCTGACACAGATTTGGGTGTATGAATGTCCTGTGTCTTCGGTAGGGTGCTTCACTTTACTTTAAAGAAGAAAAAGCCTTAGGATAATAATACATTTTAATTAAACCATGCACAACTCCTGTGGCAAGCACAAGGAAAACCGTACTCTATCTCCACAGCAGTGCTGCATAAAAACACAGAGCATCTTTTCATACCTGTGCCTTTAATGGCAAGCATCACGAGACAAATACAATACCATTTAAAAACTGCGCTTATACTTTCACCCTGTGAGTGGCTCCTTGTTATGGGGCTTACAATGGATTAGTTTTATCTTTAAAAAGGAGATAGAAAGATAACTCCTTGAGCACACTGTGAGGTGTATGAGCTTGTTGTGATAAGGACCTGGTATTAGTTGATTGGCATCAAAGATCATGGATGTATTTATAGCACACCAAGCATGATGACAACATGGATGCGAGTTGTCAAAGGAAGTCAGTTCCCAGAGAAAACTAAACATTTAAGGCCCACATTTTCAGATGTATTTGAGCTGAGAGCTTGCCTGTGGGCTTAGATCAGATCTAGCACAGCTAGAGGAAGAGCCTTTCAGGGCTGTTTTGCATGAACCGCAAGCACTTATCCTACCAAGTGACAGGGATGTGGTAACAGGGAGGACTCACAATTAATCTGTTAATCTGGATCACCTTCATTCCCTCCTCTTTTACTTCAAGGCCAAGCTGTTGCCATCCAGTTCAGCAGTTCAGCCCTAATCCATCCAATACACACGGAAGCTGCTTTCTTGGCTCCTTCTGGGCATCTGCCTACAGGTGCATTGCAGAACATGCAAAAACTTATTAGAAAAAGAAATATCTGAGAAGAATTTATTCATTCTATAATTCTCTGAGAAGTGTGAAGGAGATAGTAATTTTCCAGTTCTAAAAGATGCTTTTTACCTGTATACCTGGGCATTGCATTATAACATTTCCTTGTGGGAAGCACTTAAATCAAAAATTCCAGAAAGAAAGCAGAAATACAAGTTCCTTGCCTAAAACAAAGCATCCTTATGGAAACATCCTTATGATTTTTAGCATTTTTACTTAGTGCTTTATGAAATTTTGTAACCAAGGTAATATATGAAGCTGCCATTCCAATCTATATTTCTTCCACTCTTAGGAATGGGAGAAATAATTCCAGCTCACTGATCAGAAACCAGAAGGACTAAGCTTACAAAGAGTTAATGAAATCCATTTTGCAAGGTAACTCTCAACTCGTTGTTAATCAGCTCCACTGATTGCATTCAACTTAACCAGAGGAGTTAACATGTTCCACTAAATTAGAAGTAGTCAGATTACCAGGCAAAAATATGTATTTTCTTAATATTTGCTGAAGCCATTTAAAATTTTCTTTTGCTTTAATAATTTTGTTTTGTTTTGTTTCCAGACACTTACAAACTAAAACAGGAGGTTTGTATTTGGCAGCCTCACTGTTCCTCGCCTCAGCTTTGCAGTGTGGTTTTGTCCAACCAGTAGCCAATGAAGTCTGTGTGCTGAACAACTCATGCTGAAGGAGAAGCAGCTGCTCACTGACACCGCACTCTACAGCACACAAATCTTGCACTTTTGCAGAAAGAGAACAAATACTTGCAGAAAATACACATGGAGTTTGATGCTCAAGGGGTATAAGATTAGGTCCAGTGTATTGACTAGGGAAATAGCCTGCAGGCCTTAGGCCAGTGAGGCTGCATGCCAGTGACTTCATTAGGGCTTTTGCCTATGAAAGGGCTGCCTGTTTGGATCCTGGAAACTTGCATCAGTACGTCATTTTGTGTGACTAAAGTAAGCAGAATGTGTCCAAAGCACTGGCCAGTTACGGACCTCAATCTGCCTCCATTCGCAGGCAATGTCACTCTCAGGAAAACAGGTTTTGATTTGATCCAGAGGCTCTTTTCAATAGGACTTTCATCACTGACTTCAGCTGACAATGGCTCATGCAAAAGGTCCCCATTCTCTCTTATAACTTCCCACAACACACACCAGTAGCTGATCTCCTTCACAGACTTGAATCCCAGAAACCCAAAAATATTTGCAAATTTCTTTTGCATCCTCATGATAAACTTCCCCACTCTCCGCCCTCATCTCATGGCAGTGAGGCAACCATGATGCCAATAACTCCGAGTTCCTCTGCTGGGAGTGGAAAAAGGAAGGAACGGGGTGTTGCAAAAGCTCTGCGCTTCTGACAGTATAAAACTACAAACTTACATTGCAAAATCCTACGAGATGCAGCTCCAGCAGCTCAAGGGCAAAAGACAGAGAGAATCCAGCAAACAATTTCCTTCTTGAGCTTCAATGCTCTCTGATACAATCAGGACAGTAGGAGTGACAGACTAGTTTGGTGGACTTGGTAAAAATGCTCTGGGAATTAAAAGGTTTTGTCAAAGAGCATCAGTTAGAGGAAGCAAAAAGGAGCAATGCCTTAACCCCCTGAACTAGCATTACACACAGCTACCCACAGCATCCTCACTGATGTAGAACAAAACAAGGAAATGCAAGAATTCTTTGCTACATGCTAAAAAATAATTCTTTTTGCAGGTGTATGGCAAATTACCATTCCTCTGCTGCTTTATTTTTTTCAGAGACTTCACTTTTTTCTTTCCAATTTGCTTACTTTCTGAAGTTCAATGAAAATATGCGCTTTAGTTGCTTGAAGTAACAGCATAAAAACCTTCATTAAAGGACAAATTGAACGTGATTATGCTACTAACGAAAGTAGTGGAATTGCTTCTGAAGACTTCATCTACAGCTCACAGCACAGTAGGTCTAATGATTTCTGAAAATTCTTCATTTGTGTCATTATAAACATGCTGTAAGTGCCAGTTACTACTCTGCTGAATCAATATTGATTTGATCAGCTTACCTTTGACATCAGCATTTCATAAATTTCTTAGTCATTTCCTCATGATGACCTCACCAAACATGCTGTAAAGCAGCACTAAGCTATCTGAACGCTTCTCATCCTTTCCCCAGTGCAGCCCTGGCCCTAAAATCTTAATCTTTTTTTCCCCCACTCTTCCCTCTTGTCCCCGTTCCTTTTTGCTCTGACCCTGTGTGCTAAAATTCTGATTTAGCTGCAGTTACCAGCTTTCTTCTTGAAATAGATATTGTCGTAGTGAAGGGAAAGGACAAACAAACCCCACAAAATCTATTTTTAGCAGATGGTCCCAATTGTACAAACTTTAGCGGGGGTTATTTCTCTCTCCCCCTCTTTTTTTTTTTTCGACCCCATGCCCACCCCCCGCCCCCCCTAGTTCCTGGGTTGTGCTCCCTTCAATCTTGTCAGCTGTAAAATGGGTCTCTTTTTAACCTATAATGGATCAGTGAGATTAAAGGTGAAGTCATGAATTAGTAGCAGTGACAGCCCAGCACGATGGCCCCGGCAGCAGGGGGTCTCTCTTTGTGCTCGTCCACTCTGACCCCCCGTGCCACTCTCCGCCTGTGGGAACCGGACAAGAAGAATGTCGGGGTGGGGCCGGGGGCCGCCAG
>VXBC01011096.1:81647-109565 GCA_013399945.1 Ploceus nigricollis
AGCCCGGCCAGCGCCCCCCAGCACATTCTTTCCCTGGAAATATTCTGACATCACCCCGTCATACCTCCTTGCCGGCTCCTTCGTTAACTCCTTTATGCCTTGCCGCCGGCAGACAATGGGTCCTGCTGCAGGGTGGAGGAGGAGGAGGGGAGGGAGACATCTTTCCCAGGACAACTTTTTCATAGGCTGTGGACCTAAGGCAAGCGTGGATTTTAAGACTGGGAGGTGGGCGAATTTCCTAGGAGTTGAGCTGTGTGGTTTGAGATGCCACTCTCCATGACAAAAAAACCAAAGTGAAATGCGTCAGTAATGCAGGAAGATTTCTTTGGAGTTTTAAGCCTGAATACCTAGAACAAAACCATCCCTACCATAAACACAGCTTATTCAGTGGCTACATTTTGCATTGGGAAGTATGTCAAAACTGCTCATTAGAACCTTTGCAAAGTATGATGCATTTCCACTCTCCTCCATGAAAAAATGTGGTAGGGCAATATTGGAGACAAAGACAAATAACAGGAGTTTCCTGTTGAGAATTCCTCTTTTGGGGAATACCTGAGAGCAGTGGGACAGCAACAGAGCTACACTTTTCTGCAAATGTGAAACAGACTGGTCTTCCTGTTCACGTCCTCTGGGATATATTTTGTCCTTACTGAAATGTAAATTTAGTGTTAGTTTCAGCCTGTTTTCTAGGATAAGTAGCTAGGCTTTTCATAGTCCTTCCCAATGAATGCACCAATTAATTAATTGTAACAGGACTTGTTATCCTGACTGATTTACCCTCTTAGTGAAGAAAGTTCACACTTCTGAATGTACTTTTGTAACACTCTTAAAGCTCTCCTACTGCACCTGCACCACAGTTATCCCATCTCATGCCATTTCTCTGAGGAATATAACATGTGCAGGACTCATACAGAAAGGATGGTTCCAGAAAACTTACAGAGGATCTTCCCAACACCATAAGAGGATCACTAAAAACCAATTCACTGGGTGAGGAATTTCAATTTCATTCTTGTGATATTATAAATTCTGGTAAGACTTCACTGTCTCTGTGCCTTGAAGTTCTCCTCAAGTGGGTCCTAGTCATACCCCAACAGTCAGGTGGGATTTAGGCCCCTGAAACAGCATAAAGGCATTTTAAGATGTCTAAATTCATAATTGTAATTCCTGCTTGGAGGCTGTCTAGCCCCAGGGAAACATTAGTGTTTGCAGGATTCTTCCATTTTGCTCTAAAAGATGCCAGACCATTTGTTTTTCTGTTCCAAGGTGAGTGTTTTTCTGTTCCAAGGTGTTCCAAGTGGTTTTTCTGTTCCAAGGGGAAAATAACCCCTCCTTTAACTTACTTTGCAGATTCTCCTGGGATTCACAAGGAAATTCTTGATCCAGTCTTGGAAAAGAGGGTAAGGGAAGAAAAGATCTGGCATTACAGCCAGATCTCTTTTCTTATAGGACCTCATTTTGCCTTTTCTATGGTTCACTAGATAAAAAAACCTAGTCCCTTGAAGATGCAGGGATATTTCCTGTAAAACTAGCACAAATAAATGAATGGAAGGCCCAGGGAAGAGACAGGGCAGACGCCATGAGCCTCTTCATCTCTTGAGCAACGTGTACTCACACAACCTGCATCTGACTGGAATGCTCACCCCAGCTTGACATCACCCAGTTTAGCCCCAGCCAGCCCCAGCCCACACCACAGGACTGTGCAGGAAGTCATTGCCAAGGGAAAGGAGCAGCTCTGAGGCTTCAGGAGCAGCACTCCTGTCTCCAGCCCCGAGCAGCAGCGGGCACCGGCTGGGAGCAGCCAGTGGAGCGTGCAGATGGCACAGTCTCAAACAGGTTTCTGACTAGATGAGCTGACAGCATTTCCACATCAGTTCATGTCAGCTGTGTAGCATCCAGTTACACTTTCTGCAGGTCTGCTGGACCTATTTCCCAGAACAGGCTCATCCCTGCCTGGCATCTACAAGGCTGCAATCCATAACGCCACATTTTGAGGACAAAGCGGAGAGCACATTGGAGTTGTACCTAACTGGCTGCAGGATGCACATTGCAAAGTGTCACTTGGCAACAGGCACAGCGAGGACCAAATGGGAATCTCACAAGCTACCAGTTACATCCCCTTCCAGATAACACCCTCCAAGCCCAGAGAAGAAGGGTTTAGATTGCAACCAGCAAAGGTCTTAGCAAGCTGAGCAAGTTGCTTACCTGATGTGCCAGACCAGGATCCATGTAATATGAAGCATCAGTGTGTGTCCAGTATCCACAATGCTCTTCTATTTCCTTAAGAAATTGCAGATTTAGGTGCAATCTTTTCTCTGTCTGAGAGAAATCAAACTCATACCTCACTGAAGGGTTACCTAATCTCTATATAGTTGCACGTGCTCAGAAGGAAAGCTGGGAACAAGGCTGATTTTACCTCTCAGATCTTTCTTTGAAACATAAGAAAATCCCAAGTATCTGCACTCGGTCCTTAGGCTACAGGGTCATGTTCCTTCTCTTTGGCATGCCACTGAAAGCAAATGACTGGATGTTCTGTGGCAATGCTCCAGCAAGCAAGCTCCTAGCCAGGCAGCAAGCACACTCTGGGAATAGGGGAAAACATCTTTCCACAAAGGGGTGGGACCAGAGCCTTATAAACCTCAGGAAAATGCACTGGACAGTCGGTGTTTGTAAAGGATTATATAAAGCACTGGCCATGTCCTACATTTAAAATTGTGTGTATTTATTTTTTTTAGAAGAAATGTTTTAGCCTCCCATGATGAGGCAGGTGAGCAAAGGATTGTGCACAGGCAGGAAGGGCTGACTCCAGGGTAGTCAGGGGAAGCTGTCTTGAGGAACTGACCCTCCCTCTCACCTTGCTGGTTATGGCAAGTAGTGTGGGCTGTTTAGGGGTCTGTGGGCATGTAGAGGCAAGGCATAAGGCTCAGGACCCCATTGTGAGGAGGAGTGGCAGATGGAAAGGAGTTTCTTCCCTTAAAGACTTCAAAGAGCTTTCCTGTAATTTGTTCTTTGCCTCACCCAAACAGAAGGAGGAAGAACAGCATTAAACTTATGGAGTGGTGTGTTGTCATAAATCATGATTTAATGAAATATAGTGTATTTCTTCTTAAAGTCTGGGCTTTTGTATTCTCTCCACGTTAAGGAAACAAGAAAATAGATGTCATTAGGGTCTGGAGAATAGCTTGAAAACAGTCACCTTTCTAATATTTCCATCAGATAGCAAACAATTAATAAGTCAACGTCGAAACATACTTCCAAGTGCTGTTGTTTAAAAATCATTATAAAAAATTAGTTCTGGTTTTGTTCATGTTGAGATTTTAGACCCCATTTCAGATTTTGTGGTTCTTGACTACTGTCTGTTGAATAATGGAGCTTGAACATCCTCTGCCTTCACCACAGCCAGGAGCATTTCATAAGTATCCCCCTTTGGAGCTGGGGGAGATCCCCTTCAGGGCTAGGGAAGCCTGGAGCAGGAAAGGAAGTCTTCAGCCAGAAGCTATGGAGAGTGATTAAGAAGGAAATCACCTCCCAGAATCACAGAGGCATCAGACACCAGTGTATATCCCATGAACAATTCTCCCCTGTACCCTCTGAGCCCATATTCAGACCAAGAGTTCTGTTCATCACTCCACAACCCAAACCCAAGACCCAAGCAGTCCTGGGAACAACTTGATTCTCCTTAGTGGCTCATTAGCAGCTGAAGAGGAAACCCAGTGGAAAGCAATCGAGTCCCAGTCGATAGTAATCTCCAACTCCATTTCTATGTGAATTTCCTGGAGGGCTGCAGCTCCCTATTCACTCTCCCTATTCCACAAGAGTGCATTGGTTGGGGCTAGCACAGAGATTTGGTTCCTTGTTGTGCCTCCTGCTTGCAGCCTGGAATCCACAGTGGGGATCCCTGCCTGTGTTGAAGCAGCTTCCTGCATCCCTGCTCTTCTCCCACTGGAGAGGTGCACTGGTGTGCACCCTGTCTGTGCACACCAAAGACACTGCCTTGCTTCTTTCCTTGGGCCCGGGCAATTTATAAGAACTCATGAACTTTGAGGACACACACTTTGGCTGAGCACTGCCTGGAAATAAGAACATATTATTTCTCTTGTGCCATCTTCTCTGCTCCTGGATGTGCAGCCCAGCAGCAGCTCCTGCTCTGAGCTCCCTCCAGGGTTACTCCTGCCACCTGCCCTCTCCTGCCAGTGTGAGGGAGAGCTGTGCTGCCTGCTGGGAGGCATCAGCAGTGCCAGTGCTCCCCTGTGTTCCCTGCAGGTTATGCTTGTTCCCTCCTGTTGCACAAGGAGGTGTGCACATGCACATGGTTATGTGCACACACGTGTTCCTGTGTGTGCCAGCAGAGCCTGGGACATTGCTACTCTCCCTCTGTGCAGAGTGGGTCAGGACAGCTGGGCATTATTTAGTCCTTCCCCTACACACTGCCACGGGAGGGAGAAAGGTGTTATCTGTGATGGACATGGAGCTAACACGGACTATGATAATTTCCATTTTTGTTATTTCCTGTTCCCTGAAAAAAGAGGGAAAGTAAAGCCAGTCCTAAGCACTGTGGGATGTATCTTGCCTTATAGCAAAGCCATGGTTTAATAGCAGCTTTTTATTGAATCGCTCAGGTAGTTTCTTTCTGGAGGAAGGATGGGATTAAAAGCAGATTAAAATGATCAATGCTTCTCCAGTACTTCACTATCAATCCAGTCCTTGATCTTCAGGAACAATCTAGCTCTGAAAAAAATATTTGCCAAAAATATAGAAAGCCAAAATTTTAATTATTATGTCTCTGCCTGTTTTTCAAACTGCTCACTTAGAAAACAACACAATGAAACATTTCATTACCCCTTACTAGCTGCTGAGAAAATTCTGCAGTTACATTGAAACATCAAGCTTTCAAATGACTGCAACTTCTATCAAATACTTCTAAAGACAACCAAAAATGTCTCCATTAGAAATACAAAAACATTTTGTGACCAATACTCTCCTAGGAAGGTTTATTATAGTACTAAAGTCAATTCCAGCTAGTTTTTTTTTTTTCACATATCAACTAAACTGTATTGTGAGAAAAGTATAAAGAATTATTTTTTCCTTAGATTTTTATTTTAATCACCTAAAAATCATTCTTATGGAAATGAGAAAGACAAAAAGATTCCCCAGGGACTGAGAAACTTCACTGATTTGCATCATTAACACTGAAAAGAACTTGCCTGGAAATGGCCCCATCACGTGTTCTTTTATTTACATTTCCAGACAAATACAAAATTATTTTCAACAAGAAGGTTTCTTGTAGATTCATATCCCATTTTGATTAGTCTAGTGATTAAAACATGAATATAGCTTGCTGTGCTTTGATAGACTGATTTAGTCTTTGTTACACTGGAATTCTTAAATTTTTTTTTTTTTTTCGTTTTTACTTCGTTTATAAAGGGTTTGCAACATGGGGGCTCTGAGTGATCATTGACTGTATTAACATTCATAATTAATACCAGTAATTATTAAGATGCTTTTGGAACAATTATCATTTGTGGCATGGAATGAGAGAAAAGTGACATTCATTTAACAAAACTCTGTGGTTTCCGTTTAACGAGTCTGTCCAAGCATAAGCAAAAATGAAAAAAAAAAAAACCAAAAGCAGAGCACACTAAATATATATTTAAATATGCACATAAATTCTATGATAAAGTAGTTCTTTCAAGACTCGAATCAAAATTTTAAACAGTTTACCTTCTTTGTGTCTTCTGAAGAGTTTTACGTAACAAACTTTCAGTGTCATCACTAATAGCAGTTCATGCCAAGGATTACTTTCTTAAAACTGCTACTCAAGCCCGGTGATTTGCAGTACACTTCTTATTACAGGATACATTATGCAGAAACCCTCTGCTATGTGATGGGACATGGCAACCCTGCTGTGAGAATGCCTATCAGCGCTTCTTTTAAGGCCTTTTCTCAATTGTCAGCAAAGTATTTTTTAAGGTTAAAAGGTGTAAAATTATTCTGAAACGCTTTTCTGACCTGTCGCCTATCACTGCAAAAAGCTATAGTTCATTTTTTTTCTAAAATTGTATTTTTAAAATGTGATATTATAAGAATAAAGCTAGTAAGAAAAATATAGTTTTCTATGCTTTTCATTATATTTTTCATAATTTTTTCAGTACTGATACACATTAAGATTGTGAGTCCCTTTTTATTTCTGATTTTCTTCATTATGATTCTAGCTTTCCTGTGAGTCACTTATGATGTGCAATTAATGAGAAACGAGCAATTACAATAAAAATATTTGAGTTTATATTTTTATGGATTTTCAAATGAATTCCTGAATCATATTCTCTAATGTAAAAGTCAAATGCAGCAGGGTCATGAAGCATAATCTCATTTTCCTGGTATATAAAGCTCACAAGATCTGTCATTCTTCAAGTACTACCTGTACTTTGATTGAAACAACAGTGAATATCAGCAGGAAAACTAGAAGAAGGCTTCTATTCTTCAGACTGGTGGCTGGCTTTTATGGCTTTGCAAGCTGCTTAACTCTAGATTTCCCAGGCTACATGCACAATTCAAGGTCAATGATCCTATAGTTTTAAATCCTGTGCACAAGAGGTTACCATCTCCCATTGTCTGTAGCTTAAGATTTCCAATGGCAGCTAACTATTTATGTGCTGGTAAAATGCTGGAAGGTATCTGAAATCACTTTACACTGCGTTTCATGGACTGTTCTATAGCACAATCTTATCAGAGGATACTGGAGAGCTCAGCCCTGCTGCAAAGAAGTGTCAGACATGAAGAGCCTGATTTTCCCATCTGATATGTGATACATGCACACAACAATGTGAGTTGCAGCCCGAGCCAAGAAGAGAAGTACAAATAGGTGGTGCAGCTGAAAACAGATGCTGTGCCGGGTTTAGGCACTGAGTTTTGTGGCCCGTAGCAGAACACCAAGGTGGCTACACCCAAGAATTCTTATAGCATAGCTACAAGAAGTGACAAAAGCAATAAGAAGACATCGTCATATTGCACACATGAGGAGGTTTGTATCAGTCCTTTCCAACATGGACTCATCCACTTTTTCTGACACCCACCTAAGTAGTCTGAGCCTCCAGAAAGGTTTTCTCCCTGTATCCTTCAATGCTGTTTGTGGTGAGGTGTGCAAGTCGAGCAACTATTGTGTACTGTGCTTGCATTACCAAAAGGCAGAATGCACATTCTGCTTCACATTGATTTTATCATATCCTATTTATTAATTGTCTATATCTCACCAGCATAAAGTCTCATCTTAGCCTGCTTACTAGTACCTCGATAACCAAACAGGAGAAGGTTGCCATTCACACACACATAGATGACTGCACCTCATGTTTTTTGGACCATACAAGTATAAACTGCATGTTCCCCAGCAAGAAACACTCCAGAGGTCTGGTCTTCAAGAGGCATGGCCTGGCCCAGCGCCCCTGGGGGCCCTTCATCCCTGTGTCTGTGCAGGGTAAGAGCAGGGCTTATCTTCAGCCAGGTCCTGGGTTCAGGAGCAAGTATTTAGGTCTCAGACATGAGAACAGAAAGTGAGATCTCACATCACAGCACAAAATACAAGGCAGAGGAGCACACATGCTGTGCTCCAAGGATGATGACTATCCAGCCAGCAGTGTCTAGAGAAACTTGCAAAATCCAGCACATACAGCCCTAAAACTCCTACCACAGATGACTGTTTACTGCTATGCAAGATGGAGTGATTCTTTCAGACAACAAACCAGCAAATTTCTAAAACTATACCCAAGGATTTAAAATTCTATATTTAGAAGTTATTAACAAATACAAAGTGCAAATTACATCGTTGTAGTATGTAGTATTTAGTTGTAGAACTAAACATATAAATCTTAATACTGGACAATTCCAGATGATATTGTTACAGGTGCCACAGGATGATCTTTTAAGTTAGACCCTGAAAAATATGGTCACGGTATTTCAAAATATATATATGTATACACAAAGTAAAATAAGTCTCTCAAGCTGAACAGCTACTCTTCATTCCCTGCCAGTCTTCCTGCAATCATTCTGAATTCACAACAGCCTTCTCTTACTCAGCTCCTTAAAACTCCACCTCTTCCACAGGCAGAAATTCAAGGAAGTTATGAAGTGAAACCCACCTTTGACACTCTCTAGACACTTTGTCCTTGGAGAAGGTGATTTCATGTTCATCCCGTGCATTTTTAGAAATGGCCAGGATCCCAGGCATGAAGGTATGGAGTGGTCAATGTCACACTAGCCAGCTCTTTGAGACCAGACTAAGACATTTCTTAAACTTGAAACTTGCCAGACTCTCTTCACAGAGGTCTTTGGTGCAGTAGAATTTTTTTAAATTAACATTTAAAATTAATCTGTCTGGAATTAAAATAAGAGTTCCTTTTATCATATTGAAAGGAAATGTGCAAATCCAGAGGCATCTCACCCTAAAGTAGATATCTATGATTGGGATCTTATTCCTGGCTGAGGATAAACTATTCATAGACCTACAAAACTAAGATTTGGGAAATTCTTACAAGAAGCTGCTATTGTTCTTCTGAAGCTCCACATTCAATTTCTTCTGCATCCACATTCCAGCTGTGATCTCTGGATAAGTGAGGAATAGTAGGCAAGATTATTGTCTTGATGTAATTTTAACACTATCTCTACACCTCTTTCTATGTAATCATTTTCATGACATTACCACAATGGAGATGATAGGGCAAAAGAAACCTAGAAGGTGCAATCCTCAGGAAAATGAGAATTTTGTTTTTACAATATTTCAGAGACACTAGCCAAATATCTGCCAAAGGAGGTCCCTATGCAAAATAGGAACCATCCTGAAAATTCTTCTTTTCTAAGCACCCACTGAAGCCAATAGTTGGGTTTTGCAGGAAGTCTGGATTTCATCTATGGGAAGTGATGCTCCACACTGTAGAATGATTAGGAGGACTTTTGCTCACCCATTAAACCCAGAACATGACTATGGCCATAATTCCAAATAAACAGAAATCCTGCTGCTAATTGCAGAGTCACAGGTTGTGGCATTTAATTATTATCAGTTAATGCTAAGGCTGTATTTTGGCCTCCAAGTCAGGGTGATGACCTGGCTGTGTAGGAGTTCAAAGCCCTGCAAACCAGCAGCTTGAGGGCAAGGCTGTTCTCTAAAGGTACAGCTGGACACCATAACCCAGTTGTGCCAGCTTCCCTCATGGATGGTCAGGAATACCAGGGAGCATGCCAGCAGTGCTGGGGAAAGCTTGCAGATTCAGCAGGATCCTTTGCTTGCACAGCTTTCACTGTGCCCAGTATAACTGAGATATTGAGTACCTGAGCTCTTTCTTGCCCAAAGAGGAAGAGGCTGCAGACCCAGGTAGCATTTTCCAAAGCAAGGCCTTGGTAGGGAAGAAGTGTGATGTGTCTCTAAGAGTTAGCAGGGGCAGGCAGACATGAAGAAATGAAAGTCAGTCACATTCATCAGCAGTGTGTCCAAGACAGATATATGCAGCTATTGTTTTTTAATTTAGAGGTGCAAATTAAATAAATAAATGTCCATACAAGAGAAGAAATTAACAAGACTATTTTAATGTCTAAACAATGAATGTCAAGAGATAAAAATTAGTGGAAATACTGCAACAATATCCAGACTTTTAAAAATATCTGATTTCACAATCTAAACCATCATATTTTTGCATAGTAAAATACATTGATTTCAACTCAGTGTTTTTAATACATATTTAGTATGAATATGTTGTTCTCACTTCTTGCACAAGACAGTAAATTTTTCTGTGCACTGTATAATATAAAATAAAGACACCACTTTTTTTCTGCCATTTCTTCCTTTTGTTCCACTGGTTTTCCATTTTCAAGGTTTCCCATACTTTTCAAAAGAACCCCATATTGCTGAAATTTTTTTTTTTGCATGCTGCACTAGTGAGTAATTAAAACAAAAAAAGCAGCAACTTTATGATCATTTTTCATAAAAACCATTCACTAAAGCAGTGGGCAAAGTGAAATATGGGGTTTAGCCTGCTTTTAAAACTACAGTGGTGTTACATATACATACATACATATGCATGCAAACTATATAGATATACTTATAAAATACAAAGAAATCAGATGAGGTAATAGCACCCCCTTCTGAGAGTTAGGACCAAAGCTTATGCCCTCACTTTAAAGCAAAGCGAGAGAATTTTCGTCATGGTGCTACAGCTTTTTGATATGCAGCTCCTACTTCATGTTTTGTCCTACTGCGCTAAACTAGAGACATGTACATACTATTTACTTGACATTTATCTGCTCCTCACTCTGCCACTGTAAGAATTCCTTGGTTACAAGGCAGCACTTATAATTTGGAACTAGGAAGTCCACAAAAAATTATTTTCCTCAGCTCACCTGTTCAATTATTCCATGTATAAAATAGTCCTTTGAAGTGGCTATTTTGCAGTCAGGGGACAGGTGGAGGGAGGTGTGAAAGGCTGGTGTAATTCAGCAGGAATGTCATTTCTCTCTTCAGCAACTCAGCTTTCCTGGGGGTGGAGTTTCATCTCTTTTGAAATGGACACAGCCTCCTATGGACACCCACCCTTTGCCTCCCCTAGGTTGAGGTTAGGGCAGGAAAGGACCAGGAGCCTGTCTCTCCCTTGTAGCAGCACGGGTTTAAGAAGTAGTATCTGCAACAGCTTCTGGGACCATACCCAGAGCCACTCCAGTACCACAAGGGCCACAGCGATGCTCCTTATGCGCCTCCCTTACCACGCCCTACACCCACAAACGTGGGCTTGGCTCCCCCTCGGCCTGGCAGAAGGTTGACTTACCTGCCAAAGAAGGGCATTTTCCACACTGTAATGGAAAAACCAGGGCAAGATGATTTCCTGCCTCATCCATTCTTCTCCAACAGCAAATTTCCCTTCAAGCAATTTCATCTCAATGGGAATGAGAAGATTCTTTCCCCATTTGCTCAACACAACATGGGCTCCTTTACACAGTGTGATACAGGCAGAGCTCTCGTAAGGCAGCAGAGAGCAGCCCTGTGAGCAGCTCTGTCCCACCACACCAGGCTTTAGTGACATCAGGCCACCCCAGCAGCCCACAGCTCACCAGCCAGAGACAAAATAAATCATACCAAATAACAGCAATCATGCCACAAAAGCTCAGAGAGCAACTGAGAAATATGGCCAGGGTGAAGAGTCAAAAAGTGATTGTAACAGTGCTCCTCAAATTCCCACTTCTCTTTGAGAACTGATTTGTGGTATCCCTCAGCATATCCTACTCTGGATAAATAGCAGTTTGCAAAAACTTCTGTAGGGTTTGCAACAAAGCACCTAAGGGAATAGCAGAAGGTTATTTACTCTTCTCTTTTTTTCTTTTTTCCTTTTTTTTGAGCTGCAAAAGAAAGAAATGTGTTTGATGGAAGGTGCTAGACTAAGGAAAATAGTGAAGGATGCAACTTAAAGCACAGAAATCCACACGACGCTGAGCTGTGTATAATTTACCATGACAAATCAGTGCTCTAGCAGAAAGAGAGTCACAGCATGTGAAGAAAAAAATTAGAGCAAGCTGAAGATAAGATAGACACCATTTTCTACTTGTAGTGCTAGGGAAAAAAAAAAAGTAAAAATTGAGCCAAACAAATAGAAAAAATATTCAGCAATACTGAAAGCGAAAAAGGCTCAACCAGGACATGTATAAAGGTATGCTCCACAGAAATGCAACATCATAAGGAAAATATTACAGCTGAAAAATTATTTAAGTGTACAAAAAATTTATGTGGTAATGATGAATCTGATGGAAGAGCGTTCAGCAGAGGTTTTCGCAGCCCAAAACCTGTAGCAAACAATATGCCAGAATAAAGTTACTGAGATAAGAACTTATAAAGTAATTACAGTCCATAAAAGTGGATATACCTGAAGCCCAGATTACAATGGTACTTAGTACTTGGTTTTGACTCAATGTTGTTATGTGTAGGGCTTTGGCACATGAAGAACAGCCACCAGTATACTCAGAGAGAGTGCAAAAATGAAGTTGATTTAGGGGAAAGAGTTCAAAGCATACATACACACTTGAGATCTTTCAGGTCAAGGGTAGCAAGCCCCCAGGCTAATGCCTACATTCCCAAAAAGACACATGCACAGATCAAGATGATCATAAATTCATACAGAAAATAAAATACAGGAACATAAATGGGCAAGCATTTGTATTTTGCTATAGAGGTTTTTTTTTAAAAATGACCGCTGGTAAAACAGGAGTCGTGGGAAGGCTAAAGGGCTCCTCCTGGGAGCACAAGGGAGGTTGCAGAGAACCTCTGACCTGGAAATCCCATGCTGAGCAGGATCATCAAGAGCAAAGAAGAGCTTTTCCTTGCTCTCTCTAGGCACTGACAGTTATCCCCAGAAGGAAATTGTATTACTGTACCTAGAAGAAGTGCACACTCATGCGCTCCCATCACAGCTCAGGTATTGAGATCCTTCAGCTGGCCCCTTTGAGAGTCCAATTAATTCAGAGGCATTTAAGCTTTACTGCCAGCCAAGGTCATTTACTCTCCTCATCTCTAACAGCTTCTGCCCTGCTCGGTGTTTGGCAGGGCTGGGCACACCTGACCCTTCAGCCCTTGCAGCATGGGATCGGACCTCCTGCTTCCCCCGGTGTGGCTGGGAGTCAGGGGATTACCTGGGCATAAACTGGAACCTCTCTGTTGCACCAACAAAATGTTTCACAAAATGACCAGTAAATAAAAATGGCACCTCACCAGCCATTCTTCTTTAATGCAAAAGAATGAATTAAAACAAACAGTATTGTTACTTGAGGTGAGAATAAGAGACAAACCCCTTGTATTACCAATAGTTCTTAATCTGTATGCCTAGCCCAGAAAAGTCTACTGGATTAGATTTGGAGTGGAAACCAAGACAGAACTTTGAAAGACAACAGACTCTGTGATGAAATAGGAAGTTGTCATGCAAGCAAAGAGACTCTGCAATTTCTCCTTCATACTATTTTTTACGTTTCTGTCATAGTTCTCCTAATCCTTTGGAACACTTGGAGGCTTAAAATTTCCATTGACTAATTCAAAGTAAAAATGTCCATTCAGCATCAGTCATCTGACTTTTCTACTGTTTCTTTGAAGTTACTGTCAAAGATACCCACATCTCAAAAGATGGACTTTGTGAAAAGACTTTAAACCAATCACAACAAAAATAATCATAGTGGAAAGGATGCAGAGGCTAAGGACATGACTCTCAATAAATGTTTGAGGTTATCTATGGAAGTGTAGAACATACTATGCAAAGAACACAAAAGTAGGAAACTATTCAATAGATTATAATCCAAACAGTTATTCTGACCAGCACGGAATTTGAAGTATTCAAGTAGTCTGCAGAAAAGTTGAGACAAACTTTGGAACATCATCAACTGTAGAACAAACTATGTACATCTGCCTGGCAGTAAACATTCAAAGATCAACCAACCTAAGCAGTAAGTTACAAGAAATTACTTCCTTTGTGGGAAAATATTAACATAATCCCAAAAAATTCAAACAAAAATTCTATCTCAATAGGCTAAAAATTCAAAGAAAAATTCTATCTCAATAGGCTAAAAGCCACCTGCTTTTGAATTTTGGGAGGGAATCTAAATGTTGCACAAACCCATGGAACAATCAAGATGCTAAAGTGTCATACAAATGGGGCACAAATGACGGGGGTGACTGAAAGCCCAACACAGAACTGTCACCCCTGCAGGTGACTGTGGTGGCACAGTGAAGCCAGCCCCATGGCAAATTCCCTCTAAGTGGCCACAAACTGTTGATGGAAACAGGCAATGCAAGCCACCATCTCACTCGAGGCTGGAGAGCCAAATGTAAGCAAGGTTACAGCAGCTTAGCAAGCCCATGTCTCTCAGCTGAGACACAGCAGCTGCTGCAGCACCCCAAAGGACACTGAAATGCTCCAGCCTCCAGCAGGACAGGGCATGCTTGCTGCAGGCTGATGGTCTCAACCAAGAGCCTAAGCAGATGTGTTTTGGAGAACATCTAAGGAACTTATGCAGGAGATCAAATCCTTAGCCCTGTCTCTTGTGTGCTACCAGGTGGACAGGTAATGCAGTACAAACACATTGTTACAAGAGTCTCACCAGACAGACACAGAGGAATCGAGTCCCTGCTGTCCAGAAGGAAAGAAAGCCCACGTCTGCTGAGGGATGCTCTCATGGATCAGTGTGTGCCAGGGCCCAGGGCTCCCTCCTTACTCTGTTGATATGCTCTCACACCAAGCTGAAGTGGCTCAGTTGGATCCAGCACCTCTTGATAATCAGTGAACATAAATGTGGCACTGAATGGAGGCACAGCATTGCCTCTTCCAGTGCTGGCAGGACTCTTCTCTGCTCCAGCCCCTCTGCTCAGCATGACAGCACATCAGCAGGCCACGCTGAGAGGAGAAACAACATGAGGCACAAAGGAGCAATGCTAACAGAAGCAGGGGGATATGGCAAAGGAGAGCTGAAAGCCCACGGGCAAAGAGGGGAGAGAAGGAAGGAAAAATTAGCTTGATGAGCATCTGAATGAAGACTTTATGGGGGGGAAAAAGGCAATGTATTTCTGTGCTTGCACTTTTCCCTTTACACAGGCAAAAGCAAGAAGCAGAAATGATGGTTTTTATACTGTTCATGATGAAATTCAGAAAGGAAATAGAAAGATTCAAAGGCAGAGCTCAGAGAGCTCCCACTCCCAGGCTGCTAGGCCAGTAATTTTCAAGCTGTGGTCCATTGTGACTTGCACCGCCAGGCTGTGTTTACCCTGTGACTTAGTGCCAGCAGTACTGCTGGATAAGGCCTTTCAGCAGATCAGCATCAAATCCTATTTTTAAAGACTTAAAACAGAAACAACAACAACAACGAAAAACCCAAAAGCCTAATTTAAAAAATTTGTTCTGCACAAAACCTTGTTGTGATATTCTACATTCTGGACAATTCCTCCACCAACTTTTAAATTAGCATATTTGGGCATTATAACATGTCTATTTTGTGTGGATTTTGTGAGCATTGTGAAACATATATGGTTTCAAAGCTTATCAGTTTTGTTCTGGCTAAGAATGTACATCTTGTGCAGGAATATAAAGGAGAACCACACAACCTAAACAGTGACATTCAACTTGAATGAGAAGTAAATTTGAAATTACCATGGCTTTTCAGTACTCATACTCCACCCTGCTCATGTGTTTTGAGAGAAGCACTGCCAGGGCACTCAAGGATGCAGCCATGAAGTTCAGTATCAGCCACATAAAGCCTGATGCTGGCAAAAATAACTTCTACTTCTGTGCCACTCTGATATTGATACCTGCTAAGTCTCCATCAACTCCTTTGGCTCACATGAGTAGAAAGGCACATTTCAAAATCTAGAGAGAATGGAAATCCCTGTCCACCCTGAACATGAAAAGGGTAGTGCAAACTCTGAGATGACCCAGGCAAAAAATTTTTCTCAAATGGCTAAACCAGAAGTTAGAACAGTTGGCTCACACTGCAGTTTTGGAGCCAAAATGGCAAATGTCCTTTTCTTTATCTGATGTTCTGTTCCATGACCTGCTTAACTGTTTCCTCTCTTTCACTCTCTCAAGCTCAATGCTTTTATTTTATCCTTCCTAATTAACCTTATGTCTTTCTCTGTTTCTCTGGCCCCTCTCATCCCAGTGATTTTGTCCCCTTGCTGGTTGGGATGTCAGTCTTGGTTTGACCTCCTATCACAGTAACTGCTTTTTCCTCTAGGCAGTCTCCAAGTGAGCTGATTTGTAAGGCTTTTATTTACTTCTCTTTTAAATCACCTCCCAAGCCCCTCTCTCCCACAGCAGTTACAAGAAATGAACCAGTGATAAATGGTAGGGATAAAGGGCACTTGATAAAATGAAACTAGATGAACTAAAGTGTGTCAGAAGGTACATTGCTGGTTTCTTTCTCCTGTATCTACCATTTACAACCCACTTCTCAGAGCAGAAATTAAAGATTAAACATAGTACTTTATCCAGTACACTGGCAAGTGCAATACAGCAAATACACCAATAAAGGTCACTTCAATCATCCACACAGAGCTGCTGATGGGAATATAGATAATCATGCTATGCAATGCTGGAAGTCTTTTTATGACAGCATAGTCCTGGAGTAAATGACTCATCTCTTCTGAAAGACCAGCAGCACAATTTTCTGGAGCACCCACTTGCATCAGAGCGAGGAACACCAGTGAACAGCAGGCATGATTTCTTTGCACCCAGATGTGTGCCTTGAGAGCTCCAGACCCCACAAGATACATCAGAAAGCTAAAGAAGCCCAAATTAATCAAAAATTGCGACACAAAGACAGCAACAACAATGGATTTCCTGTATCCATGATCAGTGTCTACATTCAGTTAACTCAGATGTGTGCTGGGGTAGTAGAGCACATGCAAACAGCGGGGTATTAAATATTCTGCAAGATTATTATAACTGAAAGGACACCAGTAAAAGTCACAGTAAGAATATTTTTGCCCTGTTACTACATCTTCTGACTTTCCTGCTCCAGATGCCTTTGTCTTTTCTACAGTCTCTCCTAAATGAAGAAGCCAAGCATGTGTGTGAGAGGGTGCATTCCCAAGAATGCTTAGGAAAATCATAATACAATACCAGGAGGCACATGAGCTCTGTTCTCCCCTGGCTGCAGCAGTCACACTTCTGAGCCTGCATTTCTTGCCTGGAACAGCAGTCACTTTGCTATCTGTCCAGCCAGCATCCTTTTGTTGATCAGTGAAGTTTTGGCACTGCAGATGTGATAAGAATAAAAACATTTAAGCAATCGGTTAATCTAACAAATATGTTAAATATAGTGAGACAATGCCCACTGCTTTCATTGGCACCAGACATAAATCTCAGAGAAAATTGCACAGATGCAATCAGAGTTGAACACGAGAAATGTTTGGCACATTTGAGCTCTGTTACCCTGAAGATAAGACTTGAAAAAAGGACAGACTGCCTATCAATACCTTCACAGAGCACACCCTTTTGAGCTCTATAAATACATTACATTCTCACCACAATACTTTTTTCCCCCTAGGACTGTCTTTAAACATACATGCCCTCATTTTTATCCTGATTTTTTTTAGCATCCTTCTGATAACTTTCTCCAGCTTTGAATTATTAGTGAACTACTTAATTGTAGCTAACGTTTTGTAACATTACTCAAAATCCCTGCCAATACAGAAAGCTATTTATAAAAAAGTACTTTTAATAAAATATTCGTAATAAGGCAGTTGTCAGCTGTTTGCAGGTGCCCCTCACAGTCAAGTCTTACTAATGAAAGGTGGGAAACAACTTCCTGGAGGAGACTGCTCTGAGATTTTCAATTAAAGCGAAGCTGTTTCACACTGTAATGGCTGAGTGGTGTCTCCAAATTGAACACAATGACTCTTTAGGGAATAGTTGAATTTTCCAGGCAATTCGTTTTATTAGGAACTCTCCTAAATTTTATAGACGTTTAAAGAAAAATAAAGAAAAGAAAATAACTTCTTGAGAATAGACCTTGTTTTCCGCCTCTCATTTTTATGTTCCTCTCATGACAAACCATTTTTTCAACTTGCAAATATGTTTTCCTCTCATTCAAGGTAAGAGAATTTCTGAAAGTTAATTCAAGTTGAATTTTTAATGCATTTTAGGTAAATCCTATTCAGCTTGCCTGTGTGCTTTCCTCTTCAGAATTAAAGTTGCCCTGATTTAAAAAATTTTAAAACATCACAGCAGGAAATAAATGAAACAAAGAATGAAAACCTTTTGAATTTTGAATGAGTGTGTATGCATAAATTCTTTAATATGATTTAACTAATCCCCTTAAATTTCATACCTCTATTAATTCCCATGATATCTTCTGAGTGATCACAACAAGATTATTCTTAGATTGCTAGAAAATTATCAACTGTTAGTATCAGTTCAGAGTTAAAAAGTTCAGCAGCCTTAAGACAAAGTGAGAAGCTTCAACTTCTCTGACAGCTCCAGAAACAGCCCATTTGATGTTTCCATACAGCACGTGCCTCCATGTCTCTCTGATTAGAAGCCAAAAGTCTTTCAATATTTGAATTGTTGCAACCACAGGAGGCGAAGGAGCCATCAATGAAAACCACCAAGTCTGCTTGAGTATCAAGAGATGTTTGGACAATGCTCTCAGGCATATGGTGTGGCCCCTGGGGTTATCCTGTGCAGGGCCAGAAGTTGGACTCAAGGATCCTTGTAGATCCCTTCCAAATCAGGACACTCAATGATTCACTGACAATTGTCTGATACAAAAATATTATCGTTTTTTGCCTTGCAGTTCCAGTGACACCTCAATATGAGTTTATGAAGTTATAAAGTGCAAATTGATCTGTCAAGACTGGCAATGCCTTTGCTGGTTTTAACCTGCTTAAGAATAATTAGACAGTAAGAAAATGATCCAGCTAATTTTTCTCCTGTTGAACCTAGGAATGTCTCCCAGCTCCCACATTTAGCTGTACACCCCAGCTGTGTCCAAATCCAGGACAGGGGAGGATCTGGCTTACAGCATCCCCTTTAGCTCAGTTCTTCACTCCAGTTCTCTTGTCTTCATGGACAAAACCAAGGATCACATACTGGGAAGAGCTCAGCATATATGGGAAGGCCATATATGCATAATCCAGTATAATCCAGCCAATTGGGGTGCCAGAGAAGAGGATATGGTGCAGAATTATTGAGGCAAAGTCACAGACACCACCATGGTAGGCTGAAGAAGGATTTCTCTAAATCTCATTGACGCCCAATTCAGGTTCTGTA
The DNA here is from genome assembly GCA_013399945.1 of Ploceus nigricollis. Taxonomy (NCBI): domain Eukaryota; kingdom Metazoa; phylum Chordata; class Aves; order Passeriformes; family Ploceidae; genus Ploceus; species Ploceus nigricollis. The sequence goes on from VXBC01011096.1 coordinate 100,421, forward strand.
GAAGACCAAGGCCCCAGGCATGAGAGCGGGTTTGTAAAAACCCTTCGCAGGAGGTAGATGAAGACAGCCATTTTTTCCATAATGTGATACGGTTTGCAGAGATGAGAAATATGCAGGGATGAGAAAGAGATTTGGCTAAAACCAGCCAGGCTAATAGAAAGGTTACACACCGTGACCCCACAGGAACAAAAATACTGATATCCCTCAACTGGTCAGATGATGAGGGAAAGATTGCTGTGGCACTGCTAACTAAGCCTGAGGTAGAGAGTTTTTGATCTCAGAGTTTGGAAGAATTTGACACAGCTCAGAAACATAGATGAGAGTGAACATGAACTCTTTTTTCATGTGCCACACTCCAAAGTATAAACTGACCTTGCCTCTAAGACAAAGGTTTACACAGACCTGCAGATACGTGGCAATAGCTCTGATGTGGCTTTGGAGGCCTAAGACCATCCCAGAGGCCATGCAATGGCTTGCAGGAAGGTTTGTTTTTCTATTGAACTGATGCATCTTGGGAGCAAAAACTTCACGTTGATATAGACATGTTTGGCTAATATGGACAGGCTTCACGGGTGGGGTATACATTCAAGATGACTGTTGGCATCACAGCCTTCCCCTCCAAGTACCCTATGTGAGAACATAGTCAGGGAACAATTATTTGGCCACTTTGAAGGCATTTTCTCTACACCAGCATGGAAAATGCACCATCTGAACATCCCAAACAACTGAGAGCTGGAAAGGCTCCGAGTTGACTTCCGAGCTGGCTTGAGTTTGGTGTGAGACCTTCAGACGTGCCACTGCACTGCCCTGCTCCACAGTGTAGCCCTGGCTCAGCACAAAATAATTTGTTCAGTTTTCAGAGTTACACTGCCCTTTTCCATTGGTTAAATGAAATATTGAGACCAGGCAGGAAATCCCCCAAAGTTTAGTGCACAGGGTAAAAACTGTATTCCAGGCATTTGAAAGCACTTATATTAGCCTGTAGGTAAGTGGACTCAAAGTTAGCACAAGTGACAGATACAGACCACAATATAGGTTCAAAGTTATCCACAAATAAACACATCTACATTGGCAAGTTCAGCCAATGAAGGCTATAAAAGGCTGCAAGCTATAAAACTATTTGGTGGAAGGTTGTGTACTCCTAGAGTACCACTGACATCTAAATATTGTCCTTCAATTTAGCATACCTGAAGCCTTCAAGGCCAGCAGTGTAGAAGTCTAGAAGATGGACCTTATAGAATTTCAGCCCTCCCCACAAAATTATTTTTCTCTCACGTTTTGACAGGTTTAGAAAGCTAGAGAAAGGGATCAAAACTTGGGGCAAACAAAGTTCTGAATAAAAAGAAGACAGTCTGAAACTTCTGGGAAGTTACTGGAAAAGAAATTACGGCTTCTAACATCTTCCCATAAAATTTCAAAAATGCTGGATAACATGTCATGAAGTTCCCAGCCCTGGGATACAATCTCTTTGAAGTCTGTGGGCAATATTACAAACATGAGATTGGGTATGCTTAGCATATACCATTGCACACAAGTTTTGTGAGCAGATGCAAACATGGAAGTTCACACAATAATTAAATAAACAGAAAGCAAAGTAGCTGGGAAGATTCCAAACATCACGTCTTATTTACTTAATCACCCTGAAAACACATTTCAGATTATTTTGTTTTTATTAGTTTCATGTTAAAATGCAAATCACATACTGTAGTTTTAATGACACAATAAAATAGAAAATAATTTTTGGCATAAAGATCTACTGAATAGATTTCTCTCCCCCCAGACTGGCTTGTCTGTTACATCCTCTGCTCATTTTTAGTTCCTTCTCTACATAGCAGCTCTTTTGGTAGGACGCCAAAGCCTGTCAATTAACAGTAAGCCTATCCCTTATGAACAGAAGCAAGGACTGTGATCATGTTCAACTAAGATCAAGGATTAGTAAATCAGCATGGCACCAGATTGCAGGCACTATTTAAACCCCACAAGCCTACAAGCCACAGCAGCAATATTATATTCCATCTGGATGTGGAGAACAAAATCTCATAGTTACAGAGGAACTCACTTTTTACCTTTCTTGTGCAGGCAATTACAAGTCAACTTAAAATGAGCCCTGATTTAATCGTGTTGGCTCTCTCAAATGCCAGTTAGGAAATAACCCCATGCTGCCACTGCTGGTATCTTATCAAGGACTTCCCATCAAATTACACATATTTCATTACACCTACTATAAACTATAGAAGACTGCACTTTTTACAAGCAAACCAAATATTGCACCAAAGCTGGCACAAAGGTTTCTTTTTAGAGCATGAAGAAGTGTAATGCTATCTCACCCCTTGCCTGGCACATGGGGTTGTTTCTGCTGCTTGCTGCAGAATCAGGCACACTGCACATGCTGAAACATTCTGTTTACTTGATAAACAGTTTGAGTTCAGGGCTTTGCCAGAAAATGGCCACCCACTACAGTGTACATCCCATGTTTTCTATAATCGTTCTTTCCCTCAGGGAATTAAAAATTTTTTTTCCCTCCTTAAGAAAGGCATAGGTTTCTTTTATCCCAGATCAAGTGACAAGAGAAAGAACTGAGATGTTTGCTGCCAGGTAAAATACAAAGTCATGGAGGTCCAGGGGGATCTCATTCCACAGACCTACTGCCAAGCTGAAAACAAATGATATTATCAGAAAATGATCACAGAAAGCAAGCCTTGCTCAAAGAAAAACAGTCTTTATTAACCTGTCTCTGAAATTACCTGAAAGCAAAGTCAAAGAACAATGAGGGAGGGTGACCTGCCTCACTACTGCTGCTCCCACCAACCATCCTCAGCTGGAGCAATGCCTTGTGCAGTGCCAGACTGCTGGTGTCAAAACAGTGATAGCTCTGCAGCCAGAGAAGACACTTGGGCCTTTAGGCAGAAGTTTTGCTTTAACACTGCCTCCCTTGCTGAGCAATAATTTCCTATATCTGAAAACTAAAACAGAAGAAAGCTGATGCTATTATTTTCAGCCTTGGTGCCTTTGACTTCTTTTTTCTATGACAAGCGTCTTGTAAGGAGGGAGCGAAGCCACCAGCTGAGAAGTCCTAATCTAGTGCCCAAGGGGTATCTTGTGGATTGAACTACATCTGTTTTACAGCAGGCACATGGGCTATTTCTACACACTGGGACCCCAGAGTATGTCAGTTCTTGATCTTGGTGGCTTCTGCAGCCACTTTGTTGTACCATACTGGGATGAAAGCTTGGCAGCAGCCAGCCTCTCTCCTCCCTCCCTCTTGTCCAGTTTCCTGGTGAAAGGCAGACATGCACCCAGGAGTGCCCCATGGCACTGCCCAGACAGATGTCATTTGGCATCAGCAGAGTACCACAACATAAGGGATGTGTGTCCAGGCACACCGTGTATATTTGCACTTTTGTTTGGGATTCATCTGTCCTAACCTAATAGATTTGATAGTTAAATGTCTGTCCCTAAGCTAGCCACAACTGGATGCTTGTGTAATCAGAAAAGAGAAAGAAGCATTTTGAAGGTGTGATTCATGTCTTCTTAAAGCAGATGCCAAAAATATGGTCAAATTCTCTTCCAGTTAATATAAAGGCAGTCAGGGAGATGAATGCACACTGACATTTATTCTGTGGATATCTAAAGACAGCAGATACAAGTTTTACTCTTGGCAACTCTGCAGCATGGCCCCCTTTGCTGAACACCTGGAGTTTACTGAGATGAAAGTGATTTAAAGTCATTGTCCTATTAAGGACAACAATTAAACTGAGACTCCAAGTAACATAAACTTAATGTCAATTATTTACTTCCACATTGCACACAGACCCTGAAACAAAAGATGGAGCCTGTGGATTTCTGTAATTCACTGCAGGACATATTAACCAGACCCAGCTGGTTTTGACCTCTTTAACAAGTATCCCACCAAAACCAATTAGCAAATCAGGTTTCCTCCCCCCTGAGAGTGCTCAGTTCAGAAATCCCTCCTGCTCAGGACTTCTCTGTGGGCAACATGGCTAGCAGCATCGATATTAAGCATCAATCATATTTTTGCACATCTGCTGTGCTGTGTAAAGGAATTTCTTTTCTTTAAATGCTTATGAAAGGAAAGGGTTGTAAATCTCTCAATCTCTTTATTAAAAGCATTTTAAATTATGTTGCCAGTCATCCTTCATGGAAGAGCCATTGAAATCCCTATGCATAGCAGTCTTTCTTCTAGAGACAAGTCTAAAAAGAGACTTTCTTCTATTTCCAATTTTGCAGGCACAAGCTCCTTATTTATAAATATAACTTTCCGTGTAAATTTAAGTCCAAGTAGCCTAGGAAAAGCTAGCATGTTCTTGAGTACTTTGCTGAAAATGTCACATAAGTCACGGTGCAAGTACTGAGCTGTGTTTGAGAGAGTTGTTTCCATGTTTGTCATGATAGAGGGACTATTTTAGGAGAAGAGCTTTCTTAAAAGTCAGGACCTTCAACTTAATCAATACCTGAAGTTCACTAAAGAGAAAAGAATTGCTATGCAAATGAATTATTTCTAGAGATACTGTCAGGTTTGTCCCCTTAAATTGTACTTGCAAGAAAAAAATAGTTTGTCTCACTTTATGTTTAAGCTACATGATTGCTCAGATGGACGTTTATTGGCTTGCCTGGTGTCTGATGGTCTCTGAACAGCTAAGTAAGAGAAAGGAAATGAGCAGGCTGCAGAAGTTCTGATTGTGAAACAATTGCTCTTTGGAAGTGTTACCATGCCAAGTGAAAATACAAGAACTGAATGTAATTTGGCATTGCTAGAACTTGTTAGTGCTTTTTCTTCTCTTAGCAGTATCCTCATGTGACAGGATTTGGTTATGAGGAAACTCCTAGAGCAATGCTCTATCAGCTCCGTAAGGACTTTCAAAGCCTGTCTAAAAAGAGGGAGGAGAGATGGCAAAGGGAATGGCGATCTATGGGAAAAATACAACGAAGCCTGGTGTAGCTTTCCCAGTTCCTTTTAAAGCCAAGATGTAAATGCCAAAAGCTCCTCTGTGTCTTTGAATTCTCAAACTATGAAGTAAATGTACACAACCCTTTTTTCTACCCCAACCGTGCAGAAAAACCTTTCTATTGCTGAATTCTATTTATGTGTCTCAGTAGAAGACATAAAACAAGTTTAGAAAAGTATCCATTGCCAAGTACAATGGTATTTTCATCATTATATTTGTTAACTAAAGGCTGAAATAATAAATAATCACTAATGCTATCAGCTGATGGGTAGCATTTTTGTCAAACAGCAAAAGCTACTAACAAGCAGTACTACAGTTTCATAACAGGGGCTTTTATTCAAACAAAAAATCCCCACAGGTTTTAGGTTTTTTTTTCCTGCCGATCTTCTGCTGCACTTATCAAGCTGAGCAGTCATGGAATCAATCTCACTGAGGAGCCGCAGTTTCCCCCCAGTTCATGAAGCTTAAAATCACGNTTTTATTTTTATCCTGTATGATTTTACATGGAAACTCAGAAATACATTTGCACCATCACATAGTGTCTATGAAAGCAGCAGGAAAGCAAATTCTGCATTCGCAAGTTCTGAGAGATCTTTCAAATTCTCCAGTCACCAGTGCCTTTTGGGGGCAGGAAGAAGAAAGAAAGCAGCTTTTTCTTTGCAGGTAGATGACAAAATTATTGGATCTACCTTCTACTCTAGTGTTGATTCCCTTATCTTGATGGACTATTTATACAGTTGTAAAACCACAGGACTGCTGAAATCCTGGTTATACCCCTGTCCTCTATGCCCAAAGAAGCTCAAACATCCTGAATCCTTTTTAACGGATATCAGTCTGTTTTTAATACCTCCAGTAATAATGAAGTCTCCCAGTGTTATTCCAATATTTCTGATTCCAGAGTTGGCAGGTTTTTTCTGTGTCTGACCTGAATTTGTGTTTGATGCAGTGCAAGTCTGTGGTTTCTCTCCCATTCAGCTTAGACAAGAACAGTTTAGTCCATCCCTGCTGCAGCCTTTCATGTACTTAAAAACTCACCATGTCACACCTCAGTATTCACTCAGCTAGTGCAAGCAGGCTTGAGATGCTGTTTTCTGGAGCTCTGATCATTTTCACTGTTCCCTCTCCAATTACTCTTCCTAAAATGTGGCACCCAAACTGGACACAGCATTTCATTCAAGGTCTTGCTAATGCAGGGCAGAAGAGAAGAGCTGGACACGACACATGCTGTATTGCTATTTATATTCCCAGCCTTTTCAGTTTGTCTCCTATTTGCCAGGAACATTTGAATTCTATTCCTGGACCAGCATGCCAGCATCCCCTCTCAAGTTTTTGCTTATTTGCAAATGTATTGAATGCAGTTGTTATGCTATCATTTAGGCTGTTAATGAAAACTGACCCAGATCACTGACACTCAGCTGCTCTTTTTCAGCGTAGTGAAACATGTCATTTCATGGTGGGAAAACACAGAAAATATTATTTTCTTTTTTAATCTCTGAGTATGCATGTTTTGGTACTGTTGTTTGTAATGGGACAACCTACAGAAAGCCTGCGTTTTTTGTGTTTCAAAAACTTTATCAAATTTCAGTGCATATACACTTGAAACCTGGCTTTTGTTTTATAGAGTGGTTTGGGAGTTTTTTCCACTCTTCGTCTCATTTTGCTTTTTCTCAGCGCAGAATGAATATGATCAAAGGAAACAGTCACCAAGGTGAAAGAATGACTTGTCACAAGATGCTTGAAAATTTCTTGTTAAAACGAACGTTTTCTTGGTAAATATGTTCAAGGCTAGGAATAAGCAGCCTATTCTACCAGGATACTATGTGCAATAGCTGGGCAGGAGAGCAAACACTGTAAAAAACGAAAAATACCCCAATATTATTCTTCTGCAAACCATGAGAGAAGATAAATTCTCTAATAACTCAAATAGCTGCTTGGGAAGAAACCTGCCATAACAAAATTATTTTTAGGGAAAATAAATGTTTGAATAAATCTGGGTTAGGTTTAAATGCAGGGTTGGTGTTTAAATGCAGTTGGGGCTTAAATGCAGAGCATTAACAAACATTTGCCTAAGAAATTTCATTGATCATCTCAATTCCTTATTCCATGGTTTTCTCTGACATAGTCAAATCAAACTCCCACAAAAAAACAGTAAAGGAGGCTGTGATGAGTTCTTCTCTGAAGTGGACTTTAAGCTGTTGAGACAGATACACAAAAATTAAGACCATTTTTTTTTTACCGTGACCATGACACATGATTGCTCCTGCAGTCATTTTTTTAAAGTATGTATCTAAAAATGCTATGAACAGAACCTCCTTCTCCTAACACAGTGCACACCCATGCTGTCAACTGACCTCGCTCCCCAGACAAATCCTTGGTCCTGTACTTGTGTTATCATGCTCCTAAACTCTGTTTTTTGGCATGAAACAGCATCCAGGTACAGCATGAGGGGACAATTTCCTCTGGAGAGTGGTGACAGCAGACAAGCTGGGTGATGCTGCTGCAACCTGCCTGGTTCCCAAACACAGCCCCAGCCTCCTTCACTCACCCCTGCAAACCCTCACACCACATACTGCCAGCGGCTGGGGTTTGTGCTGTAAAACCACTGCTCTAGGAGACTGTGGCACAGCCTTCTCATCACTTCTGAAGTCTGGAACTGAAGGAACACATGAAAAATCATAATTAGGTCTAAAGGGGCACCACATGGGACCCTGTGGCCTGCCACACATGGATGTGACTTGACTGTTTTAGGGAGGAGGAGGCCTGAGCAGTGGATAAAGTCTTTTCCAAGTGATAGTCAGTTTTTACGATCTAGAGAGGGGAAATCTCTCAGTCTACATGTAGAAAACCTGTCCTAGGCTTCACTTTTCTTTGGAGAATGAATTTTAGAAATTTAGGGTATTATTTAAAGAATACTGCCTTTGCCAGCAAAAATTTAGGTTCAGAGTGGGTGAGGAGGTTAGGTGGACTGGTGAAGACTTGCCTAGAGCAGTGTCAGGTTCTGGGTCCTTGGCTACAGGCAAAAGTGAGCTATTTGCACATTGCCCTGAAACAGGGGTGTTTGAGGTCTAAACACACTTCCTAATGAAGTAGGATTTATCCTAGAGAAGATACAGCAACAGTTTTCAAATATTTAGAGGACGATTGTAAGTACAAATTTTTTATTGATACATCTTGTCCACACTTCTTTATTGATATATGTCCTGTGAGGGCTGGAAACCACAGATTAAATGGCAACAGGAAAACTTCAGGTTAGGAATGACAAATGACAGGAGAAATGGAGAATCAGTTGGACAGAAGGTCAGAGGGGAAAATGGGACATCTAACTTCAGGTTGCTTGCTTAAGAACAAGTTGTGTGAGACTGCCTAAGCAATTGGAGTGTGTAGATGATTCTGCCTTGGGAAGACCTAGTTCAGCCCCTAAGGTTGCATCCATGGCTCTTACCGAGGTTTTATGAGTGTTGTTATGGGTGCATCATAAGTAGGATAGAGAAATTAGTATTACTGATTAAACGAGAGGCTGCTCAGAAGCACAGCATTGTATAAAGCAAGGAGAGCTCTGTAAAAGCCAGCAAAAGTTCCTTGGGGAGCTCTAATCTGTAAGTAGCTACCAAGTCTGGCAAAGATTCAGATGCTTTACACAGCCAGCATGTGAAAAAAGCAAGACAAGTTAAAGGTAAACTTCACATTCAGGTGCTGGAGCATGTTCATAGAAGAATGGGGAAGATGAAGAGATGGGGAACGTTCTAGAGAACAAGTCTTATGAGGAGTGGCTGAGAGAACTGGGGTTCTTTGCAGCAGCTTCTTTCAAGAAGGAAGAATACAAATAAAAAAAATAGAGTGCCTACGCTTATTATTACAAGAACTGTCTTCTTTTCTCTAGCACTATTTCTGTTACTGTAACAAAGCAAATCATAATTAACTAGGGACCCAAAGATTCCTCACATTCCAGCTAAATCCTGCAATTTTTCTGTCCAAAAACCCTCACTAGATTTTCTTAGCAAAACTGTTAAAACCTACATAACACTGAAGCTTCTGTCTCCAGTCTCCCCAGGAACAGGGGCTTCCTGGGGCTGTGTCTGCAGTAAAACCTGCATTCACAAAACCAGCAACAAAACTCACAGTAACCCAGGTGTGCTTCCACCCTCACTGTCCTTGACTATGTGATCACAAAGCCACAC
>VXBC01011096.1:110095-141390 GCA_013399945.1 Ploceus nigricollis
AAAACAATTCCCAGAAAAATACTTGGGATATGTCTATGCATCCAAGTGTTGTCTTTTCACATTTTAATGAGCACAAACACAGAAATAATATTTGTAACAGATATTCATCCTGCAATGAGCTCCAAAAGCTCTCACTTCCAACACACATTCCACAAACTGTCTTCTAGCTTAATCAATATTTAATATTTTCTCACTGTAGGCAGAAGGGAGTGAACCCTTTGCACAGGCTAGTGCCAAGGCAGAGCAGTACTCAGATTCCTTAAAAGAAATAAGGAAATTCAGCTTGCGTTCCTCTTCCTATGCTAAAGACCCAGTGGTGTTTAGCATAAACAAAGAACTAGCATAATCACCATTATTAAAAAAAAAAATGGAACTACCTTTTCTAGTGCACCCTGGTTTTATTCTTCAGGGTACAAGCACATTGCATGTGTGTGTGCACCTGCCTGCACATGCCACATAACTGGGGAGGGGGGAAGATAGCATGCAGAATAATGTAATTACTCATTCTTGAATAGAAGGATAATTACTGTCACAGAAACCCACATAACTTGCAGATCTTTTTGTTCTTTTTAAGATGATAAATACAGTATTTTCCATTTTCTAACAGGATGCATCCTTTCCTTCTGATTTCCCTTCCCCCCACTTAAGCTGAATTACACACATTTCAAATTAATAATAAGGGTTATCTGTTCCTATATAGGAAAAGAAAAGCTTATCTGGATTTTTTAAAAAATAAAAGCAATTCCATGTCTCTGGAGTCACAGTGGTTAGTCACTGATTGGGCTCTCACCTGCAACAAACTTCCTTTAAGAATGTCTTTCAACAGCATATCCAGAAGAGGATGGAGAAAAAGAGTAGGAGCAGAAAAAGACACAGTGCCCGACCACAGGCTGACTTTTAAAATTCACAGTGTGAATCTCACATTTAAAAGCAATGATAGCCTCTGTGTGCCTTGCTGTCAGTCACTCACAGAGCATAATCTGGGGCCAGGTGGGAGACAAAGCAGTGCAAAAAGACACACGAGCAGCCAGGAGCTCACAGCTGGCCAGGTACCCTCTTTCCCTCTTCCTTCCATCCAGAGAGGCCTTTGAAAATGGAGAGAATTGCCACTGTGTGAGTAACTGTCTGTTTGAATATATTCTCTTAAATATCTTTATTTAAAGATGTCTTTTAAGACCTGTTGCCAAGCCATAGACAAGGAGAGTACTTTTTTAGGTATAAACCTAAATGTACTGCCTGACTTTAGGACATTAGGGCAACAGAAGTAGAACAGATACTAGGAACTGCTTTAATGGGACTTTTTAACAGCTGCTGACAGAACAAGCCTGCTCTTCTTTAGTGACAGTGATGTTGAGGGAAAAATTTCAAAGCCTCCATGGGAGCCTGGAGCTCACAGACATCTTTATGCCTCTGTGAACACCAGTAGTTTAGGCAACATCTGTTCTTACATCCTCTGGAAAAAAGGATTGAGATTATTCCTGCACAGCAAATTCCCAATAAGGTTAGGCTTATATTACAGTTAGCTTAAAACTGACTGGTTTTGATGGCTGTATAACTATGACATCATACCACTTAATGTAACTGATTTCAGTGTGCTTACTGCGATTTTTCTCCCACCTCAGAATCATAAAATTGTTTATGTTAGGAAAGATATCTAAGGTCAAGTCCAACTGTTAACCAAGAACTGCCAAGTCCACAATTAAACCGTGTCCTCAAGAGCCATATTTACACATCTTCTCAACACCTCCAGTGATGGTAACTCCACCACTTCCCCACTGCTGTGGTTTGATACTGGCCCAATGCCTGGCACCCACAAGAGTTGCTCACTCACCCTGCCCTGCCACAGCTGTAAAGGAGAGAAAAAAAATAACAAAGGGCTCATGAGCTGAGATAAGGACTGGGAGAAAACACTCCAAGGGCAAAACAGACTCAAAGTTGCACAGTGAATTTATTACTAACAGAATCAGAGGAGGATAATAAGAAGTAAAATAAGCCCTTTAAATGCTTTTTCCTCCCAGCCCCTCCCTCCTTCCCACCAACAGCACAGGGAGACAGGTGTCCTGGCGTGATCTCAAAACCAGGACAACAGGCATGGGGGTTTTGGTCAGTTCATCACCAAGATTTTCTTCCGCTGCTCCAGNGTGGATCTCTGCATCCCCCGTGGATCCCCACAGGCTGCAGGGGCACAGCTGCTTCACCATGGTTTCACCACGGCCTGCAGAGGAATCTCAGCTCCAGTGCCTGGAGCACCTCCTCCCCTCCTTCTCCACTGGCCTTGGTGCCACCGTGTTGTTTTCCCTCATAGGTCCTCACTTACTCTTCTTCTCTGACTAAAAGCAAGGCTGTGTGACCTTTGTTTTGATTTTCTTCTTAAATATGTCATCACAGAGGCGTTACCAACCTCTCTCATTGGCCCAGTTTTGGCCAGCAGCATGTCCATCTTCAGAGCCATCAGAGATTGGCTCTGCTGGACACGGTGGAAGCTTCCAGCATCTTTTCATAGAAGCCACCTCTGTGGACCCCCCACTACCAAAAACCAGGCCATGCAAAACCAGTACATCTGGGCAGCCTGTTTCAATGCTTGGTCAACCTTTCAGTGAAGATGATTTTCCTAAGATCCAGTCTATACCTCCACTGGAACAACTTGAGGCCATTTCCTCTTGTCCTATTGCTTGTTTCTTGGGAGAATAGACCAAGACCCAGGTCACTACTGCTTCCTTCCTGGAAGTTGTAAAGGGCAATAAGGCCTTCCCTGAGCCTCATTTTCTCCAGGCTAAGCAACCCAAACTCCCTCAGCCGCTCCTCGCAGAATTTGTTCTCCAGACCCTCCACCATCTCCATTGCCCTTCTCTGGTGCTCAGTTCCAGCACCTCAATGTCCCTCTTACAGTGTCCTTCTTACCAAAACTGAACAGAGAATTTGAGGTGTGGCCTCAAATTCAGTGCCAGGTACAGGGGGATGATTGCTGCCTTCATCCTGCTGGCCACACTGTTGCTGAGCTTTGTGCTGCCCCAATTTCACTGTCAGTAATAGTCTGCTATGTCTGAATATGCCTTCTTGAGCTTCTGTGCACTAAACATAAAAAATTTTGAGCCTGGGAAATTCTCTCTGCTTTTATTTTTTAGATAAATCTGGTAAATAAATCAACTTGTGTGGCGCTATCCCAAATCCCCTCACCTGAAATGGAAGACATTTCATCCAAGACAGATTACTTTGCCAGTTCCAGGAACTCATACCTTGATATGAAAGTAATAATAAATAAACAAGAACAGCCTTCTCCACACTCCACCAGAAATAGCATGCTAGCTGCCTGCTCTAGGCTCCAGTTGAAGTTCTGTCTGTTTGCAATAGCATCCTTAGCAACCAAAAAATCACACAAGACAATTCCTGTAGGTGAGGTGTATCCAAGCAGCCAACATTTCAAATGCAAGCTTTTCTTGTGGGCCTGAAAAGCTAATTTTTCTACAAAAATCTTGAATTTATTTAAAAGTCTTATCCAAGATATCTTTCTCACTCAGAGATTTAGCATATCAATGTTCCTAGGAAGTCATAATCATTGCTTTCATTCTATAGATTTCCTTGCCCTCTAACAACTCAAATTGTGTGTTGTCTCAACCATTTCCTTCAAGTCAGCTCTGACAGCTGAGTCAGACCAGAAGAATGGCTGAATTAAAAAGCCTGACAATCCTCTACCCCTTATTCAGCCAATAACCTCATTTGTTCATTGATTGGAAATTAAAGATGATAGAAGTGCTTTTATTTTTTTGTTGGTGATGATCTACAACTCTACTATTTTGTGCAAATCTCTCTATTACTCACTTAGGGCCAAATAACTGTGGAGACAGAGCAGGAAAGCCCATAATAAAATACAGTAAACATGTCAGAGAGGAATCAGTTTCAGCCAGGCAGGTGTATCCTACTGGTGTTCATAGCCCAGCTGAAGGTTAAAGCCTTAAAGTCCCAGTGCTGACTGTTCCTTTTTGCAGCAACATGCAGTAGGATGTTTGCAGTATGTCACTTCTCCAGCAGTGACATACTGCTGGAGAAGTATAGAGAGACATATAGCAGCCTCTTCCCTGGCTGCAGAGAAGGACTGTACTGCCTGGGGTGAAAATGGATATGTCAGTCCCCCACTCTGCTAAAACTGGAGCTAAGGCTTATGTTAGCTTCATTGTGTGTTCTGCTGATAGCTGAAATGTTCTCTGCGGTTCAAAATTCGTATTTTTGCTCTCCTAATTATCCCTTAGCTTAGCTTCTGATATTGGAAAATTATCCTCTAATTCTCTTTCTTTAATCAGATGGTTTATATTTTTAAAAATTCTTGATTATACTCATTTTCATATCCCCACTTAAACATAGTTAGCATTTGCTGACCTCTATCCCATGTTAAAAGAGCGATGAATTGACTGCAGTCACTCCAGCTGTTCACTAAATATTTTCCACATTTCTAGAGTGGATTATTCATTCAATATGGTATTTAAACTTCAGTATCTGAAAGATTCCTTTTTTAAAATGTTCTTCACACTTATCCATCCAGGCTTTTGACATCTAAAATTATGTAATTGCAATATCTGAGGTGCTTCTAAATAAAAAGTCATTTCACAAAGACTTATTTTCTGAAGGTGGGACGCGGTGCTGGCTGTGTTCATACACGCTGCTCTACAAATTTGAATGACTTCTGAACTATATCTCAGAACATCTCTCTTCACCTCACGTCTTCGCCTCTTGTGAAAGATGAGGAATTAAAATGCCTTGATCCAACCTTCGGGAGAGTATATCTTTGAATATCTAAAAGGTTTTGTTTCCACTTGCTCTGAATGTTTACAGCAACATTCTGACCTTTGGTAATGCCCATTACCCCTGAACCATATCCACACTTTTGATGATTTTTTTATCAGTCCTCTCTGAGAAGCGCTGTCCTTAACTTATGGGGTACATTAATTTCATGAAGGACTCAATTCAGAACTTTAAAACATCTGGAGAAATTATTGACAAGTTTGTTAAAAAAAGAGCTGAAGAGCAAAAAAATCTAGTATTACACATAGCTAATTATTTTTCCAAGCAAAAAGCTTTCTTCTAATTTTCCACAGAATTAATTTTTTACCTGAGCAATCAATGTTAAAAACATGTATTTGAGGCTTCAAAACCAAAATCTGTTTGAGTTATCTGGGTTCACACAGCCTTTCTTTACATCCTTTTTTGGATAGTAAAGCCGTTAATAGAATATTGATATTAAGGAAAAAAATGTCAAGAAGAGAAAAAAAATCCTTGTGTTTATCACTAGCTCACTCTCAGACAGACAAATACTTTCCTTCCTTTGAGGAGGACAGCAGTATATGAAAAAACCTGCCTAAATACTGAGGGCATTTCTTTGGAATGCCGAATAAAAGTTAAGTGGCAAAATGAAAAGACAAATTGCCCACAGGCACCCCAAGTGTACTAATTGGCTGTCTGAGAGCCCAGAGAAGCTCCTCAGACACTGTGTGCTTGCTACTCTTTCCTAGGGTAACCAGTGTGCAACTATGACAGAGGGGGAAAAAAAGCATTTTTGACAAAATACCAGGTGGTCACAGGGACAAGCCCCAGTTGCAGGACAGTAACAAAAGAGCAGCCATAGGGTAGAGGCAAAACTGGCCAGAAAGCTGTGCTAGGAAATTAGTTATCAGTGGTCAACCATCAAATTAAAAGGACGTATTGAGAAGGATTTCCCAGGAGTCTGTCCTGTGTCTGGCTCTATTCAATATTTTCATTATTAACTTGGATGGTGGAATAGAGATTGTATATTTACATCAGACTCTAATCTGGTAGGAGATGGAAGTGATTTGGATGACAGGAATCAGACTCTGAATAAACTTTGGGAAACTGGAATTATCTGAAAAAAACAGATGAAAAGTTCCACATTCATTTCTGCATTTCAACTGCTTAAATACTGAGTGGGAAATAATTGACTACTTAAGAACTTTGCGGGATGTGGAGTTGTCACAAGCTGAATGTCAGCCAAAGACATCATGTGGCAGCAAAAAAAAAATCCCAACATGCTGGAATGTGTAAACGGGAGGGTCATCTGTAAGACATACAAAGCAATCCTTCTGCTTTACTTGAGGCTGATAAAGCCTCAGCTAAAGCCTTGAGTCGATCGAGGGACTGATTTGCACTCAGGGCAAGAGTCGATATGAAGCATGTGCCCTAATCAGGACATACCAAAAGAGCAGTTGGAGGAAATGGAATAGCCAGAAAAGAAAGATTGAGGGAACTGATCAACAGTCTTCAAAAATGTAAAGACCAGGGCAATAAAGAGGGCAACAGACAATTGCAACTCTCTCTTCAACATAAACGGTGTATCCATCTTAAAGCAACTTTTATGGACCACTTATCTGTCTTGTAGTTACTATGGCTCACAAATAGCAAAAGGTTCTAAAAAGTCACTGATATATTACTTTTGTATATAAAAATCTGTGCTCTCTATTTCAGGAAAAAACCTTGACTAGTGTCTTAGGTTGAAAGATTTAGCTGGGGGTGTGTATTCTATTTGCCATCTGTTAGAGGTGGGGCAGCTCTCTTCTGTTCATTGGGCAGTTTTCTTTATCTCTTCCACAAATCAATCCTCCCTCCAGGAGATGTCTTCTGTTAATGGGCCATTGAGTGTCACTGNCCTGCCTTCCTTAGCAGACACCTGTCTTTTCAAACCAAGACAACTAGAAAAAGATATCGTTTGTAGGACATTGATAACTTCATCTTCTAGTTATTTCATTTTAGACTTACTTCCATTATTCTTTCTCACTGACACCTGCCACATTAACCTTTTTCATCACATTACTTTTATCCTTGCATACCACACACTGTCCTTCCTCCTCCAGTCCCTGAAAGGCCTGTTAATATATGAACAAATTTCTGTTGGTTTTCTATTGCTGTGGACCCAGGCATTATTCTCAAATGACTTGACTTCAGTGGCTGGTATTCTCATCAGCCACAAAATACCATTTCCTTCACCATAAGGAATGAGAGAGAAGTCATCTCCCTTTTCTCTAACCCAATTTATTCAACTGGACTCACCACACATGGTCTTCTCCTGAACACCTCACTACATGGCTGCGTTTGAATGCTTTTATATTCCTTTGGCATGATGAGTGACAGCATTTTTTCCTTCAGCACACTTGCAGGACCGAGAGCACATTAATCATTCACAGCAGTACTGTCCTGCCATCCTACTGAGTACTTCCTTAAGGCCAGGAATTGCAGTTCAATCCCCTGTACAAGCACCTAAGTTTCTGGTACATGGTCTTTTTCACAACTTTATTTCATGAGCACTGTAGTGAATAACTCACATATGGGGGGGATACAAAGTAGTAGAAATAAGTAGCATTCATGTTCCACTGGAACTACCTTTCTGTTTGGGATGGTGTGAGAGATGCACAGAGCAATGAAAAAGAAAATGCCTCCCATGTCCTGCTGTAAGTTATAATTTCCCCGGTTCTCATGGCACAGCAGAGGTGGGCCCTCTTCCTTAAGCCTCTCACAGAAACTTGTCCTTGCCAGTAGGCTGCTAGCATTCACACTGAAGGACATTCATGATTCAGCTTCCTCCCTGCAAACGTCAGTAAACAGCAGCCACGAGGAAGTGAAAAGCTTGAGGACCATAAGTGAACTTCATCAGAAATTTGCTAACACAAAGTATGTCTCAGCACTGCATCTCCTCTGGTTTCCTAAGCATACCTTGGGCTTCTTTCTGTCTCTGAAGAGGTCTTTGCAGGACCTGAACATAACTTTTATGAGGTATTCAAAGACTGCTACTGATTCATTGCCTTGTTATAAATGTCTTTATTAGACTATTTCTCCTGGTCTGCCCACTCAAGTGTTCTACAGGAACACCTATGCTTGAATTAAGGCAATTTAAATAACACCAGCTCTTGAAAAAGTCAGTAAAACACTGCAAGAATATCCACTGAAAGATGTCCTTAATTAGTTTTCCCTAGAGACTGGGTGCAGTAGGAGTGAAAGGTTAGTAACCGAGTCAGCCTGTGCACCGGTGTTTCTTAAGGCTCCAATGACTCAATGATGGCCCATGAGGTGGCAGGGGTAAAAATGAAATGCTAGTCCAGCTTGCTTCTGCTTGACCTTTGGACCCAGCACCTGGCAACCCCAGGCAGAAATCTGAGAACAAGTGGCTTGTACAAGTGCCTTGTTATGCACAGTAGTGGGGATAGCCAGATATGCTGTAGAGCCTCCACCTGTGCTGCTGTGTAGCCTCCAACCACTAAATTTTTTTGTAGTAAAAATTCTGGGTAAAAGAGATGGTTAAAAACACCACCTTTTGTGGGTCCACAGGTCTTTTCTTAAAGTCCTCCAATATTTCTTGTCAGATAACGCTGATCCACGCTGAATTCAGACTTCTAACAATACATCTCTTGTGCTCTGGATACAGGGGTATTTTCAAATCAGCATTGTCAAGGGCATGCTATTGGGTATATCTCCATCAGGATCGCAACACATTTACTGTGAAGATACAGAAATAAAATTTTAAAATTTAGCCAGTGTAAAATGAGACTGAAATATTTTATAAGAAAGCTACTTTTCCTTAAAACTTTAATTTGCATAGAAGACACTAAATTTAGTGTTCTATGAATACAATTCTGTCTTCAAAACTTGTACATTATTTGAGTTTAACAATAAATACAAAAACCTCGTAAGAAGTGAAGCGCGGTTGTTCATTGATTAAGACACCATCCATTTTGTGAAAGTTCAAAATTCAGCTTCATTTTACATTTCTGTACCTTCATATTTGTACTTCAAACAGTAAGTTTTTACAGTATAAAACATACTGTTTTATACTAAATAGATAATTTTTCATTTTATACTTTAAAAAATGATTGTTCATTACATTTTAACATGGCTGTATAATAAACATTTCTTGTAGGAAGTTCATCTCACTGGTTCAAATGGAGTGGCATTGTCTGCAAGGTCTCATTTCAAAATTATTGCACTTTTATTCTTTTTGTCATGCCGCAAGTTGTGAAGTCCAAAATATTTACCATTCTGATTGTCAGTCTTTCCTTCATAGAGATGTCTGAGTGAAGACAAAATAGACAACTTGTTTTGTTGAATCAATAGAGGCATATTATCACAGCAAGATTATAATTCAGGTGTACAATACCTGCATTTTACAGTGCACAAAACTGAAACTGCCATGTGCTGTGTGTCACAGTAGGTAACTAATATCAACAAAGTACCACCAGTCTATGTTCAAATACTGTTGTATGGGTCTAACTTCAAGCCACAAAAGCAAGGCAATTCAAAGTTAAGGGTAAACTCTATCCATAATCCACTCTCTTCAGGAATTGCATTGTGAATGCAACTGAATTCTCATCTCAGGCCTTTGCAGCTCCATGTTGCCACACAAACAGTGAGAGAAAGCAAACCTACTGTTACACTTACATGCAGATTCCTATAAATTGCCTTATAACTGGTAAGGATACCATCTACTGGCATTTGTATTTACTTGAGGCCAAAACCTGACGCTTTGGATACAGGCTATGATCATCACATAAGGTGTTTGGGATGAATGAGTTTAGATAACTAAGTATTTCTCTTTGCTTGCTGGGGCATACTGGAGTTTTGAGTTCGCATGGCCAGGTTTTCCTAACAGGGGGGCTATAAAGGTGGCTGCTGTGAAAAGCTGCCAGAAGCCTCCTTTATGTCCAGCAGAGCCAATGCCAGCCAGCTCTATGAAGGATGTGCTGCTGGTCAAGGCCAAGCCCACCAGAGACGGTGGCAACGCCTCTGTGATACCATATTTGAGAAGAAGAAAAAAAAAGTTATTGGGCAGTTGTAATTGTGTTCAGAGAAGAGCAGAGTGAGAATATGTGAGAAGAACATCCCTGCAGATACCAAGGTCGGTGCAGAAGGAGGAAGAGGAGGTGCTTCAGGAGCTGGAGTTGAGATACCCCTGCAGCCTGTGGTGCAGCCCACGGTGAGACAGCTCTGCCCCTGCAGCCCATGGAACACCACAGAGATCCACGTGAAGCCCATGAAGAAGCCCCATAGANGGTGCAGCCCACAGTGAGACAGCTCTGCCCCTGCAGCCCATGGAACACCACAGAGATCCACGTGAAGCCCATGAAGAAGCCCCATGCCAGAGCTGGATGCCTGAGAGGAGGCTGTGAGCCCATGGGACACCAGGCTCCTGGCAGGGACCTGCAGACCCATAGAGAGAAGGCCATGCTGGAGCAGGTTTCCTTGTAGGACTGGTGACACTGTGTGGGATCCATGCTGGAGCAGGCTGTGCCTGAAGGACTGCACCCTATGGAAGGGTGACCCACATTGCATCAGTTTGTGAAGAACCATTGCCTGTGGGATAGATTCACATTGGAGAAGTTCTTGCAGCACTGTCTCCCATGGGAGGGACCCCATGCTGGAGCAGTGGAAGGACTCCTCTCCCTGGGCAACACCAGGAACAACTTGTGATGAACTGACAGTAGCCTTCTCTTCTGTGTCTCCCTATGCTGCTGGCGCGGAGGAGCTAGAGCTGGAAGGAGGGAAGGGTGGGGAAAGATGTTTTTAAGATTTATGTTACTTCTCTTTATCGTGCTCTGATTTTGTTAGTAGTAAATTCAGTATCTATCCCCAGTCTGAGACTGTTTTGTCCATGTCAGCATTTGGTAAGTGATCTCTTCTGGCCCTTTTCCCTCACTGTATTTTCTGTCCCCCATCCAGTTGTAGAGGGAAGGGATAGAGGAGCTTTAGTGGGTGCCTGGCATCCAGCCAGAGTCAACTCAATACATAGAGGTTGGAAAACACCTGTTTTGTGAACTTCTTGTGGCAACAGGAGCAGACAGTCTTGTGTTGATTTCTGCATCTTTTTGAACTGCCATTATCAGGAGACAGGAAAAGGAGGGAATATAAGTCCATGTTGAAACCAAAATAAACTGGAGTCAGTGGTTTTCAGTATCAAGAACCTTTCCCTTCAGCCTGTGATTTTAAGCAAACAAGAACCTTCCTACAATGTAGGAAGAAAAATGATCTATTTCCAGCTAATGAATCAGAGGGAAGTATAACTACTGTTATCATACCTGAGCTAAGAAATTTGTTTATACAGTAAAGATCAGATTTCAGGCTTGGAAACAAAGGTTGTTTGTGAAAACTGATCCATCATGACTATGTGTACTCCTATGACCAACATTTTTTTGCCCCTGATGGATGCATCTGCTACCAGGGCCTTACACATCCCACTGCTCAAAGTCTGATTTCAGGAAATCAAATTCTGCTCCAGGCTGCCCCACTTCTCAGGAATATTAATTGTTTACAGCTTTCTTTGTAGTACTGTCAGGACTAGGGTTTTGCAGCTTGTCCACAGATTTTGGAGTTAGCAGAATGGAGAAAGCTCTCCATTCTCCCGTTTTTCATGGGGTGTAGCTGTGCCACGGAAACATGGGATGAGAGCACCCTGGGAACGGCATCCTCTTCCCCAGGGGCATCTTTCCCCAGAGGCATCTTTCTACATGCACTATTTAAGTATTTTTTAAATTTTTTTTCTTTTTTTTTAGTGCAGGTTTCAATTATATCAAAGCTCTGATTAACTAGTAGCAGAATGTGAACCAGTATGGATAATCTGTAGCTGCATACAGCTGTATGCCATATTGAAGAACTTCATAAGCACCAATATAGCCATCTCAAGCATTTAGACACCTTCAATTTTTGACACAAAAGAGACCTGCACTACAGTTTCACACCTCCTTGTAAGCTTCTCCTCCTCCTTCAAGCAGCCTAGCTATTGCTGGAAAAAACAAAGCCATGATGGAAGCTGGGAGATGACAAGATTTTACTGCAGAACAAATTAAAACAGAGCTAGAACTCTGTACTGCAGAGGTATTCATCCTTTTTTATTGCCTCGAAGAACAAGCCTATTATTCTTCTAACAGATTAGTAAACAGTACATTCAGCTTTCAGAGACCTTCAGTGTGTCTACAAGGCTTGTGATGTAGAATAATGTAGGTAAAAGGAAATACATGGAAATTTTAGTAAAAACAGATACTGAAGTATTGTAATTGCTTACTTTCTCTCTGCTGTGAGGAAGATCAGAGAAGAGTCTTTTGTGTCACTTCTATTTTGAACCTATTTTGTTGATGAATATGGGAAAAGATTAGTTTGCTGCTCATTGTGCCATTGGTTTTGTGATTCTATGAAAACCCCCTAAAAGTCTGCATGCAAAACCAATGAGGTAGAACATGTTTGACAAGCTTAGTTCCAACTTGACCAATGTAGCAGGAAAAGACTTTAAAATCATTGCCTCTCTTCAATAACAATGGTACATACAAGTGTTTACAAGAGGATTAAAGGCTGCTTTAGCAATTTGTATTAAAGATTCCTGTATCAGACAAGTTTTATCACAAAACCTGTTGGAGCACTATGCAGCTGATGAGATGCAAACAGAAGCAAGTTATGCTACTGACTTTATTTTACCTGCTTTAGAAGGATGCTCGATGTATCTGCAAATACACACCATGTGTACAATAAGCCATACCTATTGACAGCCTGCCCAATTACAACAACAGCAAAAAAAGCTCCATAAGAAACGACCCCTAGCACCTGGTAATTAAAATTGCTAATCACCAGCAATTATCTGGCACAGCTTTATAGCCAGGCAAAACAGTCTGACCCTTTGCCCATGGAAAGAAGAATGTTTGCTGTCTATTGATAAGTGCTTAGGCAAAGCTGTGTTCGGCTCACATCCATTAAGTGGTGCCTAATAGGAAGTCAACAAAAGAGCTCTGACATCTGTAGTGGGCACTTCTAGCAGGCCAGGTTTGGGAGCACAGGTGTCCAATGGGCTCCTGCCAAGGACCAGCGTACAGGACATGGGGACTTTTTCTTGAAAAGAAAACTTGAGCTGCCAATGTTTCCCAATTGGCTCCTCCACAACCAAAGAGTAAATGCAGTATGTTTCCAGGACAAAGATTAAAATAATTACTCTTGTCAGGAGTGGTGGCTTGTTTTCAAACTGTCTGCATGCATTCAAACACAAAGAGGTAAGAAGTCCAGGAGGCTCAGTAATTTAGGTAAAGATTGTTCTTTGGGCTATTTCTGTTCTTATTAAGTATTGAGTTAAATATATATAAAAATGTCTCTCTAGTGTGCTCTTTAAGTCTGATAAAGAGTTTGAGATAATAAGATTTTCTTTTTTTCCATATGACACTATTATGCTCAAAGCTATAAAATACCCTTCCATTGTTATAGCTCCAGGAAGATGCTGCTAGAGATTATTTGAACTACAATAAACAGTGCCATTAAAGCTTCTGATCTCACCAATGACTCTTCTAAGGTACTAGATAAAAATATCAGGTTTGATTTTAGTTGGGTTCTTTGTTTTTGAGAAAGAGAGAAAGAAAGAAAGAGAGAGAAACCCTGGCAAAAATACTGCAAGCTTCTAATAATGAAACGACCTAAAAAACCTGAAGGACAAAGCATCCCTTAATCACTTAGGAATGCAAATTGCTCCAAGAACAGGCATCAGTAGAGATTACAGAGCCAGGAGCTTCTGAAATCCAAAATCAAACCTCTGTAGCATCATTCCTTCATGAGGCTTTGGGGGAATCTTGGCAAGTTGGAGTTTCGTTGCAAAAGGAAATTTACAGACACAAGCAATTTGGGGGTATTCTGACTTGTACACATCATGCCTTTTCCTGTATAAGATGTCAGAGGCCCTCCCTGTACATCTTTGTTTTGTGACATGTAAAATCTGAACTATTTTATAAATGTGAAGCAACATTGCTGGCATGATACTTGGCAGTATCTTCTAATCCAAAATAATTAATGAAGTAATTCAAAGTGCTCTCTCCCTTCCTAATTCTTTCTTAAGTCCACCTCTCAAGCTGCTTCAAGTTACTGGGTTTGAAAATAACTTAATTTTCTCATTACCATGACATGAATAATGCAGCCACAACTTGCATCTCTGCACTTGTTTGCTTTGGCAAAGTCTGCATCCTGGCTGGATACCTCTTGTCTGCAGAGGGCATCTCACAGAACGTGGCGTAGCTCCTCTTTAGCCCATACACGAGAGTTGCTTTGCTAGAGAAGAAACAATGTTACAATGGGCTCATACATCTCACTCCAACAGAGACTTAAAATGCAGGTAGAGTTTGCATCCCAGCCTAGGAGCCTGGAAACACTTTTTAGCTCTCCAATTCAACTGTAGCCTACTCAAAGAATCTGTACTCTTTACCAAAGCCAGTTGAAATAATCTAAATAAAATTTCAGATAAAATCAAAAATAAATAAAAAAATCACCAGCCTACTTCTGTATTCCACATAAATTTCTGCCTTTGTAGAAAATAAAATTTTCTACTTTAATTTTGACACATGCATGGATTATTTTCCATTAGATTCCAGTTCTTGATCATTGGTATTACCATGACATTGTTCTCTCCTGCAGTTTGTAAGCTCCTGCCAGTGTGAAAGAGCAGGATTTCTCTTTGACAAATCTTTTGTAAAGTCAGAAATGAATGAAGTCACTGGAGATCCACTCACTTACAAGCTTCGGTTGTAAAGTGTCAAGCAAGGTGAAATGATAGATCTTAAATTCTGGCATTGCTTATGTTCAGATTCTTCTGCCTGCAAGTCTAATTCAGTAATGATCCACAGCAGAAGAGCATGCTACCAGATTTGTGCAATCTATCCATCACAGAATAAATTACACTGAATGACTCTACTATGGGTAAGCTGAGATAATGAAAAATATGAGGGAGAAGAGAAGGAGTGAATTTTCCGACGCTCTTTGGCATTTGGAGTCCATGAAATACTAGTGGATTTCAGAATGTTCTATTCAAATTGGGACATCATGGTCACCCAGGCTATGAAAACATATTTGTCTGCCAGCATTTATGCTGTAGAGTGATTTTTAATACCATTGTCCAAAACACAATCTAATGGAATGGCCAGTGGGGATAAGACATTCAGTTGCTTTTTGTCCTGTTTTTGAGAGGCTGAGTCTTTAGGGGTGGTAGTAGCATAAGCAAAGGCATACAGGGAACAGGGAATTAATCCCATCTTTAAAACTGTGGGCTCAAAACAAACTAGACGATGCAGGTGAGGAGCTAATATGCAACTTGTGTTACCAGTCATTTCATTTCCATTTAAGGTATAATGTGCTTAGCGCAGAATCGATGCACGAAGTTCACCAAATCACTGCTTCTCAATGGTTTTCTCTTTTCTCTGTGTATAATTCCAAAACAAAACCAACTTGTCCATTTCTGCTTCAGGTGAAAGCCTGTCTGTACCCCACAGGTCAATGAACCCATTCTGGTCTTCCTTGGGAGAGAACCTCAGAGTCAAGAGTTTTCCACTGAAAGTGTCTTGCTAGAAACTGCTGAACAATTAAACCTAGGGAATCCCTCTTCAAGTGCCTGTTGACCTCTTCTGTCCTGGGAAGGAAGAAGAAATGAAGGAGGTAGCTTTCAAACCATTTAACTGCTGCACTCTACACAACAGTAATGTTGAGCTGTGCTAGTGTAGACACAGCCCTGGGACGTGCCTTGTCCCAGGATGGCACATCTCAGCTGGCAGACCTTCTAGTGATTTCCCTGTCAGCCCCAAGGATACACCAAGCAAGAGGAAATACTCCACCCCAGAAATCAGTAAGGCAATGCCTATCGCACCACACCTCACTCACAATGCACATAGGGTAATAAACACTTCTGTACTGCCAGTGCTTCGTGGAAAAACAGGCAAATGCTCACCAAGAAATCAAATCTCTCTTCTCCCAGGATACACATATTCCTGCATATTCCTTCTTCAGCACCAGCTCTGTCTTGCTCAGATTAAAACTTAGTGAGTTTGTTCATACCTTCATCTTAAGCTTGGTCAGGCTTTTGATGGGCAACAATGATGTTCCTCCTGGACTGGACAAACAACTGCTAAGCAGGACCATGTTGCCATGGTGGCCCAAAGTGTTTCAACATCTCCCCTACCAGAAGCAGGACACATGGAATCATAAAATAAAGAGGAGGGTGAAAAGACATCTTATACCTGGGATGATGATTTGCCCTTCTTGGTTTCCTCATTGACTGTCAGATCTCTGGCATACTGTGCATTTTTCTCAGCCACTGCCCTGGCAATACCCTATAATTCCCACAGCACAGTTACAGAATTTTCTTAAAAACATGCATCTTTACCTTTCTCACCTACATTTTAGTGACTGGAAACCATGGGTTTGTTGCCAGCTCAGTTATCTCCTGCTTTAGTTGCTTGTGGTTACTGAATTCATGTTGTGCAATTCTTTCTACTTGACGTGCTCCAGAACCTTCCTTTGACTTGTTCCCTTGTCCTCTTGTTTTACCTTTGTTATTTGAAGAGACAAAGAGAGAGAGAGAGAATGAAGAGCCCCCTCGTTAGCTCATGCTCCCTAGTGCACAGAGTGGCTCCCACCAGACTGAAGCAGATATGGTTGATCCATTCATGTGGTAGGAGACGGACACAAAGATGATTTGGGGGCCCTAATTAAACAGTAAGAGTGAATCAACATCAGAAGCTTCAGTAATGCTGGAGTTACGAGGACCTGGGTTTGGCTAGGCATCTGACATAGCTTCTGCAAGTCAGAATCCCATGCCAGCCAAAGCAGGGATTTGGGACAGAAGGGGGACCTCAACTGTAACAGTATCTGTACCTTGCCATCCATGGAAATGTCTCCAGAGCATAAAACGTTAGCTGAGCCACTCAGGTCACAAGGACAATGCTTCTGTGGAGGACAGAAACCTCCATGGTTGCTACCTCTCAAGAAGACCATCTCTGTGAAGAAGGGTTTGTTAGACAGATGCCAGGATGAGACAGCCCCCAGCGCACAGGGACCTCATATCTTTCTGTGCCTGTTTGCCAAAGTCTTCTAGTCCACAGGGTTTGAAATCTCTATGGCTTCTTCCTAGTCCATGAGGAAATGGAACGAGACCCTAACAGAAGATGGAGGTTAACCAGAGATGGTTAAAAATGTAGATGTTGGCCTGATCTGTCTCTCCAGCTCTTTAAATCTGAAGGGAAACCAAGCTAGACTTTTCAGGTCAGTAGTACAAATACAAAAATCTATCACCAGTGTCCCAGGCTCAGCTGCAACATTTTCCCAGTACCTGTCAGGAGATGGAAAAGGACTTCATTGAAGAAGCTTAGCACCTTATTTCTGTTCAATGCAAACTAAATCCCTGGCCAAGAAAATGGCTTTTAAGCTGAGTACATTCCATTTCAAAGTTTTAGGACAGGGAGAGCCTACATCAGTGGATGATGATGCAAAAAAATTTCTTTAGAAAGCTTAAATGGAACATTTTTATTGAGACTTGGAGACTTTGCTGAGGAATGTTGTGAAGGAAACAGCTCCAGTAAACAGTGAAAAAGACTGCAGGACGTGCTAAAAAAACTACAAATGTTGAAATAAGTTAAAAATAAAAATAAATTAAAAATAGGATGTGGAATGGGAAAGACAGCCAAGAAAAAATGTTAATAAAAGGTATTGGATGAAAGCCCAGAATAGAAGTACAACAAATACAAACAACAAGCAAATGTACACATAACAGGGTGAAAATTAGTCTGTCTTCCCCTTGCATGCAGAACTGAGCAAATAGAGCTACAGGCAATTTTGAAGAATGGCAGCTTTGAAGCATCCAAAGTATAAACATTTCTGTCAGGTCAAGAGCCAGAGAGAGAGAGAGCCTGAAGTGAACCTGTGAAGTACCCAGAAGGGAGGTGATGTACAAAATGGTACCATTCAAATACTCCATGTGCATCTTTTGAGGATGGTGGTGTATTTTTACACAGTGGTGTAATGAAAGTCTCAGAACTAGTTGTCTATTTTACTTCTTATGAAAATGCCCCCTCCCCAAAAAGTTTTGTAAAGCATAAAAGGGCCTTTACCCAAGATCAGTAAGAGTATGAAAACAATTTTCAGATGTTCTTTTTATTTCATGGAGACAAATAATTAACAGTTACTAGTTATACGATGAAGTCTCTTCTTTTCTGTCTACTGAATATTTGTACTACTTCAGATTCATTTGAAAATGTAAAACAATAAACATTGAATATTATTGTTTATGTTTACCCTAAATTATTTATGACATTTTTAATAGATTCATATCCAATAGTCAGAGTTT
Organism: Ploceus nigricollis; assembly: GCA_013399945.1. Lineage (NCBI taxonomy): Eukaryota > Metazoa > Chordata > Aves > Passeriformes > Ploceidae > Ploceus > Ploceus nigricollis. Next base: position 128,217 of record VXBC01011096.1, read on the forward strand.
GATTTGTGAGCTTTAGTTTGATCTTGGTCATAATGTTATATTTCGAGGAAACATATATAATGTTTCCTGGCTTGATGAGCACCACTTCTGCAACTGAGAGAGATTTAACAAGCTTCTGTAATAGGCTGTATTTATATAGGATTGAAAGATTTACATAATTGCAATCCTTCTTTTCCCAGCCTAAGCACGGCTTTTGCTAGTCAAGAGATGTGTTTAAGAATAAGATGATATAGTCAAAGGCAAAATGCTAGTTTTAAAATCAGTTTTTCTTATGCAGAAATAAATATATATATGCTGGTTCAGACCAACTTGTAGAGGATATTTTATGCTTTTATTTCTTCCTGTCAGAGTTCAGGCTGGGATTTGGAAAGCTGATTCCCTAGCAGGCCCAACAACATTTCTCTCACTTTATAAGAAGTTCTACTTTCAGGGCAAATACATGAACAAAAAGAATTAAGGTTTCTTATCCTCAAGTATTAAGATAGACATGCTTAGGATTCTTCAAAAAGCAATCTCATTAAGTACATTAAGACACTTAATTTTAAGTAAGCACACGCATACAGAGATAAATGATCATATGTAATTGGAGATGGAATAACTTCAAGTGAAGACAGGTTCTTTTTTCACAGTATAAAATACATACAATATAAAAATAAAATAAAAATGGCTAAAAGAAAAAACTAAATAAGTAGGTCAATTCTTACATCAAAAATGGAATTTAAATATTGTAGCAGAGAGGGAAATATTGAGCAGTATGCAGGAATATTTTAGAAGAGTTCACTTTTACCTAAAATAAATATTTTTATATTTAAATAATAAATTTAAATATGTTTTTATATTTAAATAAAGATTTTTTAAATGGTAAGCAACACCGTTAAAAAATTGTCTGGTTCCCAACTTCCCTCACATATCTCAAATCAGAGAAGCAAAATCTGAGATACCTAAGATAAATCACCACTTTTGATAGACCGGGCCCATGACAGAAAAAAGTAGTGAAGTTCTTCCTATCTTGTTCTGATCCACACACAGTCTCATGGGGCAAAAAGAACCCCTCCTTATTCCCAGATCATGTCTCATGACAAACTGAATATCTGCTCAAAATCACGAAAATGGTGGAGATTTCTATTAAAAAAGTTGAAAGGTATCACAAAAACCTTTTCTAAATCATTCTCAGGGAAGTCTTGCCTCTCTTTACAAGTATTTAGGGACTGGCAGGGTGCAAGCAAAAAAATTTGATCCCAAGTCACAGAAACTTGGCAGAATCATGGACAGAATAAAACAATAGCATATAATGGAAAGAATTAGGCAATCATAAGAGGTAATGCTGACATCTCAACATCATCAAGTAAAATCTACTCCAGAAGTTGAGCCAGTCTCGTGTCCTAACCACCACTTTCCTTTTGTGTGAAGTTTGTGTGAAAAGTAAAGGTTTTGGACATGTTTTTAGTCTAACCAAATCCTAAATTCCCTTTCTCTCCATTCAAGACAAACAGCCCCAAAATCCTCCTGACTCAGCATTAAACCCCTGACTGACTGGTCCTTCCTTTCACGATCAAAGCAAACAAAGGCCCAAATGTCCTTTTTGTTCCTCAAGCTGCACAGAGAACCTCCTGCTCCCCTTTCTTCTGGCTGCAAGAACAGAAGCTCCAAGCATCTTTTCCAAGGGTTTGTTGAAAGGGGTCTCAGGAAAGTTCTTCTCAGCAGATCTTTCATCCTCCTTCAAGAAGCCAAATAAACCCTGGTGTTGGCTACAGGAATGTTCCCATTAAAGAAATTTTTGTACTGACCTGATAACAATTTTGGGAGGAGTGAACTCTGTGTCTTGAAAAGTCAAATTAATGTAGTGAGGCTTTGACCATCCAACAAGCAGACTGTTGGCCTCCACTTTACACAAGGCAGCAGAAGGACATTTTAAAGCAGGCAGAAGTATTTCATGGGGCTGCGCAACAGGAAGCTCAGTTTGAGCATGCAGCGATTCTCCAAGCACAGCTGTAAGTTTCAAGTCTGTTGTAACAATCACATATGTGAGATATATATATGTGTATATATAATACATATAACATAATGTTCCTGGGGTTTGGGATCAGCAGATAAGATGGACAATGAAGGCTTAGAGGCCTTTCAAAGAATTTTTTGCTGAAAGAAGTGAAATTCAGACATTACATACTAAGAGGCTTAAAGAATTTTCCTAACAGGTCTTCCAGCAGTTTGTTGAGGTAACATAATGTTTGCAATTTTGTTAACTGATAGTGAAGTCAAAACTGCAGTAACAGTGTTTTAGGAGAGCGTTAAGATCCAAGATGTGGAGGTATTTTAGAACTCACAGTGCCTTTACCACTTTGTTAGCCACATTTATGAATTGCTCTAATGGCAGCTTTCAGAGGATCGTGTGTATCAGTGGGACACGACACAGAGAGACCCACTGGGAGAAACAGCCACTCATGTATCCATCCTGCTGGTGTAAGCCCTTCAGCTCACTGAGGATTTAGCAAACAGTGTATGGGAGCTTAAAGGAAAAACACCTCTTTTTACAAAAAGAGACCATGTGTGGGTGTCTAAAACCAAAAGGACTCTTGAGAAACATTGGGAACAGACATTAACTGCTTAAATTTTCATACTACTTCAAGTTATTAGCCAGGTACAAAGGATAGTGTTCAGAAGAAAAGATAGTAGAATAAGAAGGTTGTTGACCTTTTTACCCAAAGAATTACAGAAAATTAATACCAAACATGGCATATTTCACATGACTAGAAAAAACATAGGTGTGGAAGGAAAAGATTGTTGGTAAAATGGTTGGCATAGCCTACTAAGTCAAAAGCTTTTGGAAGTGGTTTAAATCTATGTCATTTAGATATTAAGCACTGCTGGAAGAAAATAAAAGCAATAAAAGTCTTAACATGCTCCTCTCCAGAAACATCGTGGTTTGATTTTTCCCATAAACATTAGTTTAGGTTTTACAAAGTAGGTAATTAAATGTTTACAGATACACTGCCCTTATACCTTGAGTGGCAGCAACAGCAAGATTCCCTTTCAAACTGTGCTTATGAGTAAGAACAGAATATTTGGTTTGACCTTTCAGAGTGAAATGAAAAAAGTTGTGTCAATTCAGTCTGAACATCCAAGGCTCCACAATCAGACAAACCACAGAAAAAAATATCCTGATAAGACTAATATATTTTATGCCAGTTTGAACAAGCCAGTTTCTTAAATTGCTCCCAATTTAAAATATTTAGAAACTACTCCTTACCACAGTCATCTCCAGAGGGTTAAACTTCTTGTATGATTGCATGGATGTGTCAGGACACAAGTCTGTGGAGATCGCCTCTGTAACCCTGCAACCCCCACCTCAAAAGGACAGCCTGTTTGCACCCACTGCGTGTGAAAGTACTTAGGCCATAGTGAGTAAAAATAGAATTACATTTGAAATCAAATCAGACCAAATAAGATGCATCTCATTTTGTTTCATAAAAAATTGAGAGCCCATCACTCTTCTCCTTTTTGAAAAGGTGAGACGTAGTTATTCCATCCTTTCACTCACTCAGGACATGAATGACATGCTTGAATTTCCTTCTTGGCAGTGAGAAAGCAAATCTATGTGTGACAGAAGAGCTGCAAATGAGAGTCTCTCTGTTTCTAGTCAAGGTCACGAGCCTGTCCTATATTTTGATGGCTAGAACAGTATTTTGACCCATGTTCCAAGGACGATACCAGGATATTAAGCAGCTAAAGAGCAAAATATAACACCAGATTCATCTGCTAAATTTACTGAATGATGAAGTACAGGAGACAGACAGCAAAAATCTTCTCTTTGCCTGATCTTCATGGAGTCAGAAGTCTGATGCCTACTGACACTTCATTCTGGCAGAGTGTAATTCTTTGGGTTGGGTGTTTTAGGGAATTTTTTTGTTGTTCTGAGCTTTTTCTCCTTTCAGTCTGACAATTTGTGTCCAAGAAACAAGACCAGAAATGGTATAGTAAGGAATAGAAACCAAGTATGTAGAAGTGATTTGTAATGATGTGATTTCCCATATGAACTGTAAAAGGCTGTGAAAAGGCCTGGTCTTTCTTTGCATCTTGTCTAGTTCTGCATTAGATCCTTCTAAGGACAACAGAAATGACTGTTGCTGGTTGTAGCTACTGCAGATGTGGTCCACCATGACCAGCACCAGCTTCAATGGTGGTGTTAATCAGATTATAAGGCATGGATAACCATTCTGTAGCTTCTCCAGGCAGCTCATATTTCAAAGGAGCAAAAGCTTCTGGCCAGATAACTCTAGGAAGAATTCTCTCTCCTAGATAAAGCAAAACCCTACAGGGATACAACAATACAGCAGGTTCTTCTCTGTGGTGCCAGGTAGTAGGAGAAGAGGCAACAGGAAGAAACTGATGTACAGGGAGCTCCATCTATCTGCATTTGAGGAAGAACTTTACTGTGCAGGTGACTGAACACTGCAGATATTCAAGAACCACCTAGAGACTTTGTTTAAGCAAGGAGGTTGGACCAGATGACCCACTGTCCTTCCAACCTAGCATACCCTGTGATTGTGTGACTCTGATTCTGTGAAGTGCAGATTGGCATTTCCCAGATAAGACTGTTCAGACTGCTCCCCACACCATCACTCAAGATTGGATTGCGTATTCCTCACCTTTCTGAAGATTATCTTGAAATCATTCCAGTTCAAGACTGTAGCATTGTGGGGGCAAAACCACACCAGGTAACCTCTGGGTGGGACTTTTGAGACACATATCCACGTAGTCATGGACAAACATGCTCCATTATGGATCACCTCATATGCAGGATCAGTAACCTGCAGTGACCCCCATGCCCAGTCTCAGACATGGGAGCTGCAGCTCATCCCATTTCTGAGGAGAGGCTGGCACACAGCGGGGGATGCCCTGCTGATGTTCAGGATACTGCCATGCAGCAGCGGTGCTTCCATGAGCTGCTCTTGGCAGACGAGAAGGGAGCAACGCACAGCTGCTGCAGGGTCACTCAGAGGAAGGTACAAGCTGGGTGTTGTGGGGCTGATGAGCTGTTGCCAAAGTTCCCCTGGGAAGTGCTGCACCTGTCATTCATACAGGGACAATGTCACACACACCTGTGTTCACAGGCAGGGCTGGAGCAGCAATGAGGACACCAGGCATGCCAAGAACAGCCTGAGGAGGATTCTGACCTGAAATTTTGGTGCAAAGAACAGCAGGGCTCTCGCTAGTTTTGAGAGACTCTTTAGCTACTTAAATGAGCGTGACAACACCTTGCAAGATGGCTCTGTGCAGAGCCAACAGTAAGGAGACCTATTCTGCATTCACATCCATTTCAGGGACACAGGCTTATTTTAGCCTGGCACATAATCCTGAGATGCAGTTCCTTGTCTTACTCACCAATTGTTCACTGCCAGGCATTCCATGGTAATTTGCACATAGAGTGGCAGTCTCCTGAAGATCTTCTGTCACAGGTAAGTCAGGTTATTGCTGTGACACGTTGATGTAACAACTTATAAATTCCAGTTGTTTATATTTGATACATCAAAGTATTGTGCAATTATATAGAAAAGAAATTGTTTTAAGATTAAACATGTGAAAATATTGTATTGCCTATTATTTCAGGGTTTTTTTTGTTTCCCATATTTGCAGGTTTATATGATGCTCCAGGTAAGTACTGCCCCATATATTTTTTTTTAATCAATGTCATATTATCAGGGCATGCAATATAATAAACAGATCTGTTAGAGCACCAGTGATGTCTCTATTGGCAGGCTTATAAAAGAGCTCGGTGACCTTGGTTAATTAGCCATGTAATAAACCAGAACTGAAAGAGCCTATTCCCACAAACCGCAGCACAGCATCCCTCCACCCCCCGCCTGCCAGAGGGGCTCTGAATGGGAAGTCAGCAGACGCTATGCAAAGTGCAGCCACTTAGCCTTAGAGCCCTTTGGAATGTATGCAAAGATTCACAAAGACATTTCCTTCCAGCCACTGATTTAAGAAACAGTATTTAAAACAAAAAGATAAGTTTTCTGAATACTTAACTTTATTGGCTAGTGCTGCTTAAGTTGTGTTTAGGTAAACGTGTATCTTCTTGAAACCTCACAACACTTGTGTTGAAAATCAACTTTAAAACCCCTCCATTTCAGACATATTTTCTATGAATTCTCTGATTTGTTTTGAAGTTTATTGCAGATATTCCTAATAGAAAAAAAAATTTCCAACCCCTCTCATAATTAATAGCTATTGAATATATTGAATTCTTTGAATGGAATTTATTTTGTATCCATACAATGCAGCCCTCTTAAATTGTTAAACATATTAATAAAATTATATGGAAAACAGTGTTACATGTATTTCTGTTACTCACCTGATTTCACTAAAAAGCACACCTAAAAATTTAGACCTGTACTATAAAAATAAAATTGTTGACCTTTTATCTGAGGTCAGGCAGTAAAATGGATACAAATTTTTACCAGATTCTTTGACTTTATCCTATCGGACTCTTAAGAAATAAAATCTTTTGTAAGTACAAGCAAGAACCACAGTTTTAAATTTCACCCAAATGTTAGTTCATAACAAACACAACCACAATCAACCACACAGCCACAGAGTTAGGCTTTCTTCTGCAAGTGCAAGTGCAACAGTTTTTCTGATTACTACAGGAGTTAGCTCTTTTTTAAGTAAACATATGTGAAGTCCATGACTGCTATCCTTTCATGGCATGCCCCTGAGTTCTGGCACAGCACAGAAACAAAGAAAGAAACCCAAATCCCTAATAGAAGCCAACACTGTTTTTCAGCTGTCACTTCCATACAGGACAATGATTTTTAATTCTTAAAAAAAAAAAACCAAACCAAAACCAAAACAACCAAAATCAGCATCGGCTATTTCTAAAAATAAACTTTTTTTTTCACCAGAATGCTTTTTATTTTCTTAGTGGACTTGAAATTTATGGTGCTCCTATGCAGTGAAACTAATGAATATCACTCTGGTTTTAAATCCTATACAGCTGTTCATCCATTCAGGATTGTTTTAGCTGCAGTCATTTCTTTCAGTACTGCAGATCACAGTCAATTAACGTGAACAGAGAGTTTCACTGGGTCTGCCAACAGTCTCCATTATTCTGGGGAAGTTTCAGAATATCAAGCACAACAATATCTTCAATAAATCTGAGATTACAGCTGGTTGACAGGAGAGTATCCAAGAGGAAACTTTTTTTTCCTCGATATTCTTTTTTGTTGGATCCCAGATCGAAGTGGAAGAATTATTTTAGGCAAAACACATTTGTTAACTTATTCTATGTTTTTTCTAATGTGATCTAAGAGCTATCTGGAATGTATCTGAAGGTTCAGGAACCTACATAACTGCATGGCTCAGCAGCTCATTCGAGAGACAACGTGTGTGTGTGTGTGTTTGTTTGCGTTCATAAAATTGACATTTTTATCCACGTGCTATAAATACAAATGTTAGTACTCATACAAGACTGTGAGCAATGCCCATGACTTCCAATAAGATTATGCATAAAAAGCTCAGGATCAGATAGTGCAGCTGAATTTTCCATCAGTGTCCACCTTCAAGGGTGATCATAGGCATACCAAAAAAGCTTAACTGAATAGGGAGAGGGGTAAGTACATGCAGATAAAAGGGGCTATTATAATTTAATGTGAGGTTGCAGAAAATAACAGCAAGCAGACAAAGAGAAAGAGAACAGAGAACTGTTAGTCACTCTCGGATCTGGATATTGTACACACTTCTGCAAGACAAACCAATGGGACCCTTCCCAGAAAAAAAGCTGGGCACAGGTTTATGAGGTGGTAGAACTGGGATTCTCACAATTTAAAACTGTTATGCTATATAAGATACAGTTGATTGTTGGTATGGCAATCCCACTGAGAAGACGCAGTAGATACTGAAAATACAGATGAGTACTGTAATCTCCTCTGGCAGCCTGTGGTCCTACCACATCTCACATGCCAGTGCAACCAGACTAAGGGCTGAGGACCGGAGTGGTACATGCCAAACAGTGATCTGGGGCATAGGGACCTGGGCTGGAGGTGTCCCAGATCAGTCCAGTTGCATGAACGGGGAAATCCCAAGGGCAGCACTCCAGAAGCCGATTCATTCCCCATAGACAATTGCCACATAGACAATTTCCCATAGACAATTGCTGCACAATCACATACCCAGGAATGCACTTTCCTGACTGCCAAAAGCATTTGCTCCAGAAGAGAAAAGTTTGGAAATACCAGCTGCTGCTGCTCTCAGATTTCCAGCTGCTTGAGGCCTGCAGTTGCTAAGGCTGGAGGAGGATGCCCTCCTCTGGCTACGCACGCTCCCTTTTCATCAAGCCTCGGAGGCTGAAGAGAAATCACTTTGAACACTGAGGCGGGGAGCTGGAGGCAATTACTTGTGATTGATAGCACTAAATATGAAACCGCATGTACCTCATCCATGAAGCATGGAATCAGCAGCATATTGTTAGTGGGGGAGATGAATGGGGCTTGAGATAACCTTGGCAAATTAGGCATATGTTAGCATTAAGCTTTGTCAGTAAGCAGGCTATAAATTACAGACATATTGTAACTCCATAAACTCATCTAATGAATTGAATGACAGTGGTAATTTAAGGCAGAATGGAACTGTTTAACCCTTTTAAGAATTTTGCTATATTTCTATATTACACAAGCATCCAAACTGTATTAAAAGGTTGGTATTTCATATATACTGCAAGATACCCTAACTGTAACAGGGAGACAATTCTTCCACGTTTCATGTACATTTTTACAAACAGTTGGCAACCTGCAAATTATTTCACTTGTAAGTTGGTTTAAAAAGAATGGAAAAAGAATGGAATAGCTGGGGTGGGTTTCTTGCATATTCCCTTACTTTGTCATTATTTTTCCATATGATCAAGCTAAATATATTGAAGCTATAGGACACAGCATGCTGTCATTTCTGGACTACTACTGAACTCCTCAGGAGGTGTTATAAGACACAAGGCTAAAGGGCAGGTGACTTTAGTCATAAGAGAAGTGCAATAATCCCTTCAAAATGCATGGCCTGCAGTGTCTTATTGCTATTCTGAAATGGCAGTTATAAATAAATATAAGAGGAGAAAGTCAGTCTCCCGCATTTACTGGCTGCTATTGACAGACTTATGCCATCAGTGACAGCTAATCCAGGATTCTGAAGCCATTTTCCATGTTACTGTGTATTTCAGACAAAGTAACGCTTGAAAATCACTGGCACACCAATGGCACAAAAGGGCTTAAAATCTAAACCAGAAAAGTTAATACCATATATTATTAGTTAAAATGTGTTGATAGAATAAAAATATTTTTATTTTTATTCAGTAGAGCGACTGAAGAAATGAGCATATAAATTGTGCCATAGATTTAGTCCACTTCTGAGGAAATTTTAGGAAAGCATGTTTCTTCACATACTTTAGGCAATTGATCTTGGCACTCAGACAAATCATGGGAAAATTGCTTATCAGACCTTTGTAGAATATTTGCTTTTATGCCCATTTTTCCCTTTAGGAAAGATACAGTATATGAATCAAACAGGGACATTCCTGTGGGATGTAAGGGTGGAAGGGACCCTTGGTGGATGGGATGATAAGCAGAAAGTGAAATCCTCAACATATGTAATTTTACATTATGTAAATAAGCATTACTTCTGATGCTCACCCATGACAATAAAGCCATATAAGAATTAAAATTATAGACTTAGTGATAACTCACTGTATGAAAAGGAGGAAGAAGTATAGTTACAGATATTTATTTTGTGTTTGCAGCTCACACATATTTCTATTTAGAAAAGGATTATATTTACCTCAACCTCAGGAAACGCAGGTGCTTTGGTAGCCCTGTTTTGGCTAATGAAGGAAAAGTCTCCACAGGACTTACCTGGAGTTATGCAAGGAGTCTGCAATAAGTCAGGAGGAGACCCAGTCCTCATCAGTCCCTTCTTTTAACACATTGATGTTGACACCATGCCTAGAAGTATGTCTGAGATCAAAGAGAAGCTTGCTGTTGTCAAGAGCCACAACCGAGTAAATTCAGCAGTGCAAGCAAGATAACATAGGAAATTGCTTGCATAACATAGGAAATTCACAGCCCATGTGTGGAAGGAAAGAAGCTCTTTTACACTTTTTCATTTTCTGTTGAGCAATGTCATGTTTCACAATTGTTGTATATCAATGAAACCGTGTAAATGCTTAAATAATGACATAGTGAGAGTGCTGTAGAGTTTTTGGTACAAATCTGACCTCTGAATAAAATTGGTTCTTCATTCCAGAAAAGATTACTGTGACCTTTACTACTCCATTTTCCTAATGGTTTCTTCACTACAATAACAAAATTGAATGACTATCTCAGCCATCTCTAATATTTGGAATTAAATTTACCTAGTGCAAATCAATAAAGTGGAAATCAAAACTAAAAGCCTGGGGTTATTTTAGCAATACTCTGTGTGTAATACAACTTTGCATTTAACCTCTGGACTAAATGGTGGCTCCATAACTAAGTCAGTCACTGCACACATGCTTTACATACTGAAGTGGAATCAAACTGTCCAGATCAGCAATGATTAATGAAAAAATCTGCCAAAAGTGATTTAGAGAAAAGATGCCTACTCAGTCCTGTGAGTTTGTTAGGCCATCAAGACAGAAGACGCACTTGAGGTACATATAAAATGGTCTTTTGCATGGAAAATTGGGTGATTTTTTTATTCTGCCTGCATGATGATTACATGGCCTGGTTCTAGTGGGGGCACACGCATGGGGGAAGGAATCTCCATCCCAGCACTGCCAACAGAATGTAGGTTAGGAGTGAAGCCATTTCCTCCTGTTCTGGCTGTGGGAATCTCATAGCTGTGAACTCAGGTCTTCTCCTAATGCCAGCCAGCTTCTCAGCAGCACTCCCAAGACCATCTGCACAAGGAACACCCTGTTCCCAGGACTACCATTGAGCTGTTTATCCACAGACCTTGGTAAGACCAGCGAGCATCTCACCTGGCAAGGTCTGTTGGTGTAGGAGAAATTGGAATAGTTTGCCTAAAATTAAGTCAGCAGGAAAGAAATTTCACTGAGAATTAAGCCCCACCTTCCCAAGCTCAGGTTCCTGTCTCTGCTGGACCACAGGGCTGCTGTGCTGTGATGCTGGAGGATCACAGCAGACAGACGAGCAGAGCTGTCATGCAGCCTGTGGCACCAGCACTTCCTATCTCACCACTCCTTCTAATGATAAGAGAACGCTATTTACCTTAAGGTGATTGGGGTCAGACCCCATGAGGGACTCCAGGACATGCTGGCAGGTGCCATTTATTATGTTTCCTCAGTAACCTGTTGAAAGGAGCCAGTCTGACACAGCCATTGGCAGCCTAAGAGGAAAGTGGATTGGTAGACACTCAATGGGATCCAGGGCACACTGTCCCTCCAAGAGAAGTGATGCTGTGGATCTCCAGAGCTGAGATGCCACAAGCACCTCCCCAGTACCAGTGCACATTGTAGCCCAGGCAGAGGGACAGGCTCATCCTTCCATGGTGCTGCAGGGCACCACACAAATTCTGCCTGTTCACCAGCCTGGGCTGTTTGCCTCCAGCAGCTGGTGCCAGCTCTGTTCTGGTTCCTCAGCAGCACAGTACAGAGGGAGAAAGCATCTGTGCTTTCCCTGCAGCTGGGAGCCTCTCAAGGACTCTCATCAGCTCACAGGGGCTGGGATTGCTCCTCAGGCTGGGCAGATAATGGGTAACCAGCTTCATACAGGTCTCTCCCCACTACAGCACCAGTGTAATTAGTCAGTGTTCTGCTGGAGGTAAATATTAATTAACTGAGATGAACCTTCTTTTTACCTTAAGATTTCAATTTAATTTTTATTCCTGAATCTGGGATACATGTCATACAAGAGTAACACATTAATGCATTAAAATTGAAAATTAGTGGAGACGATGAAAGGATGAGAGGTATAATTAACTTTCAAATAACATACAAGTGCAAGTAGGCAGTATGATAATATGCATAACAAATAATAATAATAATATCACTGCTTAAGGTAAAACCACCTATTTTAACAATGGACACAATTAAGATGATTTCTCAACATGTTTTTGGGAAGTGTCTGTTCATTGCAGCCTTGCCTGAGCCAGCAATGAATGCTCACATGATCTTAACAGCCAGCATAACCATGTCCTGTTTTATGTCAGGGGTAAGACCTAAGCACAATGTCCTCCTTCATCCCACCACCTTCACTTTGATATCCCCTGAGACCACAGCTCGGGAAACCAGTTTGAAAAGAAGCCACAGCTTTTGGATGAAAGTTAATCTGATTTTAGGTTCCTGTCCTACTTTAATCAAAAGGTCAGCCTTACTTCTGTGAAATAATTTTTAAATAAAAAGATATGGTGATCTGTGGCACCTCCTTAAACCCTCAGTAGAAACAGAGTGTTTGGAATTCTGGATGAAAACACCGTTTGCCCAAGCCACGCTGTAGTGTTATTTTCTAAGCAGAGTTAGAGCAGGTGTAAATCCCAGCACATCCCCCTGAGCCGGCTGCAGTCGTGGGGGTGGGGCTGAGCTGGGCTCTTGCCTCGCATGCTGCAGTACGAGCACATGCAGGAAGCCAGAGCAGATCCCATAAGTGGGAAGTTAAGCCTGGGTCCTTCATACAACTTCCTAAAATCTTTTTTGCATCCACTTTAGGAGTCCAGTCGTGGCTGAGGTGACATTTTCTGTTTGGACTCTTGGTCCCTGTTGACTTTGGTGAGCTCACGTTTTCATGGTGTTTCATTCAGTGAATGGCAGAGTTAAGCCAAAACTGAGAAGGCATGTTCTAAAAAGTGGAAACAACTTGTCAATCTTTGATAAGATGGATTTTAGATAACAAAGGGAGAAACCCTCTAATTCAAAGTTCATGTGAGTTAAGATTAGTAAACCATTCAAATGAAAAATATTAAGTGTTTTTATAATTTCAAAGTGCTTCACAGGCATGAATTAATTAGCTGTAATATGAGATAAAACACTGGATACCGAAATGTTCCCAGATTTCATTGGGGCACAGATGCCATTAGAAGACAGACCACAGGTAAAATAGCTTGCCACTGACCCCACAGAAGCTTCCAGGGCATTAAAGGGTCACATTCATCCCCATGGGGAAGGGAAGGGAAGGGAAGGGAAGGGAAGGGAAGG
>VXBC01011096.1:141681-247855 GCA_013399945.1 Ploceus nigricollis
CATGGGGAAGGGAAGGGAAGGGAAGGGAGAATGGCTTGAAAGCAACAGCTCTTCTGAACATCTTAACCAATTTTCAGCATTTATTTTCAAGGAGACAAGTGAAAAAAATATTGCAATTGTTTTAAAAAGTGAAGAGGAACAGATGCAGCTAATAACTCAGGAAACAATGATTCATTAATTAAATTAGAGATCAAAGTTCTTGAAACAGCATGTGAAGAATGAAAAATTGGTCTGATGGATGACATTAAACGTCAGATAATTAGGATCACTTTTGACAGAACAGAGGTTTAGCAAAGAAACCTAAAGTTTATAAAAAATACTGCAGTAACTTCTGGAAATATCTGCATTTCAGTAGATTTTCTTAGTCAAGCAGAGGAGGACAGAGCTCTGTCAGCAAAGGCAATTTTGAAATTCATAAAAATTAATTTTTGAGATTGTTTTCGTCTCACTCCATTAAAACACTTCCCATAACAACATACTGTACTTTACTACACTTTCTCTTTCATGTCAAAATATTGCCCTTTCAGACATAAATTGCTAGCAAAAACTCATACTCTTGAAGGTTTCTTTCCACTGTGGTCAGAATATGACTGTATTTGGCCTGAGGCTCTGTACTGGGGCATCCTGACTTCACTTACTGAGCCATATCCCCAGACTTCATGTGATCCAGCCAATTCAACACATTTTGTTTATTATGGCCAGAATCCAGATCCAGAATCTGATCTGAAATCACTATGGTAGGGAAAATATCAAGATCCTGTTCTCCACTGAGAAGTTTAATTTAACAAAGATTTTAGGTTAACCTTGAAGAAGTGTTCTACACCAAGTCTTGAGATGCAAACACTGGGATCTGTCCAGCAATGCTCTCAGGGCGCTTTCACAAGATTTCCTCGGGTTCAGCACTCACTTCAGACGGGTGTCCCCTTCAAAAGCATACAGTCCCTTTGGGTGAATTCCTCACTTCACCAAAAGTAACAAGAGTCTTTCCACCTCCTTCAGTGAGTTCCCCTTTTCAAGTGAAAATTAATTGTAGTGTATATGACTCAGTGTCCCTATACTGAATTTATCAAGATCTCCCTGAATTTTCCATCAGACTTTTAAACCATCTTAACAAATAATTTTAGATGGAAGTTCCTTTTAGGCTTCAGTGCTGTGTATTAAACAAGTGACTTTAAAATGGTGAAAAAAGTAAGCTAAATGACCGGTAATCTTTAAATACTCTAACTACACGTTGTCATGTTAACCATAGGGTGTAACACCACTTCTCTTCTCTTTGTCATACAATGGGACTGTCCCATATTTATATGTTGTGTAAACAAGTTGCATACTCTTGTGTCCACAGACTGCTTCTTCTGTCACCCATGTCCTGTGGATTTTTACCTCCAGGAGCACTACAGCTCACTCCAAGAAGGCATTGCTGTTTACAAGTATAAATGGGTAATACAAAAAGGGAAGAGAATTTTCTGGCCTCAGAGTAGTTGGTGGTAGCACCTAATAATTAAACACTGGAGGGTTTGCTTAATTGCATCCTTCCTTGTGCAAGGCAAGATCTGAAATAAGGGCAGAGGAGATGAACTCTATCCGTGTTGCCTTTGTGGATGCTGCTAAGCTTTCATGGGTACTGCAGCCCTATCTCCCAGTAATCCCTCAGAAAGGTTATGGGCTCCTGGATCTGTTTCTATACAGATACACTGATCCTTCCCTGTTCTTGACAGCACTCCTGGAACTGGCCTGTCCGAGACTGTCTCCACAAAACCCCAGCTAAGGTAGGTTAGCTCCACAGTCAGATTGCTCTGCTAGCACTTCCACCCATGCAGGGTTACTCCACCACCAGTCTTCTATGTTTCACTCTTTCTAGAAGGATGGAGAGGACCATGTGTTTTCACTTCTATATTATGTGTTCCCACATATTTTTAAAAACTTTATAGAAAGCTGATAAAAGATCAAAGGCACCATCTTGTAGCTTGATGCCTTCCAAAAAACAAGATGGGATATAAAATTAGTTCATATAACTTATTAAGAGCAAAACCCAAAAACCATTATTATTACCTGTCTCATTTGCCCTAGTGACACTTTACAAGCCATCGTACAAGACAAAAGTAGAAAGAACAATAGCATAAACTGCACAAAGACAAGAAATAGAAAGTAAAAAAGCCAACAACAATATATCACAAACAGCTCAGTAAATAATAGTGCAATTTTCCTGGCTAATAGAATGGTTTAACACCTGAATACACTCACACGCCTGATTAAACACTAACAACGTAAACCCATGAAAGAAGATTATAAGTTGTAATATCTCTTTGCAAATAATAGCATATTAGCCACTGTTGCATACTTCTCCAATTACATCCCTTTCATTCTTTTCATCTGGAAAACAGTTCACATTATAATAGTCAGCATCATTTGTGTTTTAAAACAAGCTATTACATTGTATGGGGTGTATATTGCCAAATTGCAGGTCTCTTTCTCCATATATCTAACAATAGTCTCAAAGTTAATAAAATCAGTAATTGGTAAAGCAAGTTATCTTTAACTTGGCTTTCTATGAAAAAAATGTTTAAACTTCAACAAACACTTACTTCTTGTCACACTGGACACTTTTCCCCGGCCTTCTTCCCTTTTCTTATCAGAGGTTGCCAGGAGCATGAATTGTACCTAACAGCAGCATGCCCACATTTACCAAAATTCATGAGCCTGCCCGCATCCACATCCATACAGCTGTGTTTGGCTTCTACGCAGTTGACTTGAAACAAGTGTGGGTGTCTTGAAAAGAAATGTGGAAGGCAAAAACCTCTGGTTTCAGTCACAACAATCTCAGTTCACCACCTTCTCTAATCAATCACTTTCATCCCTTTCTATTTTCCATGCACTTCCAGCTATGCAATTCACTGTCTCTTCTTGCTTGGATATTCAAACCACTGCAATTTACTGACCTTCAGGCCTCCCTCCTGCTTGAATTACTTAAAAATCCCTGGTTGGTTTGAAAATGCTCCAAGTTAGGCAAGAGAACAGAACTCCTAGAGATTTAAATGAGTAAAAAACTTTCTAACCCAATGGCAGAACACTGGAAAAGTCCAACACAGTGCACTGTAGCATTTTTATTGCTGAAGCTCTTAAAGGACAGAATAAACAAAAATTTTTCAGGAACAGTTTGGGTATGCTCCATTCTGTTTTAATGCACCAGGTGCGACTCCATCACCTGCTGTATCTGCATGATTCCTTTAGAGCATAAAACTCTGTGGTAAATAAAGCCTGGGACTGGTAATTTCTGTGCTTCAGAGGGTGTTCAAAACAAGGAGGAAAATCAGCCCAGTCTTTTTAAAGCATGAGGTTTGAACAGAGGTGATTCTCATTCAGAAAAGTTAGCCTAGATGGATGGATCTGTTAAGAAAAACCCAGGATAGTAGTCTTCTTTTCAGATAATTACTTTCTCTTTTCTTCCTAATTTTTTACTCCAGCTGTTGACGCATATAAAATGATGGTGATGATTTATCCACCATCATGGAGGCAAGACTATATTTTAAGATTTTTCCATGATTTTCTAACCCATCATGTACTGGCTATTTAGTAAGACAGACCAAGGAAATTTTGGACCAGTCTTCATAAGTGATACAGCTAATTCTACGTTTCCTACCAAGAAAGTTCAAATTGATTAAAATTTTTCCTTTTGCTTTTTTGACTCCTAGAAGGCTGCAATTTGCATGGTCTTTATAGTCAATCTACCCACTATTATGCCTATGGCTTTCACAATAAGGTATTTTTAAACTGCTCCTGTGACTGAGATATAATTAGAAATTATATCACCCTACATTTCTCTTACCAAAGAGCTCTTAGTGTGCTAAAAAGCTTTATAGGAGTAAGGTCCATTGGAGATAAAGCTGGGGGAAAAAAAAAAAATAAAAAAAGAAAAGAGTAAGGGTAAATGTTGGCAGATACACAAGTGAATTTAGCACATTTTGGTGGCATGCAAAAGGAATTAAACCTGGCTCTAGTCCACTGCTACCACCTCAACAGGAATGAGGATAACTGCTAAAGGAGACAGATTAGCTAGTTCTCCCCCACTCTTATTTTTCATTCCTTTTTTCTCGTGCAGAACTGTGGGTCTGTCTGTACAGATACAGTGTTAGAATTGAAAAGCAGGTAAAACAAATTGAAGACAAAAAACCCCAACTGAAAAAGTAGAAGAATCTGGTTAACCTCACACCCAGCACACATCTCAAGAGTAACAACAATAGGTAACTGTGATCTGACACTGCCAGAAAGCTCATCTGCCAAAAACTTGTAGATGCTCTAGATTAGTAGGTTGGGAGGGTCTCTTATTGCTGTAATTACTGAGGTGGACAGAAAGATGAGACATTTATATCTACAGGATCCAATGAAAATAAAAATTTTATTCACCCTTTGCTCCCTGATCAGCTAAGAACTGTTTTAAGTTTCACATTTCTCTCAAAGGTTCTGGATGAACTTATGTTGACTGCGACCACCCTGGCATTTCTCAGGATAAGCACAGACCATATATGCCAATGAACAGACATCTGACTTAATGCAGTAACTGAGGGCTGCAAAAAGGATGTTTCTGAAATATCGGTGTTGGGCTGCAAGGTTCCTCAAAAAGTCAATTAGTCCATTTCCCATGAACTGCTGTGAGATCAAGATTGGATTTCCTGGTGGAAATTGCTCAGGCATATCCATAGCATATAGAGATGCAGTGACAGCAGTAGGAGTTGGAGACCAAGTGACCTACGCCACTCTACAGCTCAACTCAGCTGTCATCACCATCAAACCGCATTTTGCCAGACCGGCCTTAGAAAATCAACTTGGCTAAATTATTTTAGGAATTTTGGCTTTGCAATTAGGCTACACATTTTTTTATGGCAAATTAAGCTTCTTGACAATTCCACAGGTCAGGCCAGGACAATCATCTGTCCTCTTAGGTACTGCAAGACCAATGTCACCACAGTCTTCCTTGCTTACCTCTTTCTTGAAGTCCACTGTGCAAGGCCAATCATAGGATTCCACTGTAAGCTTTACCAGAGTCTTCCTATGTCTTACACTTGATGTTTCTTCTAAGATACTTCTGAAAGAGGATTGTGTCACTGGTTCAGATTAGGCAATTAATCCTGGGAACCCATGGTGCTGACACTTGGAAAGAAAATTTCTCCACATTTGTGCACCAATTTCTTCTTTCATGCAGTGATATGCACTGTGCATTCAATTTTTTTTCCTTTTTTTTAAATATCAGCTTGTCTCTTCAGTGTACCAAAATCATTCTGAGTTACGAATCTGTCCTCCAAAGTGCTTGACAGACTGCCCCAAATTTCATCTCATGAAAATTTTATGCTCATATGCTGTATCAAGGCAGTTGATGTAAAGGAGACTGAGGGGAGACCTCATCACAGTCTACAGCTTCCTCAAGAGGGGAAGCAGAGGGACAGGAACTGATCTCTTCACTCTGGTGACCAGTGAGAGGACCCGAGGGAACGGTCTGAATCTGAGTCAGGGGAGCTTTAGGTTGGCTATCAGGAAAAGATTCTTCACCAGAGCCCATTCCCATGGTTGTGCATGGGAATGGGCTCCTCAGGGAAGTGGTCACAGCATCAAGCCTGAGAGCGCTCAAGAAGTGTTTGGACAATGCTCTCAGGTGCATGGTGTGACTCTTGGGGTGTCCTGAGCTGGACTTCAACACTCCTTGTGGGTCTCTTACAATTCAGGATATTCTATGATACTATTATTCTACAATTGCATCAATATTGGCTGTGAATATAATAGTTAAAAGAAACACTTAAAAAAAGTGTTAACAACTTGAGCACGGGAAGGGCTGCAATGTGTGTCTGTCTGTATGAAGCACTTCCTTGTCCTGACCACTATCAGCAAATTCTAGTATTTTTTATTTGGACTAATTAGTAGTCAATGACATAGATAAGATGTGTGTTAACAACCTCCACAGGAAAAAAATCACCAGGAGGTTGTTAAATAATAGCAGTGGAAAGGTTAAATTGCTCACTCAGGGCAAGTCTGTACCCTACAGGAAATCATTTCCTACACAGGCCTAGTAAAACACTGCTGTCTCAAGCACTGGTATTTAAGACGTGTTCAAAGCATATTGTTGTGGTTGTGGCTCCAGTGACTCCTGATGTTGCTACTAAATTTTTCTTCCACCTAAAAATTAACTTTAAGAAATACACCTTTAAGAAGTACACCTATTTGTTCTTGCCTCTTTGCTGCACTCACCTGCACTTGTGCCAGCATTGCTGGCAGCCTGGATAAACTCCAAGGCAGATGACTGAAATGACCTGTATAGAAAATAAGAAACAAATGTAAACATACCACCCCTGTGATCTTTGTCAGGACTCTGTGGAGGGAACGGCAAGAACACTTGCTCCACCACGAATGTAGAAGAAACACAAAGCTACCAAAGTTTGCACTTGAAGCTGGAGCAGCACTGTCCACACTTGGTACTGGGGGAATAGAAATGCCAGTGAGAATAATGCTCCCAGCTGGACCCTTAATCATCTTTGAAAAACAATGACATTGAGGCATGGGATCAGAAGGACCAAACACTAACTGAATTGGAAAGTAGAAGTAATCATTCATCTGGAAGGCATATTCTAGAGGCATACTTGGGACCCAACCAGGGTATAAGCCTCTGCAGAAGAAAAAAAAAAAANATGGGAGTTACCCCGGGTATGTGTCACAGGAAGAGTCAGGAAGCAGATCTAGGTTGTGTCTGAACTGAACCACTCAAAGTCAGTTCATTAAAACAGGAAGTCTCCTGGCATGTTGGCAACTTCAGTTTTATTCAACTGAGTAAATTATTATTCACATTATTTGGTGTAATGACCTAAAAAAGGAAATATACGTACATATACTTTATGTTTCATAAATGTGTGGTATGCCTCCCTACTCTGGAGGCAGGTAACAGGGAAAGGCAGCAGGGTAAGAGCAAAACTGTAAGTAGTCACTGAGGGTTTGAGCACCACTTCAAAGCAGCTCAAATCTCTTGAAATGAATGGGGGCGGTTGCACACATGAAGATTGTGTTGCACACATGAAGATTGTCTTGCACAGAGAAACGCTGTGGTCCAGCCTACAAACTCTTCCACCAGCCCTGCCCTCTGCAGCTGTTACACACAATGTCAGAACCCTGGTGACAAAGCAGTTGCACAAGTTTCTACGTCCTTTCTGTTCACTTTCTAATAATGTTTTTCTCTAGGCTTCACGTTCTTGCCTTCTGTTGAAGCTCCCGCAGTGCGGTGGCGCGGCTGCAGGGATGCATTCGGGAGTCCCGTCTGCAGCGGCCCCTTGCCGCCCCCGCTCCCGGCGGTCCCGGCCCGGGGATGCGCTGGCAGCGGCCGCCGGGAGCGCGCGGTGGCGGCGGCGCAGCCGGTCTGGGGACAGCGGGGTCAGGCCACGCCACGCCACCCGCCGACCCTGGGTGCTGTAAAACACGGGTGTGTTACAGCGTGTGCTCGCTGCCCGCCTCACACAGCGCTTCTGCTGTAATTGCGGAGAAGGCGTGGAGTAAAAGCGGTGCTCGTGTGATGCAGCTGTATCCGCTCTTAATCCTTCATTAATGCCTCATCAAAAGAGTACTGTACTTTTCATTTGTTTCGTTTGCCGAAGGTCAGCATACTTGGAAGCTATTGTCATACAGCATTGCAGACTTTTTACATATTTCTCTGGTATTGTTCCAAGCTATTGTATACGCAAATGAGTCAATTGGTATGCAGATTGTCTATCATTAAAACCGTTTCAAAATCAGCTTTGTTGTGGGTTTAGCGAGGAGCCTGCATACCCTTCCTGAATGTAATGTGTGGTTCTGCACTGGTGCGGTGAGGTGGTTGTGGAACCTCACATGGGACCAGTCCTCGTTTTCATATTGGCAGAACTTGCAGTGAAATCGTGGGAAATTTTCCCTGGGAGCAAGTTTGCGAACTGGAGTCCTCTGCTTCCCTCACCCTCACTTTGCAAACCACACAGGCTGCGTGTGGCCATATCAGTGCCTGTGCTTTTCCCTCGCCTCCTTCTTTTATTGGGTTGTATTTTGCTTCAGTGTGCGTTCCTAAAGTCTGCAAAACTTTTTCCCAGTCTCCTTGGGAGACGTGTCAGCCCCAGAGCTGGGCCTGCCTTTCCAGCAGGCAGCACATCTCTGCAGCTGCCAGCCCTGCCTGCACCAGCACCTGCCTTGCTGCCCATGGCACTGGACCCGCCCCATCAGCCCAACACATCCAAACTTCACACACACTCAGGGCAGAGGCTTCTGCTTTGTTCTTACTACTGAATTTCAGCCTTGAGTGAGAAACGGTGCTTCAGAAAATAAAGGCCACTTGCCTTTTCTCTCACCCTGACAGTTTTTTAATGCTTTTCCTCTGTGGTTTTTTAGCAGTTCTTACTCAGGTATCACAAGCTCTTGGTGCAGAACCTGGATTCACTTGTCCACAAAAACTATTTTAATGACTTCTATGTGAAAAAAAAGAAGTATTTTTATTTGCAGCTGCATTGTATCAAGTGGCATAAAAGTCTTCTGTCTTTAACAAGGGAACTATAATCATAATAAGAAAAAAATGAAGGTTAAAATTAAAAGTTACATTTTTATAAATTAATTCCATGACAAGGAATGCTCATTTTAACAACTAGCAGTATATCAGGAGGTTTAGAAAACAGAAAATGTAGATGTGCAATTCTTACCAGAAGTTGAGGAGATCTGAGTTAGACACCATCTGTACAAACCCAGTATGTACAAGGCTATGGGACATCCTAAGTTGCAGCTGAAGGAGCTGAAAAAGTTGGTTAACCTCAATGCAGAACTGCTTTCTATCATCTTTGAAAAATCATGCAGGTCACAGTGCCAGACAAGTAGGAAAAGTCTAATTTATGATCATCTACCAAAGATCTGGGAAACTACACACCAGTTAAGCTCACACTTTTCCCCGGGAAAAGCTGTGTATTGAGCCTTCATGGAGGGTATGTCCAAGCAAATGAAGGTCAAGAAGGTGACTAAGACAAGCCATATTGGGTGATAGCCTTCTAAGATGAAACAATTTGCTTGATAGATGAGGGGAGAATTGTGGAGAAAACACTACCTTGATTTTAGCAATTTGACAACATCTCCTAAAAAAATCCTTGTTGACAATCTGGAAAGTTTTAGTGAGCACGGAATTACAGCAATTCTTGACTACTGAAACCTGTTGCCAACAAGACATATTTTTCCGTCTTGGTTTCCAAAGACCAAAGTTAAAATAATAAGCATTAAGAAATTTTCCATTGCTTTCAACTATTTCTTTATTTCAAGATGTACAGATGCAAGTCAGACACCCATATCAAGATTTGTCAATGGCCTTTTTTCTATCACATCTGAAAAATATCTGTTAAAATCAATTCCCAGTCCAGACCTATTAAAACATTGGCTTCTGGGTGCAGAGACCACCTTCCTCACTTGTCAGCATCTGGGGGAGAGATGTTGCTTTTTGACACCACTGTTTGTGGCACAGGTGATTGCCAGAGTGCCCTTGGGGATAGTTTTTTAACGTCCATTTGAAGGCAAAGTTTAGTTCAGTCTTGAAGCATGATTTGTGATCTACTGCAACTGTATGGACTTGTGTTATTTATTCTAATCTGCTCTGGATTTCAGAGCAATTTGTGTTTTCTGAGCAGACTGAATACGACACAGTTGTTTAAAAGGGTACTAGCAGAAACAACATCTTTTGCACAAGCAATTTTTGGTCTTTGGATTTGTGTTTTAAAGCATTGTTGCATAAAGGAGAATTATAATTTTACATTCTGAAAGCACTCCCACTCTGGTGTCAGGTAAATTTGCACAGATAAAATATTTCCAAACTAATCTTCTCAGCCAAGAAAATGGCAGTAAGATGTACATGGGCAGGTGATGCCTGACAGTGGCGGGTGTAAAAAGGAGGAGAAAAAACAAGAGCAATCTATGCTTTCTGTTTCATTTCCCCCTGACAGGCCTGAGATTAGAATTCTACTCACTGGTTCTCCAGGCATTTTGAACAGGGAATATTCCTTTCTGTTGCCCATTAGCAGTGTCTATCTTCCTATGGTTCAGGGGTAAGAATTGGGCTGCCAGGAGCTTCCACTAGCTCTGCCTTGTCCTAAATAAAGGCAATCACTTAGCTCACTTAAGCAAGCAGCAGTATCACCCAAACACATACAAAAGAAGGTCAATTTATGATTGTTAGTTCCAGTACAGCAACCTAGCAACTCTGGAGCCCTGGCATAATGACAGGAACTTCCTTCCCACCATCACCTCTTGCCCACCGTGATATCACAACTCATTTTAGGTTTTCAGCTGTATTATCCGAGGTGAGTGGTCACCAGAGACACCATTCAAGTAAATGTGGAATATAGTCACCCTCAAGTCCAATTCACCCCAACTGAAACACTAAAGTTACTAATCTTATTTCTGTTTTCAAATTCTTTCTGCTTGAAATATTCCTTGCATTTCACTGGGCAGAGTAAATATTTCACAAGGTAAACCCAGTCAAGCCTACTTCCCTGCTAGCAAGGGGTACAATTTGGTGATACCTTTGTTGCTACTGAAATCAAGAAAATGTTGCTGTTGCACTGCCACTCATTCAGAGACACTAACAAAGTGAAAAAGAAAACTTCCTGTCCGTGTCAAGACAGATTACCCAAGATTACACAGCAATGTCAAACACTCCACGGGACTATCGGCAATGCGGGGTCTTCCCCTCTAACATACAGATTGCATGATTCCCTCCAGACAGGAGGAGCACAAAGGCTGCAGATATGTATGAAAACACCATATTACAGTCTCTGTGGCAGCCTCTGATTTCATACTGGTTGGGGCAGTGTTGGCTTCAATGGTAACCTCAGTGATGGAGAAAACAGCTGATCCCCTCCCCACCCCACATAATTATTTATTAGATGGTCGATATTAGCAATTAAGTGCTTGCAGTCACAAGATTCACCACTGAACTTTGGAGTATGGCATTAGCTGGTAACAATACTGAGATCTTTGATGTAATTTAATTTTAATTGGCCTCTTAACTCATATCAGTGAGTATCATAGAATTGAAAAGGATGGAAAAGACCTCTCAGACATTGGGTCCAACTGTTGTCCTTTTCTGAAACATCTTTTCTCTTATAGAGGAAGAATATTAACTAATACTGATACTGCCTAAAAAAGAAAATAATCGAAATCAGAAGAACACAGATAAAACTCAGGAATATAAGCAAAAAGAGGATGTGATTATGATACAAAATACAAATCTCAAAAATAGCTGCAGTCAACTACCCATGACTTCTAGGAGAGGAGTCCTAGGGCAGTGGTATGGATTCAGTGATTTCAGAAGAGCATGATCATGAGACGCCCTCCACTGACTCAGCACCAAAAGCAAATGATAAAAATACTGGAATTTCTGTAATTCTACTGTACCCCAAAATCATAAGCAGCTATCACAAATACCTCTAATCCACAGCTGCTGTTCAGAAATGAAAATTTTAA
Organism: Ploceus nigricollis; assembly: GCA_013399945.1. Lineage (NCBI taxonomy): Eukaryota > Metazoa > Chordata > Aves > Passeriformes > Ploceidae > Ploceus > Ploceus nigricollis. The sequence goes on from VXBC01011096.1 coordinate 153,172, forward strand.
AGAACCACAGCGCCTGCCTCACAACAGTGGAGTTGGTCTTTTACTGGTCATGACACTGATTTAGTACAGTCAAACATGCACTACAGTCAAACAAACTATGTAGTACAGTCAAACAAACCAGCAGTGTATGTTGCAGGTTCTATAACCCAGATTATTCTGGGGAAAAATTCTGGACACGTTATATTGGAGTTGGGAGGAGAAGAAAGAATGTCTTTGCCTCAACTACAGAATTTGTGATGTCTTGTCAGCAGATTTTTTCAAGGGATTGGCAGCCTGCTAAGAAGTTAATCTACCTCCTTTGATTTTGATTTAAAAGGCTTTGTCTTGAGAGTGATATGTCTAATTGTCCAGAAAGAAAATGACATCATTGCCACCTTTCTTGCCCTGTGTCCAACCCCCTCCTGGGACTGTTTCATTACCTGAACATTTCCTCTTCTCCACAGTTCCACTCCTCTTACACCAGCAAGTGCAATTGAAAGGTCTGTGTCCATCCCAGCTGGGAAAGGCAGGTTACCCTGCAGGATAACCCACTGGGAAGCTCTGCTTACACTGTCAGCAGTGTCTGCATGGCCTGAGGACAAACCTCTCGGTCTGGACCTGCAGGTTTGAAGCATCATCCTCATGACTCAGAGCAGCTTTGCCTGCATGGCCTGGGAGGTACCTCTACATCCCAGGGGTTCAAACAAAGTAAGGGGAAAGTACAAAAATAGTCATAGATGTGGCTCATTTGAGAGCAAATTTAATTAATGAATTCCACACAACTGTAACTACAGTTAATACTAATACCAAAGCCTTGTAATGGGTTTGCTTGCTAGAGAGATCTGCAAACCACCTGCACTCTGAACTGGAGCCTTCTCCTTGCTTACTCTACCCAAAAATTAATGTCTTTCTACTGCAAAAGGCAAAACAATTGTTTTAAAGATAACTGTTTTTTTCTAACTTTGTACTTGTGAAACATAATATATGGTTACTTCAATTATCTGGCATAATGGCTTTTTTGCAAACAAATCCAGAAACATTCCCTCCTCCAATATCTGGATAGAAATATATAAATATATAGTAGGAAAATAAACAAGGAAAGAGAAATAAAGTAGATCTCGATTACTTGAGGTAATTTCTAACATCAGTTTTTGAAAAGAAACTATACTTTCCTTTGACACCATTGGGGTTTTAATTTTAGTTCCTAGGATATTTCATAAGCAGTAAGGTCACTCCTGATCTGCTTCTACAGTTCACTCCTGTAAAGTAACCAGACCTACTAAATGACTACTATTTGTAATAACAACCTTGAAAACAATTAAAGTACCTAAGGTTGTTATAAATATATCACAGTATTGAAAATTATCATAACTAAATGTTTTATAGAACTTTTTAACAGGAACATTTGGTTTGAATCCAAAACTCCTGGCTATAACCAAAGTGATTTAAAATAGAACAAGTATGTATTAAAAAATTATTTATATTTTCTTATTAAGAAAGGAAATGGTGCTTTCTATAAACAAAAGAACATGTGATTTCTTTGACACAGATATAAGTTACAGTGGAAAAAGCTCAGAAAGCTTCAAATAAAATTGGCATTTTTAAAAGGATGGTTTAACAAGTTGATTGGATGAGGTTCAATCAGCCCATACAGTCTGGTAATTCTAGAAACATCAGTGTAATAAATCCTGCATTTTTTGCTTTCTGCTATCCAGTGTCACACAATCACTGGCTGAGAACACTTTGCCTGCAGCAATGGAGACCTCACCTTGAGTCCGTGCTGCAGGCACAATGCCATCAAACCAGTTCAAACACACCCATTTGGTGTGGCTCCTGCAGCAGCGCGGGGCACCCCACAACTGCGGAGACTCCGCCAAGTGCCCCAGCCAGCTTCTAGCCATTTCAAGGAAAACCTAACTACAGTCTAATTATTGCTAGAAGCTGTCCTGAAATTTGACCCAAGATTTCCCAGGGAGGGAGATGTGCAACATTTTGACCCAGCCAGCAAATTTCTTACAGATTTAAAGCCTCGATGCCAAAGGCTGGGATCACCACAGCCTCCAGAAAAGGTCACCAGCATTTCTTATTGTGGTACACTGTTACGTTTTCCATTAGACCTCAACATGAAGAAGTGAGTTCCTTTTGACAATGCAGCTGTTCATTTAGTGAGGCCACATTTAGCCAGATGGAAAGTGGAATTCCTATTGATAGAAAAGGCTACAATATAAATAAAAGTACACTTCTGTTACAAGTCACAACCTTGTCTTGAAAAAATATAGCACACTTTATTACTTTGTCTGCACTTTGAAACAGAATTCGTAATTCATATAAAAACCAAAGTATCCCGGATTATGAGGCCACAGCTGAAAATGCACCATTTGCAATTCTCCACTGTCCTCTAAAGGCTGCTTCAGGAATTTCAGTCTCTGAGTTTAAAAAGCAAACTCTGTATCCACGTACTAGAGCACAAGGCAGTGGGTCCAAGAAATGTGAGAAGTTTATGAAGAGCTTCAGCTGGAGCTCTGCAAGCCACTGCAAAATATTGGTCTGACCAGGGAGACAGGGTCACCACATCTGTGACATGTGTGACACTGCACTGGCAGCATTACTGGCTCTGGCAAGGTATGGGATCAGCAAGATTTCTGTTCTTCTGCGTCCTGATACAGTTCATTTTGCTGGTGAGGTTTGGAAGCTCCTCAGCATGGCCAGGTGCCTGCTACAAGTAGTAATGTGCATCCAAATCAGCTTGCCAAAACTGAACCAAAAAATTTGGTCTTATTTGGTGCCTCCCTACCCCTTTAAAAGTGATTTAGAGGAGTTCTTTGTTTATAAAGGAGAAAGGTCAAACTTAAAATAAGCCTGCAATTATACAACTGTGCAGTAAGAAAACCTCTAGTTCAAGGCACAAACAGTTGTAAATGTCTTCTACACAGCTATTTCTTCTGAGTCACTTACAGTAATGCCTTTTTACAGTCTTAATCAAGGAAGTAGTAACATTTATTATTTTATTTTTCTTCCTGGCTACCATCCACTTACTCTTTTTATGCAATTATTTCCTATTCTGTTATTAATGTCTGTGATAAACTGATTTAGTCAAGGAGGCCAATTATAGGTAAATCAATTAGCAAAATTTATTAAGCAAGCGATAACAAGCAAAAAAAACAGCGCTGGGCGGCAAAGGGGGAACCTCTGTTCCCCCCCAAGGCACGCAACCCCACCCCTCTGCTCCCTAGTTTTTATAGTCTCTAATACTCCTGGTTGACGTAAGCTCTTTAGGGCGTCCTTGCGTCTGCGCAGCTCGTTGCTAGGGTCGTCTTCTTCTTTCTGGTGGTCGTCAGGAGGAAGGCTCCTTATCTTCTTCGCAAATTGCCTTCTGGCCTAAAAGTTAACTTAAGCATATTTGGTTATACAGTTTGCAGTGCTAAGTTTCATTGTGCAATTTCTAAGCTAGTGTTTTTTGGTTTCACCTCCCCCCTTTGCAGCTGAGAGACCTTGAAAACTTTCTAGTTGGCCGGAATCTTTATCTATTTCTTTCAGTGTTCGTTTTGATGAACAAGGGCCTATTATTCATTACATGTCTGTTTTGATCTTTTCATTCGAAGGAGTTTTCTTTAGATTTCCTGAACATTTTGCCTGTAAAATACTGGAACCTGTGCATGTGTTCTAACTCTGGGATAAATCTGGATCTGATTCCGGTTTTGTCTTAAACTTCAGTTGCGTTAATAAAGTGGCAATGAGTGGAAATTATGCTTTTCTCATTTACCAAGTACCATTTTCACGGCACCATTTTATGTTCTCTTCATGCTTCCTGTTCACCACTAAATGGCGCAATTTCACTTCTCTCCATCTGATGGTTCAGTTGTTTTCTAAAGAATTTTAGTTTCTTCCGTTTCTACCCATCATAATATGCTCTTTATCTTATTTTTACACATCAGGTTGTTAAGGGAGAGCTCCCAGTTGCCTTTTTATTTACTGTTGCAAGCGTATGTGTAATTTTCCCGTTTCTTTATGCTCTTCAGCAGGTTCAACAAAAGCAAGAGGTAAAACTCGGTACAAATACCCTCTTTTAAAGAGTGAATGCAGTGCCTTCTTAGAAAGCAAGGCAGAAGACTGTACTTTACCTCCCTCTTGGTAATTTTTGGAAAAACTTTAAAGGGCAATGAAGTGGCCTTGGGCAGCTTTGGGAATGTTCCCATTGTAGAAGTGAGAGGCATCCTAGATGCCTAACTACTTTGTTCTTGTGACAGGTAACTCAAATGCAAATAATTTCTTTTCATTTTCTGTGGCACTGGAAGAATTCATCCACGGGGTAATCGCCTTGTGACAGCTTTTTCCTATCACATGTTTTAATATCCAGACTGATGGTATTGCATTTTCTATACCCAAATGTTTAGCTAACTTAATTGCTGTTCTGATAACTTCTGAAGGAAAACATTTAACATAATTTGCTCCACAAAGAGCTAAAGTGAATTAACTGTGCAGTGATAGAAATTTCACCTCCTACACTCCTCAGATTATTCTTGGTATGTTTTTCTTTCTCTACTATCTCCTGAGCATCTCTTTGGCCACCATTTGATGCCTTTCAGGACTCCTGCTCTCTTCTCTGCCCTTCTCTCCTTTTGTGAAGGAATATCTACCAGTTTCATTTCTTTAACTCTCCTGACCTCTGTGTTCTCTCTGACCCCATATCCCTCTGGTCAGGTTTGGCTTTTCACCTGCACTTCAGTCTCTATTTCCACTCACACGGCACTCAGGTTTTAGTCCAATGATGCTATGAAAGAATGTACAGTACTAGGTTGTCAGAGTGTATTAGCAGAAATATAACTTTGGAACAAAAAGAAAGAAAACAAATACTGACTGAGGTACTTTTGCTACTCTTCTTGTGAAAGAGAGTAAGCACCAAGTTAATCCTTATGAGTGATTTTCACACCTTAAGGATTGCATTGCATTGCAATGTACCAAGCTAACAAAAATAGTTAAAATACTACATCAGGGAGCCTTTTACTTTAGGCACTCTGAGTGGTTCATACCTTAAAGTCATAATATTCCTTGTCAACACAAAAATAAAATGTTTTCATTATATTTTAAAATTATGGTTCAGCAAGCCCTCAGAATGATACATGTTAAATCAATGGCAGCAGAAACTTTTCACTCTGAACAACTGCAGATTAAGAAAGAGTATTTTACTTGTAATTGTTTATTATTATCATCCTTGGTATTGTAAGTAATTTTGTTTTGTTAAATAGGGTAGAGCAAGCAATGGTTACAAAGCCCTTGTAGAAACCAGATAGAACTATTTCCTCTGACTTCTGAAACAGCAGGTTCTTGTACCTGTCCCTGCTCTATTTGCCAATATTTGCACATCTCATGCAGCTCTCCCAACTTTTTCCTCTCTCCAGTTAGCAGAATCTTATTAGAGGCTAAAGTGGCATTTTAGATTTCAAGTAATCAACAGATGATTTTCAAAATTACTGAGGCACTTTGGAGAACTCCCTGAGCACCCTTATGTGAGTGTGAAATACATTCTGTCATCTCTGAGGCTGCTCATTCAGGTGAAAATTGGAATGAGTACAAATGCGCACAGCCACGGCTTGTTTCTAAGGTCAGCATTAGGAAACATTCATGCAAGATCACAGACAACTCCAGTCTTTAAGTCTAGAAGTTTAAAATAAAGCTTCAATTTTCTGTCCAAATACCTCCCTTTTCCCCATCCATTTTATTACCCTGCAACTCTTAGTCTGTTTAAAAAGTACTTAAAGAGTGTCCTCAGTACTGAAAGTCATTGTTAGATGTGGCATACTGGAAGGTATAGCTTCACATTGACCAAAGATAATTGGTCATTCTCGATAAGAATGCTATTTTAAAAGGTCGAAAAAGTTCTTCTCCAAAACATGAACACTGTACATATGTGACAGGAGGAAGATAAAATCCTGCCACAACTAATTTTAACAAAACAAATCACATAGATTTAGGCTTTTTAAATAAATAGTTTGCTCCTGTGCAAGGCTGAGAGACCTTGGCATTTATTCACTGCCTCTGGTATAAGAGGAGAAAATACACAAGGCCTTGACTGAATAGAATCACTTAAATAAAACTGGATTATGATTATATTCTGTCCTTGATCTCCTACCCTAAGCTTACAACTAATTCACTGGAAAAGACATTATATCATAAGCTTCGCCATGTCCTAGTGGATGCTTCTAGAATACTAAACTGCATCATACTGTACCCTGGTGCAGCCAAGCTGTTAGAATTTACAGAGGAACATGAAACTTTCAGGGGTTGTTTTTTAACTTTTTCTTCTTCAGAGGTCATATTGGTTAAGGTATTATTTCCCTTCAGTTACCAGAACAATATCCCATGTAGTTTAAAAGAAAAAAAATATTTTCCAGCTCTTTTCCCTTTAAAGCATTTATGATATTGGTAGCACCACATGGATAGCCCTTCAGCCAGAAGAGTGCTGCATGTTGCATGACACCCTAAGTTGGGTGATAGTTTTGTTCTTGGTTTCTGCATTTCTAGTTTTACTGCAGTTTCTCCAAAATTTCTTTACAAGTTGGCAACCCTGAAAGAAAGGGGCCGAGTGTGCAGGCTCAGTTAGCAATGGCCCTGGGACAGGATACAGTGAGCAGGAGCTGGGCTTGTTCCAGCCTGGAAACATGGCTGGAGTCACAGACACAGAGCTGTATTTGTATTTTCAGACACTGTAACTCTGAGAAAAAAACACTGAAATTACCAGTCAGAAGTGTGTATTAAAAAATAAAGAGCATCCTTGTATAGTAAATGTCTTATTAAGAATTGTTCTTTAACATTGACTGCAGTATATAACCTCAGTGTTGAAAAATAAAGAGGTGAAAATCTCTCACGTTTCTCCTCAGAAATGTACCTCAATGGTGCTGCTGCCACCCACTACAAGGAAAGCCACTTGTGCAATCACAGCAGCAAGAGCCTGTCACTATGTGCATTTATGTAGAATTCAATACTGGTCTTTGGGCACAAATGAAATACAAGATGATTTCTCACCCACTTGTTAGGAATTGTTGACAGAAGTGAGGTTGTCACAAGAAAACCCATGCAAATTAAAATAAACATATCAGCTGCCAGGTTAGAGGATAAGAGACTGGTGTCCACCCACAAAGAAGCACAGGGACAATGGCAGGTCCCCACTGGTCCCCTCAGCCTAGTAGTCAGAGCAACTCCTGCAGCAGTGAAGACTTTTCCCAGATCAACAGGTTGCTGTAGAATCACATCAAAATGATCATTCCCAGCATGGCCAGTACTGTGAGTTTCCTGGGTAGTGCTGGATTCATTTTAGGAGCAAAGAGAGTTTATCCTTCCTCTGGAACTTGTCCTCTAGTTCCAATATTGGTGCTGCCTCTCTGGCCTCTGACTTGACTAGTGATGTGATCATGCAATATCTCTCAACCCAGTGGCCAAAAGAGTGCTCATGCAGCTAATTTTTTTGGTAAGTTTTGGTCAAAACATAATCAAATAATCTTTGCTGTTCTTCCAGACTTTTCCACAATATGCTCCCACCACACTGGCAAAAATTGAGTTACTCTGGCCTATCAATGATCCATGACCTTATGATGCCAAGGTCATCATCTATCAGGCTTCCCTTGGCTCACAGAGTCCATCCTTGTTCACAGCTGAAATGCTGTCTGCACACTACACCCAGTGACAGCACCTGCACCAGCAGGGCACAGGGTGAAAAGCCTTCCATGTTTTAACAAAAGCAAGGATTCTGAGGCCTGCACAACAGGAATCCTGATGTCCAGAGAGCAAACCAGCTAGTCCAGGGCTGCAAGTCAGCACATGGTCCCCATCAGAGCTCACTGCCAAGATGAGTCACAGCAGCCTTACCGGCATGGCCCGGCAGGTGCCTCTGACTCCCAAGGGTTCCAGCAGAGTAAGGGCAAAAGGCAAAAAAGGCCACAGACCTGGTTGATCTGAGGGTAATTGTTAGTTAATGAACTGCACACAGCTCTCAGTGCAGATAAGACTAGTATCAAAATCCTGCAATGGGAAGGGTTCTATAAATCAATATGCTTCTAATTGGAAGCTTCTCCTTTCTTAATCTGTGAAAAACTTTCAATTACAAAAAGCAACACACTTGTGTGAAAGATAATTGTGGTTTTATTTTTCTAAGCTCGCACTTGTGGAACATAATAAATGACCTGATATAATGACAACTTTGCAAAAGAAGAATCCCACTCTCCCCAACATCTGGACAGCAATATATAAATATTTACAATGAAAAAAACAGGAAAGTGAATAGAATGAAGTCAACATTAGCCAAGTCAATTTGTTTCTACATATCTGATTTTGAATATTAAGTATTCAAGCTTAACCAACACTTTCCTTCAGTACTGAGGCTTTAACCTCATTTTTAGATCTTATGTGCAACAGATACACTCCTGACTCTGCTTTTATAGTTTGCCCCTGTACAGTAACCATAGAATTTCCCCACTAAATTTTTATTCCAAGTTTTTAACTTTGAAAACAACAAAAAAATTAAATATAACTTTATGTCTCCTGATACAAAGTTTCTCACACAGTCAAACACATCACAACACTGAAAATCAGCATAATGAAATGCTGTATAGCTTCTTAACAAGGACAATAGGTCTGGGTCCTGATCTGTTTGCTTTAACAAAAGCCCTATTCAAGTAGAACAAGTACATATAGAAAAAATAACCTTCTTATTTTCTTATTAAAAAAGGAAATGGTGCTTTCTATAAACAAAAGAACATGTGATTTCTTTGACACAGATATAAGTTACAGTGGAAAAAGCTCAGAAAGCTTCAAATAAAATTGGCGTTTATTTAAAAGGATGGTTTAACAAGTTGATTGGATGAGGTTCAATCAGCCCATACAGTCTGGTAATTCTAGAAACATCAGTGTAAAAAACCCTGCATTTTTTGCTTTCTGCTATCCAGTGTCACACAATCACTGGCTGAGAACACTTTGCCTGCAGCAATGGAGACCCTGATCCCACAGTCTGGCTGCACTATGTCACCCTGGTCAGCAAGAGGTGCCACTGGCTGCAGGTGGCCCTCGGCAGCTGTGTCACATGTGAGAGCTCCGTCTGCCCCGCGGGCCCAGCGACACTCGCAGCCGCGGCTCTCTGGCCTTGTAGTGCTCATTGAAGTCCAGCCTGAAGCTCAGGAACCGAAGGCTCTCGTCAGAACTGGTTGTCAACAGGACCAAGAACTGCTGGACGATTCCCTGAAGAGGAAAGAAAAACCCAAGAGACGGTTAAAAAAAGCATCCCTGGTGTGTTTTGAACAGGAATATCAGGTGGTGCACAGATCTGGTAAACAGGCAGACAGAATCTGGGAAAAGGCAAGCACAAGGGTTCATATCCAACAGTTATGGCGGATTCATTCTTTCTGCAAAAGCCCAGAGCTTCTTTTTTATTTTTCAAGTATCTGCTATGCATGCCAGAGTCTCCAGTGCAAACAGCTTGGTCTTTTAAAGTGTGTTCCCCACTCCGTGTGCCCTGCTGGCACACTCCATCTGTCTGAAGGCTCCCAGGCTGCAGAGCAGCTGCCTCTGTGTGTCACTGCCTCAGGACAGCATTCAGGATCCAACTTGTGCCAACAGGAGACCTCACCTTGAGTCCGTGTTGCAGGCACAATGCCATCCAGGCCAGCATTAGGTCACTGCTGGCTTCAAACATACCCATTTGATGTGGGCTGTAGAGCAGCACGGGCTACCCCAGAACAGCAAAGCTTGTGCCCAGGAGGGCAGTCAGTGCTGCAGACCCAACTAGACTGAGCATTTGCAGCTGTTTGAGAGGGGATTTGCACTTGGCATGTGGGAAGTACACTTCTGCATCCCATCTTCCCATTTGGCTCTGGCCACGCCACTGCAGGAGCCCCGCAGGACACAGGAAAGGAGAGGACTTTGGGAGGATGGGAAGACTCATTTGAAGAGCTCATTCCTAATCTCCAGTAAATAGTAACATGAACATGCCCATAACTAGAGCACTCCATTACTTCCAAAGGTGACCAAAGCTGACCAGGGAAGTCCTGTTTGGAAAATCCATAATAGGGCTCAGAATTAATACAGTCCAAGCAGGCAAAACCTACAGTGCCAACTTGTAGCAATCTTGCAGAGCACATAAACCACAATTTATTTACAACCTACGCTTAAAGACCTAGCCTCATTTTTCTGGGGAATGGCAGCTTTAGCATCAGATATAACAAAGATAACAAGTGAATAAATTGCTTACAGAAGACAGCCTGAACATGCTCCCCAAACATCTTATATACTGCCCCCCGCCCCCGCAGTGAGCTTAAAATTAAGTGTCAGGCCCTTAATAAGAAACTTTCTGCAGTCTTTAATAGCAATGACTTGCAAAGACTGTGAGGAAAGAAATGGAATGCAGAAGGAATTCTTTCTTTTTCCCCCTCAGACTACACCAAAAGATAGCTATTACTTTCAGTACTGGAGGAAGAAGACAACTTACATGAAAAGACTCTTCTCCTTTCTCTGGGGAATATAAATGATCACAAAACCTTTGACTACTAAGCAACAGTGAACACAGGCTTATAAGTAGAGAAGGAAAAAAAGAAAGACCTAGCTCCACAAACTGCACACACATTAATACAGAAGTTACATCTACTCAATATGTGAAATTCATTTCTACACAAAGCTCACCATATTTTAGAAAAATATAATTTAAGAGGCACCTGGTAAAAGTGAGTGAGTATTCGCAGCTGTGAGCACATTTTAGGTATTGAGTCTTGAAATTCTTTCATCCTCTTGTTCTCTTCTTCCTCTTCTGATGCAGTTACACCCCACTTGCCCTGCACAGAAACCAAACAAGTTAAGAGGTGAAACATCACATGATTCAAGTTGCTAACTGGGCCACCTTCTGCCCAGCTACATCAGGTTTATAAAAACCAACCATTGTCATAGAAAGACAAACATAGAACCTCCAATATGGAAACTATCAGCTCCCCTGGGTGGTTGTATAGTGCATAAAAGAAATAAGAGGTTTATTAGCAAGGCAAGTCTCACACCAACAGTGCATGTCAGTCTTGCAGCAAGGAGGCAGACATGGAGCTATGGCATTTTTTGCAAAAGGGTTCCATTTACTTCATCTAAAAGAGCCCCAAATTTCTCATCCTCCAAAGTCTACTAGATAAATCAACTCAGATTTTGGGCAAGACAGAAATCAAAAACACCACTCAACCATTTTGCTTGAAGTCACCAGCAATTTCTGAGGACTTTTACATCTGTCCCAACTACATTTTTCATTTTTACTGTACCTCTACATGGTATTTAAAATCCTCCATATATCAAAAGCCTCAATTCGTTTTCATATTATAGAAATACCCTTATTGTACCTCAAGCTCACGCTGTTTTTTCCTCTCTTCAAATTGCAACCTCAGCTGCAGCTCCTCCAGAGCAGCTCTGTACATTGCATCTTGGGCATTCTGGAGCTCAATGATCTGGTCAAAAACTGCTCTAAGCTGGTTGAGAAGTACCTGTGAGACAGGTAACAAAATAATTAAACAGCTGTACAGCACAAGAGTTTTAACTTACTACCCTGCTCCAGAAAAGGAGCAAAGAAAAAAGGAAAAATAAGTAAAAGAAAAAAAATCTTTTTTACACAGCTGGAGAGACTGTTCTGCAAAGCCCTAAGTCAGTTGTTCCATGATCACACAGCTTCTCAGGATGAAAAAGAACTGGCCCACACTATAGCAAGTTTTATTATCAACATGTGTCACTTGTTGATAATGGGCAGTAGGTACCACACCTACCATTATAAAATCTTATATGAGAGGAATAAAAATTACTTTTCCCTTTGCTCCTACAATGTTAAAGAAGGTCGTTCCTGACATATATGCCAAGATCATAAAGTTACAATTACATGCAAAGGAGACGACTCACCCTGGAATCACTATCCAGCAAGCACCGAGCTATGATTGTGTCCAAAAAAACTTCATGAGCTGCAATGATGTGATCCAAGTCCTGTGCTTGTTGGACCTTGTTCCAGAGTTCATCCCATGAACATTCAAGCACCTGGAGCAATGATACAGGATTGGGCTGTTTCGATTTGCTAGATGACAAGCTCTTTGAAATTTAAGACACGCAACACATACAGAATATTGCAAGTGCTTCATTTTCTAAGTAACTAATTGGGTGGGTAGAGTATACCTCAAATGTAATGTAATACTGCATTTGATGAATGAAATGGACCATTTCTGATGCCAAAACGTGACACTGATGCAGCACGCCAGAAAGCTCTGCAAAAAAATCCAAAGAGATGGCATGTTAAAGACTGCAAGGACAAGCACAGCCAACAAATAAGCTTGGTAAACTCTTTTCACCATATTGAATACTTCATAACACAGCCACTAATCTTAGATGGTAGCAGCAGTGACCTTCTGAGGCCAGGTGTCCTCTCCCACCCACCAAAAGTTCTTAATTATAAAACAATAAATTTGTAAGTATTGCTATGCCATAAAGAAGTGTAACTCTCAATAGTTTTTTTTTACTGAAAGACATGTAGATGAAAAAAATTTCAAGAGTGAGCCAGTACAGATGCTCACAAATATGGCTACATTCTTTAGCTGAGAAATAGGATCAAAAAGTCCTGGTCCATAAAACATAAACCAGAGCCACTACATTTCAGAGCTTTCCTATTTCTTCTCAAACATCTTTCTCTTCTTAGCCTCTTCTGTTCTTAGCTAAACAAAAGCAGAGGGAGTAAGTGAAGGTAAAATTAGTAAAGTCAGAACTGTGCATGCATGAGACTTAATAGTTAACAGACAGCATAAGAAAGAGGGAGACATGGGGTACAAATAAGAAGGCATCAAGAAGATGAATACAAAGGGATGGAAGAGTTACAGTCTCACAAACAGGCCAGCATAACAATACTTACATTAGTGCAACTTTTCAAGACAGGGATCAAGGATTAAGTAAAACAACAGATAGGAAACTTCTATTTACAATTATGTTATTTTACCTTCATCATCCCCACCATCATCTACCATAAAACAGCCAGTCAAGACAAGCACCAAAGTGCAAATTTAATCTCAACATCATTCATCATTCACTTTTTTCTCCTCTTAACACACAGTTTAAAATAAGATGCAGTCATCTGTATCCATTTTAGAAGCATGTAATCCATCTGGACACTTCTCACCTGGCATACTTTTCAAAAGCTTTGCATTGCACATGTGCCCTTTCCATATATCAGTAAGAATATACTCCATTCTCTTCGCTCTCCAAAGGAAATTAAATACTCTTAGATAGTGGCTCATGCACTCACGTGTAAACACCTACAAAACAAAGAAAATATCAGTACAAATTAAAAGACATACCATATGTCCTGAAGTACCAATAACCTCTTCACAGTTCATCTTATCTGATCCATGCTGTTTATTGATAAATACTGTAAAAAAAAAAAAGAGTCTCCAGAACTTTTCCAGAAATCCCAGAGCTTTTGGAAAGATCCTCCCTGGAGGGGTGAACAGGGCACTACTGGAAGTGTAAGAAGGGGTGAACAAAACAAAGTCTAAGCCTATTTTGAAACTGCATAAGAAAATTCCTTCTGCTGATCAGACTCACAGTTTGTCCTGCTTAAAAAAAAAGTTCTTTACAAGTTCTTTAGAGAGGCTAAATACATTCGAACAAACAATGCAACTACCTATCAAATATCATTTAGACAGCATAAATAAGTTCTCCAAAAATACATTCTTCAGTTCCTTTCAAATTTTCCCAAATTCGTATCTACAGACTAGTAATTATCAAAGAATAGGAGCACTCAATTTACTAAGTACTTGCTAATAACTGTGCTGGAACAAATGAATTACTGATTTTCAGTAATGATTGTTTTAAATGTAGCTTTTCAGCACTTACAGTAACTGGTAAGAATTGAGATTTTTGCTTAACTGTTGATACAATAGGTACATCCTAGATTAAAAAAAAATCTCTGATTTCACACTCCAGAACAAAAAAAGGTTACTTCAGTAAAAAACCTTAGCAATTTAATTCAGCACCCAAAACACATTCAGAGCCAGCAGTGTATGACATTACCGTTGCTATTGGCCCATCAACATGGTAGTCCAAGCTGAAGACATCCCATCCAGTGTCCCCAGGAGATACCTGTATTAAAAAGATATGGTACTATCAGTGTATAATCAGAGCACACTACAGCTGAAGATGAGCATTACTTGCTTACTCTTTCATTCTGAAGGGCCTATGAGCAAACAAGCATCCACATCAACAAGAGATACAGGAGTTTCTTGTTGAAAGTAGCAGATTAGGCAAAAATTGATCAAACCATTTGATACAAGGGTGAGACTGATCTCACCAATACTGATGTTTGCAATGTCAGTGTTTCTCCACTGAACCTAGTAAAGGAAAATAACACTATGGGCAAATTTCTTTGGCATCTGAAATAGATTTATTTCAGATGCTACATCTCATCACTGAAGTCTCACCTCAGGGACTGAAGCTTTCAAATTAACTCAAGTTTCTTACCACAGGCCTCTTCCATGAAATGTGTTTTCATTGCTTCTCATTTTTTAGCTAGAGGCAAGAAAGAGGCATGCACCCCAACCTGCCCCCTTCCTGCCCCAATTCTTGTAAGAGCAACAGCATTAAGAGCTGTTTGGAGAACCTCAAATCAGCGCCACCAGCATCAATTTCTGTTAGGCCCCAAATACTCAGCCTTGTATTGTCAATGGCTGTAAACCCACATCTTGAAAAACAAATAGACAAGGAAGGCAAAAAGAAGATGACTTATTAAATGACCTTTATATTACTCAAAGTAAACTTCAGTGGAAAGGAAGGGGGAAATGTATTCACATATGAAAATTTTGTTTCATATAGATGTCTGCATGTATACACACAAACAAAGGCATCTTTCAGATCAGAGTCACCATGATACAACAGACCTCCAGCAGTCGAACATCCAATCGCTTGAGAATCTCAGGATTATCAAACTGGGCATTCGTGGCCCTCACCGCTGTTTCCAGGATTCCAGTTAGATTATGCTGATATAAGGTTGTAGCTGGTCGTGCAAGCTCTGGCCTGGTGGTTATGAAACAGTCATAGCACATTACTGAAATACTCCGCAGCAGCAATTCAGTAGTAACTGCAGCACACAGCAAAACCCCTTTCTAACTAACATGCAAAACTATTATTCTTTCAGACTTAATCATGAAGAAAATCAGTGAGCAAAATATTTGCACAGAGTATGAGCAGAATATGTCTATTCATATGCAGCTACACTCCTGAATATTAGCATAAGGAGCAACTTAATCCTCATTTAATGTCAGTAATTTGAAGTTACCAGGATTGCTAGTTTAGCTAGTCTGTAATTTGAGTTGCATTCAGATCTTAAATGAGGCAGATTACATCATTAGCACATCAAACCAATAATTTCACTTCAGGTTTGAGAAACTTACTGATAGCCATCTCATGGGCTCAGAAATGCTGGCAGGAAGACAGAAACCCACCCCCTCTACCCAACTTCAGCTTTTCCAAAGAGTTGCAACATGCAACTCTTGTAATACCTCTCTGTCTCTCAGGATCAGTACTGGAAAGCTTCTCACTCCTTCTGCCTCAAATGTAATACTGACTCCACAAATCAACCTCACTCAGCTTCACATTAAAAAGCGTGGTCATACACTGTTGATTCTGATTTACAAACAAGTTAATGAAAGCTTTATTACAAAGCCTGCCTTCTAGATCAAAGAGAAGCTTTGCAAGCCAATGCTTCTGATTGAAGAAGTTTCATCAGTAGCACCAGCATGTAAAAGTGAACTTGCAAACACTCTTTAAGAATTGGATTCAGTAGTTGTGGGTGCACCTGAGTGCTTGAAACAGAAGGGTTTTGACACAATGTTTTAGACCAAACACCTCCAAAATATAGAGGCCTAATAATTCCAGCTGAGCTAACCAGTAGCATCAAGAGCAGAATGTTTCTGCTTAAACATGCTGACAGGACCAAGAGAAGTGCCAACATCCTCGAGGCTGTCACAGGGCCAACATAAAGATATCTGTATTACTACAACTTTTCAAGACTTTGTCAAATGGTACTACATGTACTGCTTATCAAAAAGGAAGAACAAGTTTTAATCCTCAGGATCAAAGAAATTAAACCCAAAATAGAATTTAAAAGTTATTACTCAAAGATTTAATTGAATAAGGTACTTAGAGGGTCTTCTTCAAAAAGCAAAACAGTTTCTGTGCTGATCATGCACAGAATCATCAGAAATTCAACATAATTACCCTTCCTATTGTCTTACTTGAGCAAGTCCATTAAATGCCTGATAAAGTCTCCTTGACCAAGTAACAAGTAGCGCCTCATGGCCTGCATGTGTTCCAGCAAATTGTACTTCTTATTGAGAACATCCAGCAGGTATTTGCTGGTTTCAAAATAAGCTGCATCAATTTTCTCTTGAAACGCATTTTCCAGATCTGTGAACAAATCAGCAGCTAAAAGAAAATAAAAATTAAAATTAAATTAGTAGTTTTCAAAAACTGAGGCAAACAAGCTCTGGACTTGAAACACACAAACAGAAAAACTGCCATTTCTTCTGATCCACTGTGTTATACTTTTGCCATAGCCAAAGTGAAAGCAAGGCTAAAGCAGCCTACACTTCAACAGTATTATTTTTAATCTGTGCCCAGATTGTACTTGCCAGTAGAACCTCATGTGATATATATATATAACAAGTTGGGGATTTTTAACTTGCTGAAATACTGCAGTTTACAAATCAAATAATTTATCGAGATTTAAAAGCCCAGAATTAGGAAAAACCTTTGATGGGCAGAATCTAAATCAGAAGGTACTTCTAAGGGTGCAGGGAAAAATAAATCAAAGAATCAGACTGCTAAACACTCAAGAGAAGAGAGTTTCCATAGATAAGAGTATGAGAGAAAAGGGAATATGCTGGAGTTACCTGCGTGACAGCCAGCAACCTGACATTTTCTCTCCATCTTTCATGCATGGCAGTTTGGGGAAAGCAGGAAGCAGTAGAAAGCAGTAGGAAGTTTATTTCACTGTTTTCTGCAAGTACAAGCTCATCAAGAAAGGGACTCCAGTAAAACTGTTAAGAAATAGCAAGAACTGTGGCCTCTTCAGGCAACATGGAGCAATACTCCAAAAACTGGATTGCCAACTATCATAAGATTCAGACCTTCTTCAGCATTAAAGGATATACTCCCACTTTAACTACCCAATTAGTAAAATGCTTATGAATAGAAGAAATAAGCAGTGGCTCTAATAAAAGAAGTCACTCTTTAAGAAGGGAAGCCTAAAAGTCTAGTTCACTGACATTCCTGGAAGTTTCCAAACTATCATTCAGTAACCAGTGAAACTCTCCATAAGACATACAAAGTCCAAGAGATGTCAAAGAGATTACACTTTTATAAATACATTGCTGTGTTTAAAATCCCTAGACTAGAGAAATACTACTTAGTCAAGTAATACACATCAACCTTAGGGATGTGATAATTAATACAGCCTGCAGGAAGTGCAAGTGTCTTTCCTCAAGATGCTGCAAGCCTTACAGGCAAAACAAGAGAGGGAACAAGCCAAGCTAGAAAGAGTTACTAGCTGACCTCTTCAGCCCCTAGACAGAGAGGCTGTGCCTAGCACTGGCTCAAGGCACAAGCAAAGCCAGCAGGCAACTCCTGGCTCGTCTATGGCCAGCCCATCGTGTCAGGCATGCTGGTCCTGTCTCCACTCAGGCACGGGTGTGTGTGTCTAAGCAGTAGCCCTGAGATAAACAGACCAGTCTCAACTTCTTACTATCTCAAGCAGAAAAAGCAGCCTTTCCCCTCTCCTTAGTACTGACCCTCTTGCCTTGAAGGAAGTGACCTGGCCACAGCCCTTCACCTCAGACTGGAAAGTCAAGTTTACATCTGCAGCTGTAATGCACCACCTCTGCATACGCACACAGCCTCCAGCACAGGCAAACCACAGCATTCCTGTCTGACATGCAAAACTGCTAAAAAGGTTGTTTACATCAACAAACACAAGGCCTAGGTACAAGTTTTGAAAACTGTGCAAAATGATCTCAGAACACTCAAAAGACAGAAGTGGATAAAGAAAGACTAAAAGCAGACTAAAAGCACTGACAGGCAGGCCATGAGCTCCTACTGAATATAGTGTCATTCCTGGTCCAGAAGTCCCCAAACTACAGACAGCTACATGTCAGAGCTGAGGCCACTTTATTGGCCTTTTTTACTGTTCCTCTCTCCCAAATGCTACAATTCCCTGCCAGGTAAGATGACCAACTTCTACACAATTGTGTCAGACTTCTTGTTTTAATACATATTCAGACAGTTTTCCACACCACAGTTATTTCAGCATCAAAAGGAAACTGGGGAAAGATGACAGTTAAGGTTCCAAAGCAAATGAAAGAAATAAATAATACAGCCAAACCCATGAAATGTTCGGATTTAAAATGAGAAAAAGCATCCAGAACTCAGGCTGGCATCCTAGCTTTCCATGATCTTAATAGTAAGTAATTATCTAAAGGGACTTTCAGGATACTGTTAGATGGCACAAACAAGAAAAAATTGAAGCATTTCCAATATCCCTGACATAGAATGTTCTTTCAGGATTAAATGGGTAAAATGCCCTAAACACAAATGCAGCTTCATGCAGAATTAAAGCAATGTAATACCATGAGGTATTTAGGCTGCCAACCATAAGCTCAGCACGCCTTCAGCACACTGCAGATAGAGTAACATACTCCTAAAACTACACTTCTGTCTCCAACAGTTATTCTCAGCACTTAAGATAATGTAGGTGTGCTTTGAAGCTCTCATCCCTCACATAATAGGAAACCTGTATTTGTGCAGATCTTCCATTCAATCAAGGAGAGAGAGAAGCAAGTGCAAATTTAAAGAAATATTGGAAAAGCATGGCCATAAACGCTGTATAAAGTGGTGAAAGTAGTGCAGCCAAAGAATCTTTTTTTTCCTTCTTTCCAGGAGTAGCTGGCAAGATGATTGTTCAAATGCATTTACAGCCCTTATTCACTTAACCCTGATCCCTTTCTGCACTTTAGGCTTATCTTTGACTACGCAAGCACTGAACATGGTACAAAAATCACATTATTAGAAGACATATTCTTCCAGATATGAATGGGATTTTATCACTAGAACATTTTTCATGGAGGTACTCAGGCCAGAAGTCCACAGTATGAAGAGTTAATATTAAAACTAATCCAAGGTTATTTGGAGGTAAAAATACCCCCAACAAATCTAAACCAAACAACCCCACATACACAAGCTTTAAAGCTATATATAAGTAATATTATGTTATAAAATGTTAAGAATATGTTCTTTGTAAACAAGAATGTGACAGAAAAATATTTAGATTAGCATCAGAAAACTTATCCCAGTGAGCTACAGCTCAACAGTTAGATTATCTTTGGCATATTAAACAAGTTATCAAAAGAAGTTACAGTAGCAAAACACCACTTCCACCAGAAGGCACCAATCTGTTCTTTCTTCCAAGATGCAGCAGCATTCTACACATTCTTTGCTTAGTATTTAGACATAAAATCTCCTTGGTTTAGATGTTTACTATTTGCTACCTTTCATCATAACAATGTAGATTTCATTGCAACAAATATGCCATCAAAAAATAACCACAAGTGGTATAGAAGTTCTCATTCATTAAAACTGAGATCTATTCTAAATAAAACAAAATAATCTGAAGGCATTTAACAGTTAAGTTTTGGTTCCACGGACATCAGCTGGCAATCCCATTTTTAAGCAATCTTCAAAAAGAATTTTACTAACCTTCCACATACTTATTTTTGACATATTGATATAGTGTATTTACAGAAAGGCTAGAAAGGCTTCTGTTCTGTTTTTACTGCTTATTCCATTATTTACAACTAACTGAGTATTTTTATTTTTCAACCACAAAATTAACTCAGTATTATGGAATTGTATGATTTGATGAGAAATCAAACATACTAAATTCTTATTGCAGCACTCAAGAACATCCCTGCTCCCACCCCAGCCGAGGCAGCTAAAGACAAACTGTTTTTGAATGGATTCATTCACAAATTCAGTACATTAACAATCATCCAGCAAACCTATCAAATTAAGAAAATTATACACATGCATCAACTTACATCTTTTGTAAAAAACAAGTACCCATTAAATTATTTTATAATTAAATTAGGGCAGATGGGATTTTTGTACTCCTTTCCATCCCACCATCCAGCTTACAGTCTAAACCACATATAGTAGGGGAGGTCACTTCAAAGGGGAGATACTGAACAATATTAATACTGTACCATCTTTTGAAGACTCTGTAGACTTTGCAACAGCAATCATCTTTGTGGATGGAGTTTGATCATGACAAACTTGATGCAAGAAGTTTATGGATTTTCCTATTAAAAGAACCTGAACAAAACAGGATTTTTTAAAAAGTGATTTGCTTATAAGGAAAAAAAATAAAATACCAAACAAAGAAGCCATCCATAACCACCAGGACAATATGACATCTTGTCATCTTTCTGTGCTCTTAGTTTCACAATCCCAACCACAGCAATCCAGAATAGCAATGCGAATATGAAAAGGTTTTAAACACAAACTTCTTTTCCCCCTACTTGAGATCTCAAAGTTTAACAGTTAGAGAATGGAAAGGAAAAACAGTCCTGTAGCCTTCCTCAGCAAACAATTCTAAATTCCTGAGAAGATTATTTTTTGTTAAATTTGGCCTGTATTTTCTCAATAGAAATCTAAGTAGCAGCACAGGGCAAACAAATCATCAGAAGATGAACTTTTAGATTCATACCTTTTTTGATTGCTCCATTGTAATAAAAGACGGGATCATTGATTTCCTCAAAGTGTATTTGTCATGCCACAACCGATCAGTTTTAACTGTAGGATCTGAAGCTACAAAAAACTGAAGATTGAAATAAATATTTAAAGCAAAAGATTAATGTAAACTTTAACCTATAGTTTCATGTATTATCCCTCCTATTTTAACAGATGCAGAGGGAAAAAAAAAACCACAAGAAAAGCAAAAATCCCAAAAAATTTTGCAATTGATATGGTGATCAAATGTTACGGTCTCTCAACTCCACACAAGAGAATCCCTCCATTTGTAAAAAACTAAAGCTACTTTATTAGTTTTGTTGAAATGAAGTTTGGATGGATTATGTCCTCATCTTGTCAAACAATATACCCATTTTCTGGACAGGAACTTTTTTCACTGCCTCCAAATACCATTTTCCCCAAGAATAGCCAATTGTCTTCGTGCAAAATTGTCTATCATATGAAAATTATAGCTGTCAGTACAACACATCCAACAATAATTTTCAATATTAAGAACACTCTTCCAGTGCACATGCAGAGATTAGAGCTAACAAACTACATAAAATCCAAAACAGACAAAACCTCATATCTGGGGAGCAACTGAGAAAAAAAAAAAGAGTATTTTACATTCCTAAAAAAAGATTCATATACATTTTACACAATTCTGACCTTAAAGATCAGCTGTCACTGTCACTCAAATTTTGACCAAAATAAGGACATTCCAAGAAAACAGACAGCATATTTGACTCTCGAGTAAAATTACTCAGATTTGTCTCAGAAGCGCTCAACTAATTTTTAAAAAATGATTCTTTGGCTTGTAACCAAAAAAAAAAAAAATCTAATAACTTTAAAAAGACTGTACTGATAGGAGATAGGAAAGTGTTGAGAGAATTTAAAAAAGCATACAAAATATTTCCAAGAAGAAAAAGGACAATTATTGGAACTTGATGTTACAGAAGTCACAACAAAGAACTTTGCAGAGTTTCTATTCTGGAACTATAAACCTCTTCTACTCAGTTTGACAGACTGAACTTATTTATTGAGGATAACAGTACGCAGTCAGAGAAAAATATTCTGAGCTTCATTCCAAATACAAGGCTTGCATTCTGAACAGTTACAAAGAACTCTGCATATATTTCTGTTGTTACAGTAAGCAAGAAAAGATACAGAGGAATTGTTTTGTCTTCAGAAACAAGGACCTACTGTCAGTACACCATTCTGTCTCTACTAACCAGACCCAGAATATGATTAGTTGAAGGCAATACATTGCAACATGCAGATACCAAATCCATGAAGAATTCATGAAGAGAGTGGTATTTCAGGTTGTCATTGTATGTATTGCTTACTCATGTTACACATTTTCATCACACTTTACTTTTCAAATTCTCCTCTAAGCTTTCCACAGACTATCACACCACAATGCAAAGAGATGAAGTATTTACTGTAGCATAAACATTACCTCATGGTATGTATCCTCCAGCTCTCCATCATAAATCCAGCGATAAAGGAAGTTCAGTACAGGATGGGATACTAGGCCAAGAATGTGCTGAACCAGAGATCTCATGTAGGGATCTCCTGTTTTAGTATAAGCATGAACTGCTGAGGCTAGTTCACCACCTTTTCTCCCTGTAAGAAGAAAGGGAGAGGAACAGAAACATTTGAAGGAAAACCGTATGCACCCCATTTAAATTTAGCAGCCATTGATTTTAGGTACCTGTGTGTCACACTGAGCTTGCTAAACAGCAATTCGACAATGTAGGAAAAGTACATTCTTTTATTGCTAACAGGGAATTCCTAGGTTGTAAGGCATGAATTATTAATCTCACTTAAGCATTAAGCAGAGTTCTCTGTCTACTTTATGGCAGCTTAGAGGAATGCAAAATTCGAGGCATCAGATCATACACAGAATTTGATGTTATGCTTCCAGAGAAGTATTAAAGGAGCCTTAGAATGTTTTCCTTCTCTCCTGTACTTGACACTCTCAGATATTCTGTGTGCATACATGAACACAAACACAGTTTTCATGTTTCTTGGTAATAGTTATAGCTCATAGCCCCATTAGGGAATATTTCCTGTCTTCTTGCAATTGAAAAGTAAGAGGTTGTCAAAAAAAAAGTTAAAAAATAGATTGAATATTTGATTTTGCTGCTATGCTCCATAGCTTACCGCTTCCTTGCAGCGGAGGCCACGCAACTCAAAATTTTCATTAATGTCTTAAAAGTAAAGCCCATTAAAAAAAATTTTTTTTACCAATTCCAGTAATTAAGATAAAGCAAGTACTGTAGGCTTTTTTTTTTTGCTAAGATGCTTTTTCTAAAGAGAAAACCTAAAGGGCTACAATCTCATAAATCTTAAGTAGCATCAAGGAGTAGCATCAGTTGCTGGTCAGCTTAGTCAGCTACTGGCCAAAGTTCTGGTAAACTCCAACATGACTCTCCCCAGCATCTTCTTGTGGATTGCCACCAAAATCACAGTATTTGCAGACTTGCAAAGTTTTGTTGTTTCATATGAGTCTGAAGACAAGTTACTAACAACTCCTCTATGCCATCATATATAGAGAAATTGCATAATACTCATACATAGTGAAGAAACTATGTCAACCATTTAATAACATATTAGTAGGGCTTTTTCAGTGTACCATTCTCTGAAAAATGATTAAGTAACTGAAAATAGCATTAAAAGTGCGTGCTTAAAATTGAATTTTTGAGCACATTCTAGTTTTAAAAAGTAAGAAGTCTGAATGTATCAACACAGCACTATACTTTGTCATGGTTTTTTTAAACTAAAAGAGGGAGAATCTGAACTACATACTTGAAATTTTCTAAAAAAAGAAGTCCAAACAAGCACTAATATTATTGATACCCATCTCTAGCATGCACAACTACTCAAAGTTATATAACATCCCCAGAAATATTAACTTAATGTTCAACAGACCTTGACAGTGATCAACAAGTGCTGCAAGGGTCTTTAACCTTATTTTGGGGTCGTATGTCCAGACGAGAAGACGACGAAGTGTTAAACTGCTCTCAAGTCCCAAATTGACACCCTGATCATCTTCCAGTTGTAACTGATTAAGTTAGAAACAGAAGGACATGTCAAAGAACAAAATTGAGGCAGAACTCAGGCTTCATAATTTGTTCTGAAGTCAGATTTTTACTAATACACTTGAATACCCAGTGTTATGTATTCTCTCATCAAATCACTGGGCCAAAACCTGAGAGTCAATTTTTAGTGGAAACAGACTTGAGCACAGGTGAAAGAACACAGACAAGCATAAGTGCAATGAGGTAGACAAAGCACAAAGACCAAGAAAGTTAAAGACAGCAAGGTAATAGTCATGAAAAGAGAGAAGAGCAAAAGAAGAGAGAAGAGATCCTGAAAGACAGCCTCAAGAAAGAGTAAAGAAAAGCATCTAAAGGACAGGCAGGCTGTGGGAGGTAAACTTTTTACTATCACACATGCAGCTTATTTTATTTCAATATGTGACAAATTCTGTTCAATGCCTTCCTCCAGAAGACATCAGAACTTAAGTTAGCCTTATAGTGAGACTAAAGAATTGCTATGTTGAAAGGAAAACCCCAAACTTTAAAAGCTACAATAAGAAAACTCTATCATAATGTGACTACCATGAATCTTCCAACACCGTGGAAAATAAAAGCCAAGTATTTGCATCCAAGGTGCAAATGCAAATCTTATACAAGTACAGATGGAATAAGCAGGACGAGAACACAACTTAAGAATACAGAAGCAAGTTCCTGGAGCAGTACAAGGAGGCAATCTCATAGAAAAGATTCTGTTTCTGGTATGACAACCAACCCACTCTGTGCTTTCCCATCTAGCACCTTTTTTTAGCCAAATGCAACATACTAGTTAAATTTAAGACTAGTGTCATCCACAGTAAGTTCAGCCTTAGAGCCAGTTAAATTCATTTGCTTCCGATTGCTCCTGGGTCCATGTCTGGGATTTTTCTTTGGTGTTTTTGGAAATCAGCAATGATAAGAGAGATACATGAGCCACCCTTTGACTTTAAGGAAGACATGGTACATCTTCATCATGGAACTGCATTTTTAAATAGGCTGACAATGTGAAAACAACCTGCAAGAAAAAGACCAGAGACGCTTATGGAATAGTAGACAGTATGCTCAGGATTACTCATTCTAGGGCAGAAACATGCTCAGGAGAAGCTCTGAACACATAATAAAACGTTATAAAGAGAGTACAGAACCCTTTGACAAGATTCTTGTTGTTCTATGCTCGTACTGCTCTCTAGAACTGCAGTTAACAACCCCTAAACTGGCAGCTTGTACATACACTCAATTTCAAGTCAATTTTCTACATGTTTTCAAGAAGCTAAAAAGTACAGGTTTTTTGTCCATTCTGCAGTGTGACTTTCAAGCCCTTCCACCTTTCAAGTCACAAAAGAATCTCTCCTCCACTGCTGGATCTCCTCCCTTTCCTTCATGTCTTTGGGACAGAAAGTTGCCAGGAGCTTCTGAAAATCCAAACACAACATGACTCTGGGAACCCTTTCAGTTGGGTGCTGAGGGACCTAGATTCCCCAGAAACTCTAGTCTGCTGCTGCAGCAAAGCATTGCCAACAATGCATTGACTGTTCCCTATGAAAATGCATTTAATCAACATGCTCAATGCACTCATGAACTCTAACACTGAAGATGAATCTGGCAAGGAGCGCCAAGAGCAACAATAAGAACAGCAATAAAAGTAAGACTGGGGAAAATGTGTGCCCAGCTACTGAATGATGCAACATTCATTGATGGGTGACACAAAAAATGAAAAATGCTGAGGTACTTAATGCCTTTTTTGCCTTGGTATTTTGGTAAGATTTGCTGCTGGGGATACCACACATCAAGATAAGAAGAGAAGTCTGGAATAAGGAAGACTGAGTTCAGAAGGATCAGGCTAGGGTACACCAAACAAATGGAATATGCTTAAGTCTATGGTACCTGATGGGATGCACCAATAAGTATTGAGGGGAGTCAGCCAATGTCACTGCAAGGCCACTCTCCATTATTTTTGCAACACAGCAATTGGAGGCGGTTTCTGACAACCCTGAGAAAGCAAATGTCATGCCTCTTTTCAGGAGAAGCCATAAAACTACACACCAGTGAGACTCACTTCATTCCTTGGGATAGCAACTAACACTGGAAAACCATTTCCAAGCTTATGGAGGACAAAAAGCTTTCTCAGGAAAAAAAGATCAGGGGAAGGAGAAAGAAATAGGAACATTTGTGGTGACGGAGTCTGTCTTCACAAGCAAGTGTTAAGTGTCCTGAGGCCCTGTTTGCCAGGAGCAGCTGGACATCTGCCTGCTGAAGGAAAGAAGTGAATGAATTCCCTACTTTGCTTTGCTTGCACGTACAGCTTTTGCTTCCCCTTTTAAACTCACTAACTTGATTGACTTGTCTTTTTGTCTTCCTTCTATTTTCTCCCCGTTCCTCAAGAGACAGGGGGGAACAAGAGGCTGGGTGGGTGCCTGGCTGCTGCCCAGGGTCAACCCACCACAAAGGCAAATGCAGTTTGAAAATAAATAACCCCAGAACTTTTGCTTTCTCCATACAGGCTTTCACTCCCACCCTACACATCTCTTCTTTGATGGCAAGGTTTGGTGGGGCAGGAAAGGTAGACAAAACTGCATCTCAAAGTAGTTGAATATTTTCATGGTCAAGAAGTTTTAGAAGTTAGAAAAAAAATCAAAGCATCAGCAAACCAGGGGAGAAAACACATTTTGGACAGAGCAAGAAGTAATTACAAAAGGAATAACTGGATAATAGCCAGGAAAAACAAGCAAAAAGTATATATAACAAGCATTCCAAAAGTCAAGAACATTCAAGAACTGCGAGTTAAAAGGAACAGATGCTTTGAAAACATTAACAAAAGCCTATGACAAACTATAAAGATTTTATTGAAGTTAGAATTTTAAAAGGCAGTATAATTTAGCTTTAGGTCAATTCTCAGAATAAATTTTTCACCATTACAAGTAATGAACCCCTTGAAAACCCCTTTTAAAAAAAGGCAAGCAGAAGAATGTTTATTTTATTTTAGAGACAGCATCTAGATGCACATATCTACAAACATTTGTGAAAAAACAGCAAGATTATCAGCACTGAGTTGGTCTATATGTTACAGGAAAATAGCAAAACATGAAACATCTGCAGAACAGATGTTTTTACTCTCAGAAAACAAAGGGACAAGAAAAATGTACAAACTGCCCCACATGGAAAGAAGTTGGAACTGTTATTACTAGCTGCTAAATCATGCACTGCTGGAAATATAGACTGTTTTTTTTCTCCACTCAAGGATGTGTGACATTGTTTGGGATTTGAATCATAAAGATATTATGCAAGGTGAAACTGACAAATAGGATGCAAAACAGGGACAGAGACTTAGAAATACACATTGTGTTCTTTGCTTATGTAACACATCAAATACCAGTGAATTCTTCAGAGAAAAATATTCAAGAGAACATACTTTTAAAGAGCAAGAAATGTACAGAGAATTGTGCTCACTGTCAACAGAAACCGCTGTACATCCTTTACATTCTACCAGAATAGGTAGGTATTACCCTTTTAGGAGATATTTAGATAACATAGAACAAAATAGTGACTTTGAATACGTACCACTTAACTTACCTGAGAATGTAAAACAGACAGAAGTCTGTAGTATTCTTTAAGTTCCTGATGTAAGGCTGCACAAAAACTCTGTAAGAGAAAGAGAAGAAAAAAAGGAAAAAAAAAAAGAAAAGTAATCAGGAGAAATCTTTCTGATTTAATTCTATCATCACACTTCCAACCTCGTCAGAAATTTCCTGAAGGGAATCTTTCTACAAGTTTCAGCATCAAAACCAATTCTTAGAGAAATGGCCAAAGTATAAGTGTTTCTCTAGGAGCTGCATATACCTTTTCCAGGAATTTATACACATTATCAAGTGACCTTGTTTCTTGCTACCTTAACTCTATCAACATATTAAACTATGACAAGTGTAAATCTTCAAGTAGATATATCATCTCAGTAAGAGCAACTATAATTAGCACCGGGATGTACAAATTATAACATGACCCAGTTGAAGATTTTTTTTAATAATCATGTAAGATACAGTATGCAGTGAATTAACAGAGTTTAAATTTCAGGAAGGCCTCTAACAACAGAACACAAAAGCAATACAACTATATTTACATTTACAGTACAGACTATATGACATGAACAAGAAAACACAAT
Organism: Ploceus nigricollis; assembly: GCA_013399945.1. Classification (NCBI taxonomy): domain Eukaryota; kingdom Metazoa; phylum Chordata; class Aves; order Passeriformes; family Ploceidae; genus Ploceus; species Ploceus nigricollis. Next base: position 181,207 of record VXBC01011096.1, read on the forward strand.
GCTCAAAAAATTCTCCCAGTAAGTGCTGCCCGATCAAGCACTCTAAAATTTTGACCTTTTATCAATTCACAGTTTATATATAATTCTTCACTTGACATGGAAGAAATGAACAACGCAAAGTATATCTTCAGAAATCTGTAAAATGTGCAGAAGTTAATTCAGGCTGGAACTAAATTGTCTTCTTTGTAAAACAATTCTAAGCACAGCTACTTTAGGTTGTTTAAAAACAGTTCCTGAAATAATACTTGTTTAGTGATAAATATTTTCCACAGTTTAGCGTTTGGGGGAGATCTTGCTTTGCTTTTGTAATGGTCTTAATCTAACATACAGACTAAAAAAATGCCTGCAACACATTTTTCAAAACAGAACTAAAAATATGGCTCATTAATTTGGGAATAAGTGAAAAAGACTTTAAAACCCCCCAAAAAGTGCCCAAAGTTTTTAATTAGTTTGGTTTCTTGGAAGAATACTCTCATGCACACGCACAAATTCTTCAAAACTTTCTAACCAATTCTCAGCTAATGAATTTGATACCTATTTGGACTTTTTAAAATGGGAAACTTCCCAGGATTTTCCTTTCAAGACCTTTTAAAATTACAGTCAAAAGAATTTAGAAAAAGGAAAACTTCATAGAAAGAACCCAAGAACTTAAAGTATTTATTCACTAGACTATGTAAAAAGCAGAAATAATTTCTAGAAGCACAAAGAGAAAACAAATCTTCTTTCTTGCTAAGCAGCTAAGAAGCCTAGAAAAAAAAAGTCATTAATCTTGCCATTGTATCTTTTTAAGGAAAGGAGGTTCCTTTCTTCAACTCAACATTGTAAATTGCAAAGAAATTTGACATTCATTTTATTCCAGAGGATACTGAAGGGCAAAAAGAAATCCCTTTATGTGTAACTCCACTTTTCATTTCTTCTCACTTGCTTCTCCAGGAAATTTTTTAACCTATTAAATTGGCACTTGCCAAGATAGAGGGCAGAGCAGAGCCTCTAAGAAAACAATCAAAGGCACCGTTCTGCTCAAAAAGAAGACCAGTAATCACTGACTTTAATGATTTAGTGGCCAAAAGGATTTAGACTCTAAATGGTCACCAATTTTTCAGAGAAGAAAAATTGGTGACCATTTAGAGTCTAAAAGAAGAATTTTACAAATTAAAATTTACATCCAGTACCAATTCCTGTATCACAAACCACAGACTTTTGCTTCCCAAACTGTTACAGAAAAACTGGACATTACCCTAGAATTCTGATTTGGTCTGCTGCAAAAGAGAATCAAGGAAGGAAACAGAATGCTTGCTCAAGAGAAAAGAAATTAAAATGCTCGTTAACTCAACTGGATCTAAATGGACAAAATGACAAAGTACAAGTTAATATAGTTAACTGCCAATTATTCTTTTTATTTTCTGAGGACAAAGTAAAACTTAGATACTAATCAGCAAAGGTAGGAAAATATAAAGTGTAATATAGTGTTATGTCTCTACTTCTAATGTCAATACCTGACATTTTGTGTGGTAAAACCAGTCACCAGAATCATAATAAAAGAGGTGACAGACACCTTATTCTACACCTGGTTTAAACAGGGGCTTACACAATCATCCTTTCAGAACATTAAGTGAAAGATGTTTTATATCAATATACACTGTTGTGCTAAATTCCTTAATGCAGTGTGCAGCGCCTGAAATTCTCAGCTATAAAAGCCATGAGGAGCATGAAGGCATACTCTTTGTGCCCAGATACTGACAGCAGAAGAAGAACGTAAGTTTTTATTTGTATGCTTATGTCCTAGAAATATACACAAGTGTTTGTCTCAAGCAAAATTAGCAGCATTAGAGCTATGCAGATTCAGGTAACTTAACTGCACAGCCTTCTGCACAGGATCTGAAACCTGCATACAGAAGCCAAGATACTGCACATTTAAATTCACTGAAGAATTAAAGTTCTCCCCTTTCTGAAAACTTGAAGATTAAAGCCAGAGACAGTAAAAATAAGCACAAGCAGGAAGCTGCTAGATAAAGAATAAAACTTCACCCAGATACAAGGGGGAGAGTCCGAAGAAAATGCATACACAGTAGCATTGCCATCTAAAACATGGAAATCACCATTGGATCAGTATAAAAATAATTATTTATATGTAACTACAAGGGTTACTTAGAATAAGAGACAGAATGGAACAGAATAAAACATTAGAAAAGTAGGAAGCACTACAGTGTCCCTACTGACCTCTTAAGAAAAATTAGATTGAAGGGAGAAGCACTTCAATTTCTTGGCAGATTAGGTAGGATGTTATGCCTAGAGGCAAAGATAACATTTCTGTCGACTCAGAAGGGATAATATCCAGTTTTACAGAGGGAGCAAGTGAGAGGAAACGGGAATGTCTTAGAAGTAAATGTGGTTTTGGGTATTACAGCAGCAGTGAAGTTACTGTAGATAATAAATCATGATGATGAAACCTATGAAAACAAAAATTAATATTCTTTTGATGCTGTATTCAAAATAAAGGGCAGAAGATAATGGACTACTTGCATTTTATGTAAGCTAGTGCAGTACTAACACATGAACATCAACAATAGCTGACAAAAATGTCTCCTGCACAGGTCACTAACAACTGAATTGGTGATTAATTACCTCAGGGATGACATCATCCCATTTAAGAAATGTTTTTGTTTATGAACATGCATGAATATTTTTAAAATATTGTTTTTGTTAAAAAAATGGAGATTAAGAAAAGGAATTTATGAGCATTTCCAGCTACAAATTATAGGGGCAAATCCTTAAGACCAGAAAGGGCAAATGCCTTTTCCCTGCCTTCTGACTATATCAAATATCTGACCCATATCAAAACAACCCCGCACAAAAGGATTAAATCAAATGATGAATGATTCAAGCTCCAAAGTTTATGCATCATTCTAGCACTGCATTTACTCAGTAGTTTCTTCGCCAAACAAGAACAAATATTGTAGTTAGACTGTTTTATCTAGCTGACCCACCTGTCCCACCAGTCCAAATGCACGATCCAAACTCCTCTGGTCTGTATATTTTCTTATTTTGTTATGTAGCCACCCCAACTCTGCAAGTCTACTTGTAGTATCTCGGAGAGATTTGGACAAGCTCACCTATAAAGTTAACAGAAACAAGTGTGCACTTAAGTCAAATCTGCCACACCAATACTGGTTTCTTCACAAAGGTCCCTCTTTCTCATAAAAAAGCCAGTTTCAGAAAGAATTCATTTTACATTCTACAGTACAGATACTGCAAAAGAGCAGATAACCACATAATTAGCATTATATTTATACACACATGCGTTGAAAAGGCAGCAGCAACAAACTACTGGCAACTTTGAGACCTTCTCTTTTGGAAATCTTAATGTAACAGTATTCATACTCTTTCTACATTAGACAATTATGGCAATAACAAAATGGTCTTCAGAAAAAAGGAAGAAATCTGCATTTTCATGTTGCAATATCGGACTCTTTATCTTATCCTGACAACCAGCAAGACTGAAAATATGAGAGTTGTAGCAGAGGTGTTAATGACTGAAACGAATGAAAAAGTTTTGACAAAATAATTAGTAATTGCTACATGTGAAAGAAACCTTCAATAGAAAATAAATGACCAATGCCTGACTAGGCATCAGGAACACAAACTTGTGGAACCCAACTTCCAAGATTAAGTCCAGATTTTATAAGTTATTTAATCATATATCCTTCTGAACTCTTCTAGTCTGTTTCTGGTTTTCTTCTAGTATATCACTCACCTTGCAAGCCTGCCTTAGTCCCAACACCCTATTTAGCTACCACTACTATTTTCATCTGAATCAGCACATTTCTTCCTCTAAATTACCAACAGATAAGACACTTCCTACTTGAGATTTTCTTCTTCCACATTTCACCATATTACTCAAAAACACTATCATCCAGCATTCAAAATTTCATTGAATAAAAAACCCCAAACAATCTGACTGATAACACAGACCACAGGACAGAGACTGAGCTCTGCCCACAGCAACTGGGCCTATCCCACCTCTACAGACAATTTTAACTTTGACAGCCAGTTGAAACAGTCAAAACCAAAGCAAGGAATTGTTCCAAGAAGTTAAGCTGCCAAAGAACTAGAAATCAATCCCCTTCATTAAACCTTTTAGTTAACAGTATAGGCATTCTCCAAGATAACAATTAGTGTCAGAGTGTGTTATCCACACCAGTGTGGGCTTGAAACAGGCTGCAGCATTTGGTTGTAAGACCAGAGTTCAGTCCCTAGCCCTCTTGTTTAGCCACAGAGGTACAGCTTTAACTTCTTGAACAACTTCTGTAGGGTAAATTCCAGCCCAAACAAGCATAATTGGACACAGAAACCCTGCCCGCAGCTAAAACCAAAGAGATGACATAAGAACTATTTAAAATTCTGCAAGTAGAGAGTACTTGGCAAACATTGAGAACAACACAAATCCGCTGGAATTAAATGAGGAACAAGCAAAATTGGCTTGGTGTTATTACATTTGTATGTCTTAGATCAAATCAGAAGCTGCTATCTTATACAGGGCTGAATGTCATCATCAGACCTAATATTAACACTAAGATTAGGAAACACTTCAGCAAGAATAGCACCTTAGAAAGTGTGTTTCTTTCTGGGAAAAAAACCCCAACAACCCCAACAACCCCGTGAGGGCTACAATGAGATTGTCATCTGAGGGAGAACTACATGCTTTGAACTACTATTTTGCCTATTGTGCAGTCAGTACAGCTAGAGGAGGTATGATCTTGGTCCTCCTTGCTTGTCAAAAGTTCCGGCTGCAGCTCTGGTGGGTCAGATAATCTCATCTTCACCGGGTCCAGTAGCTCAGACCAAGTACAAGTAAGGAAGAATGGAAGATGACTGACTTCACAAAAATAACTGAAGACAGTTCTCAGGCAAAGGTTATTCAGCTGGCTTGTGGTCAGCAATTAAATTCCCTGAATTACAAGTTCCAAGTAAAACAGCTTCTGACCTCAAACCAGCCTATTGGATATGAAAGCTACACAGAAAACCAATGAAACCCATTGCCAATTTTGTAATCACTGAGTTTCCTTCACATTCCTCTTGAAAAATATATTATGCTACCCTTCTTTTGCCATATATAAACTCATATATAGAATATAATTTACTCAGTGAAGGTGCTGAGGAATTATAAACTTGGCATCATCTACAGGTGGATGTTTATTAAGAATCTGTTAATTAATAAGATTTAACAGGATTTCAGTTTTTCCATTTATCCCTCCATTAAGCAGCCATAAATGTCATTGTAAAGTAATGGTGAACAACTACAACATTTCACTTTTTGCTACTACCGTGAAGAAAAAAAGGAAATTAGCTCAGGTATCAACATTAAGACCTGTCTGCCATGCTCTTGGCACATGAAATGGCCCAAAAGTAATTTCCCCACCATTTAAGGACTATGTAACATTGTCATAGTAGAAAGTTTTAGCATAAGTAAAAATTGAAAGTGTTGTATTTCCATCTGAACAAGAATATGAAAACCAATTAGCAGAAACTGAACTCTGAAGCTGTACAGTCTAAATACTGAATGTGAAGATGCTAAAGCAACTAGCACCATTTTTTGTTCTTTGGTCAGCTGACCCAATCACACTCTTGGGGTTTTTCTGAATTGCAGATAGGCATAACATCTCACCACCCTAAAGCAAAGTCTCTCAGGCATCTCCTACTCTTTTGTCCCCTGTTTGATGTCTTCATTCCAATTCACAACTAACCTTTCTTCAGTTCTACCACCAGTCCTTTCTTTTCTAGATCATCTGCATCTGATCACTTTTAACTGTAATCAGACCCATAACATCAAGCGGCTAGCATCCATTCCATATCTCAAGCTGTTAAATTTAATTTAATATTAATGCAATAAAATGCCTGCATCTGCTTTATGTTAATTCTTATACACTGGAGAGGAGAAATGTTGACAGAAGGCCTCAAAGCCATAACTTACGAGTCCTTCTACTTGATTAAGAGTTGGGAGGTTATTCACATCTTGTGAAATGCCACATTTTCTTTCTTGCATCTAATCTACCCAACCGATTTTCAACTACTACTGTTGAAACTACTCTGTTGTATTAACAAAAGAACCCCCAAAAACAAAACAAACAAAACCAGCACAAAATAAAACAAAACAGCTGGTAGAGGGAATATAGACTTGTAATAATATTTTAACTTTTTTTACATGTTTCTCACAGCTGTTTTTCCTCAATATACTTCTCTGTTCACATATGAAATATAAGTCACCATACAGTACCTTTCCCTCCACTTTATAGCAATTTTCAGAATTGCACATTTTGATGTTTTTGCCATCTATTCCCTGGAAGACATATAAAACATCTCTTACAAGATTTGCTTCCGTTATTTCAACAGAACCTAGAAAAGAAAAAACCAAAAATGAAACAAGTATTTAGATTTGTTGAGACAATAAGTTTTGATTACAACTTTGAAGAGCTATTTAGATGCATAGCCAAAAAAAAAAAAAAAATCAAAACTATAAAAACTATGCTGTCCTTGTAAAGAAATATTTTAGGTCTTCTTAGTCTGACAGGAAAGCCCAAGATTGCCTTTACCTGCCTCTAATGCTACTTGTGGTTCTCCCAGAGCAGACAGCTTGTATGGCACAGGGCATGTCCTATTTTAACTGACACATTGGCCAGTTCTTAAACTTGTTATCTCTTCTGATACACCAGTGCAAGTTCTGAGGCAAGCACCACAATAAGCTTATCTTTCTTTAAACAAACAGTTGAAGTTGTTAAGTAGACTTACACCTAGAAAAAGAACAGTTAATCCAGAAGGAAGAACTGCTTGTTTCATAATGGCTTTCAATTACATATGCCACTGCTCAGTGAGAAGACTGATCAAATCAGACTGCATTACAGCCATGGAGCTAGAAAATATTTAAGTGTCAAGTTTGCTTCTGGTTTTTATCTCTAGTGAGAGGTTAGATCGTGTTAGAGATGTAAAATATTTATGAATTTAAAGAAACATAAGATAGGCCATTGAAACTATCCCCACCTTTTCTGGGCAAACCATCACCACTTGCTTTTGTAAATTCATTTAGGATTTCACTAATTAAACAATTTTAACAATAACTAACCAGAAATGGAGATGCTACAACATGCTTCTCCCAATTTAGACAGTACTCTTACTGTCGTCAGTTTGCCTCCCCAACAATCCACTTTCCCAGAAAAAAACAAGAAAAATTAAATTCTACTCTTTTTTCAGTAGAAGTAGTCTTCACTTTCAGATGCCATTTAAAATTCAGTCTCCCCCCATAACAATAAGATGTGCATGACTGTAGGTTGTCCTTCTTAGGAACTTGTAGTGAAACGGTGAAACATTCAAGTGCACGTTTCTTTAATTGATAAATAATACGACAAGTATTAACATCTGCCATACAATGTGCCTTTTTATACTCTATGTGTGGATGTAACAGTAAGAAAACTTCAAAATAAAAGCAAGCAACTTTAGGAGAAAAAAATTAATTACAGGAATTTAATATTCATAGAAATGTATCATCTTGACAATAGACTTCTATATTCTGAGTGCAGCCCTACTTCTATTTCTACACCAGCAAGTGACTACATTTAAGACAACTGTCAGTCCTTATACCCATCCTACACAGGAACCAAAGTCACAGCTGCTGGCTGACTCAACAGAAGAAGCATTGCTTTTTATAGCAATCAGTATAATAAATTAAGAGGCAGTGCTAGATTTTATGTTTTTCTATTTCTTTTTCCTATTCCTTTTTCTTTTTTCTATTATTGTATATATTAAATCTACCACATATATATAAAACACATTTACATTATATAGATATATACACATACACATCTTCTTGCATATAAGAATCTTGTTAATTAGGTTCTAAATGCCAAATATTGCCCTCAGATACACCAGTACAACTCTGATCTATAAGCCACTGCTTTGTACACTGCTATTCAAAGATGCACAGGCTGGCAGACAGGCTGTATTTTAGTTCCTTAATATCCACACTTACTTGTATGGAAGTTAAAAACAAACAAAAACAAAACACCACAAACAAAAGTCTGCATCTCTTATCTTCCTTTGTCAGAGAATAATGGTGCTATGGGATGACAACATCTGTCATCAGCTCACTTATTCAGAACTTACTTTTACAGTAAGAGTTGCCACAGAGATCACCTGTTAAACAATTCCTCCTTAGTTGCATTTGTGTAAATTCAGAATAGATCTAGACATCAGCTTCAAGTTTACAGGCACTTAATCATGGACATAAATCAGCAATATTAGGAATTTAGGAAGAAATTCTTTACTGTGAGGGCTGATCAGGCACTGGAACAGGTTGCCCAGAGAAGCTGTAGATGCCCCATCCCGGGAAGTGTTCAAAGATAGGCTGGATGGGTCTCTGAGCAACCCGATCTAGTGGAAGGTGTCCCTGTCCAGAGCAGGAGAGTTGGAACAAGATGATCTTTAAGGTACCTTCCAACTCAAACCATTCTGTGATTTCACAAGTCTATATTTATATTTTTTTTATTTTATTGACAATATTTTATGTCACTTCTTCTAAATACAACCACTGTAAACAGTATGCTAATCTAAAGAAGAAACAGGTTTAAGAGCTCTATATTCCAGTTCACATTGCCAAGTTCTGAAAGACAAAGAATCACAAACAGATGAGTATTTCAACAAGTTCTGTTTACTGAGCTCTCTTTCTGACTCTAAAAACAGCAGCATCTTCTGATCATCAAAAGAATGATCATTGCTCACATGTCACAATCACTTAACTATGACAAACACTGGAATGAACTCAGTCTTTTAAGAGGACCAGATCACAATCCAACTAACCAGTGCAAAAAGAAATTAACAATCAGCCAAAGAGACTATGGCCAAATACAACACTCTTGCATATTTGCTTCTATCCTTCTATTAAGCACAGTCTAGAAAAACACTCTTGCAAAAATCAACATGCTATGATTCCAAAATAATTTAAAAGATAATAGGATATAGATAACAACCGTAAAAAACATTATCTTTAACAAATACATCTTTGCTCACCACTTGTATCCCCTTCTCGCCTAGACCTTGGCACACCACGAGAGACAGCATTTGAAAAGCCTTTTGAGGTAGTGCTTTGTAAGGAAGGCTGGCTTGCAGTTAAAGTCCATGCAAGACGTGAACCTAGCTGCTGACGGAGGCAATCTCCAACACCCGGAGCTTGATAGGATTGTCTAAAAGGATAAAAGGAAGAAACACCTTTAAAAACTTTCATTCTATACCCATTACATGGTGTGGAGTGATGCAAATTTTGAAAGATGCCCCAAGTTTTTTGCAGATGTTTTGTTGGAGGGAGGGGGATAGTGGTGGTTTAATAAAGGAATCTTAAAAAAGAGTAGAGAACACAAAAGCAACTTATTTTTTCCTGCAAACCTACACTTTCAAAAAAGCCCCTGACCTGTATAAAAGGGAAGTGTAAGTTTGACATACATGATTTCATATCAAAGATTAACTTTGATGAAATGTGCAACTATACTGAAATAGGTTAAAAGTGAAGGTACTATAAAAATAATAAACAAAGTCATAGTAGAAAAACCTAAACATTTAAGTTTTGTTATTAGCTGAAGTGTAGTTACATGTCAAAGAACTACAGGAAAGTAGAGAAAGAGGAGCAAGTTCACTTTCCAGCTACTCTACTCTTTCAGACAGTTTGTATCAAGTGCCTGAAGATGTAACCAAGGAGGGACTATCCAAGCAAGTTCCGATTTCACTTCCTTTCAAACTTGTCAATTCTTTTCACAAAGAAAGTCTTAACCATGAGAAAAATGTCACATTGGCCAAGCTCCAGTTACCTGGGACCTCCCTGGTTAGCCAGGACTGATTAACTGATGGACAGTATCTTGGTGAGCTCTTCCACCAGCTCCCTCATCACTCTAGGACAAATCCCATCCAGTCCCACACACTTGTGAGCATCTAAGTGGGTCAGCAGGTCAGTAACTTCTCCCTCCTAGATTACAGTGGGTCCATTCTTCTCCCTGTCCACATCTACCAGCTCAGGAGGCCACCTATCCTGAGAACAACCGGTCTCAGTGCTGAAGACTGAGCTCTGCTGCATTTAGCATTAGTAAGGCATGAGAGCACAACACTGAATTGTGGCTGTTAAGAAGACTGTAAGTCTAGAAAAAAGAAAAACAGGTACAAAGAGAAGTTCAGGAGGAATGAAGCTCACAAAAATCTTTAATTTGGGTAGTTTCGTTCACAGACTACAGGACTAAAGAGCACAGTTAAATTGCAATAAAACAGAACAGTATGATCAGGTCAGCACAAGAATATGCCAGAAAGAGAGTAGGTTCTGCTGATATTTCAAAGCAAGCAGATATAAGAAATAACCTCACTGACATATCTTTCTATATTGTATCAGGATTATACAATGATTGAGGCTAGAAGTGACCTCTGGAGATCACCTCCTACAAGCCTTCTGATCAAAGCAGATCAACTAGAGGAGGTTAGCTGGTATATTGCTCAAGTCATATTTTTAATATTTTCAATATTTTCAAGCATGGAAACTACACAACCTCACTGGGCAACCCATTTCAGTGTTTCAGAATATGCCCCCACCCTCAAACATACATCCCCATCTTAATGCTAAAAGGGTTTTTTTTCCCCTTTTGATTAACTGTGATTCACAACTCACATATTTTGTCAGCTACCACTTGTTCTTTCCCTGACCCAGAACAGTCTAGCTCAGTTTTCTTATTCCCTTGTCATACCATTACATAGGTAAGATCCAAAGACTTTTCTTCTCCAGGCTGAACAATTCCAGGTCTCACTCAGCTTCCCCTCACATGTCAGATGCTTCAACCTCTCAATGGTTTTGGGCTTCCTTCTCCAGACTCCTCCTTCCAGCCTGCCTATATCTTTTCTTTGTACTATAACTGGACCCAGTGTTTCAGATGTCTCCTCATCAGTACTGAGCAGTGAAGTTTTATTTGCCTCACCCTCCTGGTGATGTCCTTCATAACACAACCCAGGAGGCTCTTAGCCTCCTTCACCACACATGGCACACTTATGTTCAACTTGGTGTCTACCAGGAATCCCAGGACATTTTCTGCAAAGCTGCTTTGTAATCAGTCAGCATGCAGTATGTACTGGTGCATGGAGTTATTCCTTCCCAGGTGCAGAACTTTGAACTTCAGCAGGCTGCTGTAAGCCTGTTTCTGGAGCCCACTGAGCTCCCTCTGAGAAGCAGGTTAATGACCTCCTTTAACAACCCCTCCTCCCGGCTTTGTATCATCTGCAAAGCTGCCAAAGATTCACTCTGCCATCAGGTGGGATGAAAGATGCAGCTTCTGGTTAAACCATTAGGGACTGGGTTCCAACTGGACTTTGTGCAACTGATTACAATCCTTTTGAGTCTAGCAGGTTCAGTTCACCTCACTGTCACCTTACCTAGTCCATATTTTATTAAGTCTGTCAATAAGGCTGTCACAGGTAGATAACATTAAAAGTCTTAGTAAGGTTGAAATAAGCAACAATTACTGCTTTCCCCTTGTTCATCAAGTCAGTCATCTCATCATAGAAGGCTGCAAGATTGGTCAAGCATGCCTTTCTGAACTCTTTGCTGACTACTCCTAGTCTCCTCCTTCTTGTCCATCACATGTCTGGACATGCTTTCCAGAGCAACAAAGACTTTCACAAGGGTCTCAGTGTCCTGAGCTGACTTTACTAGCACAAAGGCAAAGCAAGCAGCAAGTACCTCAACTTTTTCTGTATCTGTCACCTAAGTCCATGCCCCTTGAACAGGGGCCCATGTTTTCTCTAGCCTTCCTTTACTGCTCACGTAGTTGCAGAAATATCTGCTGTTTCCCTTCATGGACCTTGACAGATGAAGCTCTAGGTCAGTTTAGGATTTCATTGCAGTCACTCTGCCTCTGGATGCTCCTTTGCACCTGGCCCTGCTTTCATCTTTTGTACACTTTTTTACACTGGAGTTTTGTCAGAAACAACTTGTTTCTCCATGCAGGCCTCCTATCACTTTTAATTCCTCCTTGCCCACTTCTTTCTTAAGCTTGCAGGACATGATCCTTGAATATCAACCAGGATTCTAGTCCAGCATTGAATCAGATGATCATGGTAGCTCCCTTCAAACAGAATTATCCTATTCTGTTCTTTCCTTAATCCCGCCTTCCTCCAGGGCAGCCTCTCAGGATCTTCTTCCAAGAAGATCCCAGAAGAGCCCCAAGTCTCCTACCCTGAAGTCCAGGGATGAAATACTGCTTTTTACCATGCTTCCACTTCCAGAATCCTGAACTACATCATCTTATCACTACTGCAGTACTTGTATTTGTAAAGCCTATTAATAACAATAAAATCCAGTTCTGTCAGCACTAATTCCATAATATGAATTTAATAACTCATGTCAAATACGCTTCACTAAAAAAATATGTCTTCAACTCAAAAAAAAAGAGCTTTGGTCCTTTCTGAAAATGCATCTTGTGATTTCGTGTTTGTTTCACAACTCTTGGGGGTGGGAAGGAAAATCAGGAGACAAGAAGATAGTGATTAAAAATGGACACATTTGGACAGTCATTTATGGCTTCATATGGTCATATGCCAGCACCTGATATTCTGAACTGCTCAGCTCAGGAGCTCCGTTTCTCTGCACCTAAAGTGGAGTTCCCAATGGCATACAAAAGCAGAGGGTGGAGGAAAGAAAAAAGGCAGGTCTTCTCCAAACCTATCTGTAAGGTGAAATTTACCCTGGAATGAGTGACTGTGGAGTTGGAGTTGGCCCATTTAGGGCATACAGGCTGATGCTGCCGATCCCACTGCTCCCCATGCTGCAGGAACTCTGGGCAGACTGAGCACTGCGGTCCTGGTAATTCAATGGAAGGGTCTGAGGCCTGGCATAGTAATAAGGGGTTGAGTGAGCATCCCGTGGCAATGCTTGAGCAAAAAGTGTGGCATAACTTGACACCTGAAAAGAAAAGGATTTGAAAAGGGAGAAATAATAAAAAAACAATTGCTTTAAGCCACATCTTCAGTTAACAGGAGTGTAATATCAAGAACACAAGAAATATCTGAAGACCATGTTTATGCAAAGAAAAATTTGCTGATGCAATTATCATGACAAAAAAGTGCCTTACAGTGAGCAACAGTATTTTAGCAATACAACTTCTTTTTGCCTGCAAATCATCATTAGCAATAGCTGCAAAAAGCACTTTGGTGTCAGCAGTGCTGCAACTGCATTTTGTTTTCCCTACTCCATTTAAACTCACTATCACATGAGCAGACATCACACCACCAAGCAGAAAGCAAACGTAAAAACCACACGTCAAATATACTCACTCACAACTTCAGTTGCACGTGTTGGACAGCTCATATTTTTACATTTATGTAGTGTAAGAAAACTACACCAAATATTACAGATACTTAACAAGTGTTTTCTTCCTTTCAGCCTCACACACATATCATGAAAACAACCTTGAGGTATTGGTTAAGTCTGGATAAGGATTCTTGAAGACATCTAAAATAAGCAACACACATTTACTATTTCTCAGAAGCAACAAAAGTCTCCTCACCTACCTTGTTAGACTGTTTACGTGGATCCTCACTAAGGCTAAGCAGGAGGTAGAGTATTGACCATTTGTTTTTCAAAATGCCCTTCAAAGAAAGATGAAGACAAACATAAAGAAGTTCAACTCTTGATAACAACAAAATTCTTCTTAATTATCCAACTTCCTAATACATATGCATATAAATAAGCTTTCTAGATAAATAAGACTAACTCAGAGCCACATTTTTGAATAAACTGGGAATGTGCAGTGCAGCCTCTGTATTGCTAATTTTATGATTTTTTCCACTGTGTTCAAATAATGAATTCTCACCTGCTCTGAGATCAGCAAGCAGGCTGAATTTAAAATTCATAGCTACTAAGAATGAGGTTTATACAGAGTTGAACTGTTACACGCATTCCCACACACTCTCACCACTTAAAACATCTCAGATGCAGCCATTAATTTAACCTAAATGTGAAAAAGGAAAACTCTCGGTGAAGTTTTAAGTAAGGAACTGTCTTTTCTCCTCTTTCCCCCTCCACTCTCCTTTACAGGGAGGTCTCAAAAGTGAGGGTTTTGATTTCTATCACTTTAAATGCCACTTAACAGAGCTACCAATATTTTAATAACTTAAGATAGAGACACTGTTAATATGAAACTTGAGGAATACACAATATAGTCTTTAGCAAACAGACACATACAGACTTGTAGAAAAAGACTGTCTGCAGTTTTAGATCTCAGCAGAAAGCTGTCCAACTTCAGCTAAAGCCCAAGCTACAAACAGAGTACTTTTAAATGAAAGCAAGTACTAAAATGATTTATTTTAAATATGCACGTTCCTAGATACACTACTCCATAGTTTTGTGACCCTAACTTGCACCTGAATTTACCAGGGGCATAGAACCTTACAATGGACATTAAGCTGAGTCAAAGAAACTTATGCAAATTCCCTGACAATACTGATCAGCCTATGATCTGCAATACTGAGCAATGTTGAATATAAAGCAAACTTGAGTCCTATCAAGATTCAACACAGATTCCACCCCGATGAAGCAACATAATTTACCAAAGCTCTACATTTTTATATAGAAGGAAACATTCTATATTATTATGTAGAGCACAATTCTATTATCCTCTGCTTTGATCTCGAGAACAGGCAAAAAGTAGAGGTACTGCATCTGCTGCAAGTAACTAATACAGCAACTGATAAACAAGTGGTGAAGAAGGAGCAGCAACTGCTTCTTCTACTGGCCCGGATAGAATAAATCCAAGTGCTCCAAGAAGCATGGTTTGCTCAACTGGCAGGCTGCCATAAAAATAAGCACTGACCTCCTTTCCTGTTTGGAGTAATAGATGAAACAAAGTTAAAACAGATTCACACACACTTTTTTTTCCCCTCCCAACTGCTTTCAAGAGAAATGTTGGAAGAAGAGCCTCATTAATTCAGAAAACATATATCCCTCTAAACCCTTCCCTATGCTCATAGGAAAAAGAAATGATTGTACACCATTTGTAATAAACCTAACAGCAGATTGAATAATAATTGGTTGTGTGAATTTTAAAGAAGCCATTATACTATTTCACATACACAAGATGCTAGCAGAGGAAACAAAAAAGGTTAGAAGAACCTTAAATGTTTGAGGAGGCAGTAAAATACCAGGAGATAGCTTGCATTACATTCAGAAGAATAAGCAAACATTTAACACAGGCAAGGCATTTTGTTCCAAAGATTAGTTATCATACTCTGCATCACTTTGCTTGACAAATGGCGATGTAGTACATAAGCTACAGACACAGCTACACAACGTCTGTATTAAGAGTTGTCTGCAAATCGATGCTCTGCTGTACAAACCACAGCAATTAACACACAAACCCACAGGATACTGAAACCAGGACAACTTACTCAGTAACGAGCTCCAAACACTAACAAAGTAAAGGGTAAGTCAAGTATGGAAGAGGAGAGGAGGAGAACCAAGTTCTAACTAGTCATACTCCCCACAGAATCTTACTCTTTGTAATCTTACTTTTAGCATTATCATGTTAAACTCAGGTTTTCCATACACTAACATCTTTTGTCAGAATATTGGCATGCAGTGTTCTTTGATTAACACTGATGTTAGAGCCATCCAAGTCAACAAACCCTTAACCTTCAACATTAAAAGACCTGGAGCTCTTAAAAATTCAGATGCATGAGAATATTAGATTAGTAAAATCAATACACTGCAAGGCATTTCTGTAAAATAAATTATGAGAAAATGCATCAGTTTTACATATAAAAAATGGTCCCTTTATTTTTATAGAGTTCCTTTCTTCATATGAAGTACCTCTTCATATAACTTGAATCAAATACTAGAAATAGAGCTAGGGTTGAGAGGCATCTCTAGAAGTTGTCTGGTCCAAATCCCCTGTTTAAAGCTGGGTCATCTACAGCAGGTTGCCCATGACTGTGTCCAGTCAGGTTTTGACTTGTCTCTAAGGATGAAGACTCCACAACTTTCCTAGGAAAGCTGTTCGAATATTTAACCATCCTCCCAGAAAAAATATTGTTCATGACCTGAGCACTCTCCAAAACAACTCTAACATCAGAAGGATGCTTACAAATGCTTTCAGTTTCTTTACTCTTTACACATTTATTAAACTACCTGTGAACCGAGTTTTCTGTAGAGTTCTGAAAACAAAGCAGCATCTGCTTCCCTTCTTTGTCGCACAACTATTAAAAAAAAAAAAGTAGATTAAAAATTTGAAAGAAGTGTAACAGTCATGTCTTAACATATACTTGTGGTAAATTATAAAATGCAACCAAGAAAGCTTCATGATGCTGGACTGTTTCATGGTATTTACTTAAACACTGTTTTCATCTTATCTGCATTCCAGCCCTGAGAATTCTTGCAATACAAGTGATTCAATATAAGTACTTGCTTTTCTTAACTCGATCAAAATATACATTTTTTGTCCTGGTAAAGTCTAGTCTGCCATTCAGCAGATTTAGGGACCTAAGGGATTGAAGACACAACTGAAAGCAGATAATCATTAAAGAATGTTATAAAAACTACATGTAATTGCTCCAAAACTAGGAGTGTAATTGTTTCTATTTTAGGCAATAAAATCAAGGAAAAGGTAGTAATGCCATTTGCTGCAAGTCAGGCAGAATTCCAGGGTCACACAACTTTAATGTATTACAAAAATAATAGTCTCAAATCAATGCCAGTTACAGAAGTACCTTCTCAGAGGAGACACATCTTCCAATTATGATTTCTTAAAAAGCTATGTTGCATCAGAAAGAGCCATGTTAAAAGAAAACCAAGGCAATAAAGACATCTGAAGAAACTTCAATGTTAAGAAAAATAGCTATTAAGTGTTAGAAATGTTAATAAGCATCAAATGTCACTGGTAAGTACACTTTGCCAAGTAAGTCATTACTTGTGTGGTATCTCCAAAATAAATGTAAAGTTGGAAGGACATATATCCAGCTGAAGTTGGGGAGGAGGATAAAGGAGACAGGCCTCTTCAGAAAACTGGCAACAGGCCCAAAGAATACAAGCTGTGCTGTCTACAAAGTAGCCAAAGCATGGCAGAAAGTATATATTGTAGATTTCAGTGTTTTGGAGTTGTAGCTAGAGGAATTCTAATGAGCTTATTTGTCTATCAGCAAGTCACGGAAGCTCTGCATTAGCAAAAAATACACATGGACCTTAAACCAGTTATAACCACTGACATCAGTTATCCTAATTCAATCTCTGAATATCCAAAGCTCAAATATGAAGCTTTAATTTCATTAGCACAATTCAAGTAATTGTTTTTGGACATGCTACTGTGCAGCAGAATCTGCTGAAAGCAATATTTGGTTTTTCAAGAAGAATTCATCACATCCCCTTTGGATACACACAGTGCAACACTTGACTCAGAGCAGCAGAGGGCACAATGGAATGGAAATGCAACATCCCTTACAAAGTCATGGTCTGTGATTTTGTTTTCAAGAAGGTGGTTGCAGAAAACTTGTAGACAAACTAAAGGCAAGTCAGGTAAGTCACAAACCATTCCATCAATTCCCAGGATACTCATTCAGCAAGTTTCACACAGGTGTTCATGAAGTTAATTGTGCCAATGTGCAATATTCCTGAAGTGCACATCTCAAAAATATCAGTCTTTTCTAAGAAGAACTATGAATTCATAATTTCCAAGTACTATTAAGGTGAATGGAGTGCAGTATTAATTGCTCTTTGCCTTCATAGTGGCTAAGATACAAAGCAGCAAAGAAAGTTTAAGCTGAGTGTTCGAAAAAATCTGAGCTGTGAATACAAATAGCCACTCAGGAATATTTACTAGGAAATTAATGGCATTTACATCATGAGATTTTCAGGAAGAAAACATTAATAATAGATTAGATAACTATCTGTGAGGCAGAGTTGTCCCCTTTTCAGAGAAATAACCTGATTAACTTCAAAAAGAATTTTGTGTTTCTAAGAAAGGAACAAGATGCACTTACGTTCTTTCTTGATTTTCTCCGCTACAAGAAATTCATCACGCTCAACAGTGGGAGCAAAATTGCTTCCAATAACTCTCACTGCATACTGAAACTGTTGGGCTGCATCAGCTGAAAGAAAAACAAAACTCTGTCAGTTAAGTAGAATGCTACAGTTCTATTAAAACTAATTTTAAAAAAAAGATGTGAGACATGAAATTACATTGCTATGTCTGAAAGCAGCAAAAACATACCTGGCTTAGATCTGAAAGCTGTGCTGCAATTCTTAGGCACACTTCTAACCAGAAGGCAGTAAAGTCCAGTTTATCCAGTTTAGCATAGTATTAATGTGATATTTCAAACACACTCACCTGTACACACTCCACACATAATTGCATCAAAATTCGTGAATAAGCCCTTCCTATTCTGTGCTGAGACACTTAGGTCTACCCAGTTATTAGAGAGCATTTGCACACTTAACTGGCTCTGCCCCTCCCCTCTGCATGGACAGAAATGCTGTGGGACCTGCCACACAATCACACAATTCAGCTGACACACCACAGCAATACACTCATGTTCAGCACCTACCCGTGGATCTTCATTCAGATATCCATAACAGTGGTTTTACCAGTTTGCATCTTGGTTTTAGATTTGGTTTTGTTTAAAACAGTTTGAATGGTTTCACCCTTTGGTTCAAAGCCAGCTCAGAGATATCAGCATCACATCCCAATGCATAATGTGTACACTAACACAGAGGTCACAAATCAGTGACCTCCTTCCACTGCTTCTTCCTAATGCAATAATTCTGGTTTTAATCTTGTTGTTGAACAGCACTGTTTTAGTGCAAGTACCTTGCTTTCTGGGAAAACGAACAGTCTGGTAACAGCATGATAGGGCCAGGTCAGTATTAATGCTTCTACAGCACAGTCATATTCCCATTTATTGACGTGAAAATCAAACAACAAGCCTACAGACATGTCAAGTGCCCTTATAAAATGTCAGACACATTTTTATTCCTTATTTAGAAACAACTGTTATAACACAAGGAAAAAGTTACATGAGAAAATATCCAAGTGTGCTTGCCACATATTTGAATCTTTTTACTTTGGGAAAGAAACCCATCTAAGCAACTCTGCATACCGTCTGTATATAACAATTATGTGTGCAAATGCATCACATCCTTGTGTGTTTTATTTAGCCAGTTGAGCAGTCAGCTCTCAGGGAAAACTGCTGAGTAATGCAGCAAAGGTTCAGCCAAGGATGCTGGTCAGGACAAATATGTACAAAAGGAACAGAAAAATGAAATAAGGTAAAGGACCACTAGAAGAAGACACATTTTAAGCGTTTATCATCTATTAAATTAAATAATATTTGCAATTGGAAAAAAATTGCCTTGGAGATGGATACTAGGAGTCAAATATTGATTAAATGCATTAAAATCTTCAAAAATTTATGGAAAGAAGTTTGAAATTTGAAAATCACAATGTGCTAGATTGTGTTTGAATGCCCTACATTCTTCTTGAATGTCCATTTTATAATGTCTTGTACTAGAAATGTCATCCACTGGTCCAACTCCACCAGAATATAACTGTAGAATAGCAAGCATTAACCAATTCACACAAAGAAATACCTCACACAATCAGGAAAACAAATATTGCTCAGACAAAATCATTAACATTTAACAGTATTTGACAATATTGGCCTACAGAAGGAGCAAGAGTATTGTCAGAGAAGAAAATGCCACTATTAATGTAAGGTCACAAATCTCTATGACAAATGCCTCCTCTACTGTTAAGACTAAGCAACTTTTCAATTGCAATAAGGTTTTAAAATAAAAATATAAAAAATTAATAGTCCAGCTACCAATGAACTAGGTGGGAAGAGTTAACTATGAGGAAGCATCTCTGTGTAATTCTTAAGTTTAATGCATGTCATAACAGAACTCAAGATTTCAAAAAGTATTCTGCATGGTCAATTAAAGTCAAATACTGGCACAAAGTTATCCCAAACAGCACATGTTCCATTAATTCCTCAACTGTGTACCTTGGCATCAGATAGGAAAGGGGCAAGCTTTTCCTGTAATGGGGAAGTTTTAAGGAAAATCTATTCCCTCCCGTAACCTTCTATTTCAACACCAACCATAGCAAGACTAAAGCACTGTTAAAGCACTGAAACTTAGTATAGCCTTATCCATACCACCCTAACAAGGCATCTGAGAAAGATCTCTAGTTGAAAGATTACAATTCCATCCAACAAATCCTGCTTTTTAAACCTGTTGCACTACTGAAAACATGGAAAAAGTTATCTGCTCTTTATACACTGCTTATCTGCACCAGCAATTCAACAGCTTTGTAGCAAGACTGGTTTTCTATTTTATTTAATTCAGATTTTCATTATTTACTCATATCAAGTCCAGCTTCTCTTTTACAAACAAAATTCCCTGCTGTGGGTGTTTCTTCAGCAGATTATTTCTCATGAATTCGTAAAATAACTTCAGTACCTAAAGTGATTAAACGTAACTAAATACAGATATGTGTCAGTACAATAAAAATTCACACAGCTTATAACTAACAGGCACATCTAATTGCTTCCCTCCTCAAAGAATCATCATTATGACAGCAGACATACTTAAAATATACAGTCTATCTATTTGAACATCCTTCATCAGAAAATTATTAGAGCATGACTCTGTTACATAACAGCAAGCTCAATATATCTGATGCAGCTGTCTGAAGCTCAAGGAGTAAAACAACAGTGATCATGACTTTCCAGAGGTCTGATCAGAGCAGAGAATGCAAACAGACAGCCACTTCTCCTCAGACTATATCCCTTAAGTAATACACACACAATGAATGACACTGATAAGCAGCTACACAGATGAACAGAGAACTGGCACTTGTGAATCACAAGAAAAAAAATGAAAATTTAAAAACTGTCTCCTTTGAACAAAGCAACCCATCAATCCTTCAAAGATCAATACTCCAGAGCCATTCAAACTTTCCTACACACAATACAGTATTAGAATTGAACTACTTCAAAAGCCAGATAACAGCACGCTAAAGCTGAAGAAAATACAAGCACATGAAAAAAATACATAGAAGCAATGCATAGAAGGACTCTGGTTGTAAAGAAAGCAAGGAGAAATAGGACTCAAGATTAAATTTTAAGGAAAAGTTTATGAGACAGAGATAATTAGCCAATTATTACTTGAAAGAAGGCAGTATTTCAGAGGATGTGCTGAAATTCAGCAAGACTTTTGCTATAAAGAAGCTTCTGGCATTACCTATAATTTTAGGGAAGTGAACTGAAATTCACTTTATACTCTTACATATTTATTTAAATAAGGTTGGTTATTGGTCAATTAAGTTTCCAAAAGCGAGCAGCGGGAAGTCCTGAAAAACCTAAGTAGTAATTGAAACTGCTTTTCCAAATCATTGTGAGAAAATTGTTTCCTGAAAATAAGACATTTAGTTATTTAAATATGTCTATAAACAATTTCTAAACTATAGGACCATGCTAAAGAAAGTTTAGTTAAACCAATTTCTTTCTTTCTTGAAAGACTTCAAAGATCAGCAAACTCTCCAGTCAGCTGTCCATCATCCCAGACAACCATTTTCCTTAAACACAAAATTATTGTAAAACAATTACACTCTAAACTGCATTCAGTGCTGTAGGAATGGTGCTGACCAGGGAAAAATTATTGCCGCAAACTATTTCAGATACAGATGGCCCCAAAAACACATACTGAAGGAAAAAAACCCCAAATAACATACTTCTTTCCTATAACAAGTTGTTTGCAAAATGCCTCATGTGCTGTTGTTGCAAAATTAAGCTGGGAAGAAAAGCTGTAAAACTTTTCACCTTCTCACATATACCATGAGTATATATATGATGTTTGCCAAGACAGTAATGCTGCTGTATCTCCTCTGTTTTACTCATATCAGATGTTCTGCATTACTATGAAGTATTACCTGGGGAAAAAGGCAATTGCATTAACATGGCATACAATGATAAACTAGAAGACTAATCTCAAATGCCATTAGCACTACTATTTTGTTTTTGAGGAGAATCTATGTGCACTGTGAGCAAAGCTGCTTGTTCCTATAGAAAACACTGGGTTTGAAATGTGCAATTCTAGGTCCAGCCTGGTTATGACATGCAAGGTGCTGCACTGGGTTGAGGCAATCCCAGACACAACTGCAGACTGGCCGAACCCATTGAGAGCAGCCCTGCAGAGAAGGACTTGGGAGTTCTCATGGATGAAAAGCTGGACATGAGGCAGCAATGTGTGCCCGCAGCCCAGAAAGCCTGATATGCATCTTGGGTTGCATCAAAAGAAAGGTGACCAGGAGGTCAAGGGAGGCGATTCTCTCCTTTACTGTGGCCTCATGAGACCCCACCTGCAGTGCTGCATCCAGCTCCGGGGTGCCCAGCACAGAAAGACTTGGACCTGTTAAGAGCAGGTCCACTGGAGGCCACAAAGATGGTCAAAGGGCTGGAGCACTTCTCCTGTGAAGCCAGGCTGAGACAGCCGGGGTTTTTCAGCCTGGAGTAGAGAAAGCTCAGTGCAGAGACCTTATTGTGGCCTTTCAGTACTTAAAGAGGGTTATAAAAAAAGAGGGAGAGCAACTTCTTACATAGGCAGATAGTAATAGAACAAGGAAGAGAAACGATTTTAAAAAAAAAAAAAAAAAAAGGAGACATTTAGACACCATGCTAGGTAGAAATTCTTTACAGTGAGGATGGTGAGACACTACAGTAGATTGCCAAGAGAAGTTGTGGATGTCCTGTCCTGGAAGTGCTCAAGGCCATGTTGGATAGGTTTTGAGCAAGCTGGTATAGTGGAAGGTGTCCCATCCCAGGGCAGCAGGGCTGGAACTAGATGACCTTTAGGGTACCTTCCAAGTGAAGTCTTTCTGTGAAGTATTTGTGAAAAAAATTAATTTTACATCAGTCTTCTGATTTAGACAACTATCTTAAACTTCTCTTCTGCTGATGAAAGTTTTTAGTTGAAGCATTTTAAATTTATTGCTAATGAACTGTTTTTCTAGTCTCCAGACTCCTTTCCCACAAAGGAAAATAAATCAACATAAGCACAAAATAAAGCCCAAGCCACACACACATTCCCATATCTTTCCTTACTTAGAAGTTGTCCACAAACTTTCATACACAGCACAGGAAACATAACTATTTTTTCATTCTGCTAATATGGCTGGCTCTTGTTGCATTGCTAGTAAACAGATTTATTAGAGTACTGTCCCAATGGACTATCAACAACTCTACCATAATCTTTTCAGAACTTTCCCTCACTGTGAATTTTTGCCTCTTCTGTCAACTCCTATCTGCTCTGTTATTAGTATAGGTAAAACTCCCTCCATATCGCCTTCTGACTGAAGGCTTCTCTACGCTTTTCCACCAACATGAAATTTTAACATCCATTCCAATAATCCAGAGTTTAAAACACCAAAATCAAACAGCAATAACAAAATTGCCACTGACACTCTGGAGATTAAATTGAGGCCAAGTATGGACTTCAGGTAGCAAACTGCTCCCCAAAGACTGAAATACTACTTTACTTTCTGGAGCATGCACACCTCCAGTAGTACCTTGGCACACAAAAATCTTCTTAGCTTTCAAACTCAAATAGATTTAGCTTGAATATTTACAGCAATACCATTTGTTTCCATCGGAGGCACTAAGAGCTCTTAGAGTTTTAAGATTACCAGGAGGTTTGTGAAAGACAGCTAAGAACAAGAGTTCTTTGTCAGAAGGACTAAAATCACTATCCAAAGAGAGGCATGCAACCCTGCGTACCTGCTAAAGCATACAAACACAGGGGAGGAAAAGAAACTTATAGAAATTACTGCACAGGTAAGTAAACTCCTTGCAAGGTCAGGTGTAAGCATAAAAATGAGTGGATAGCCTGGAAAAACACAGAAGATAATATAAAGCCAGTGCAGTAATTTTTAGACACTATGAGAACATGTGGAAGAAAGAGGTCAGCAGCAGCTCCAACTGCAGGGGCAGAGACCCCAAACTAATCACAGTGGCTGACTACAGACACACAGCACCATGCAAAGCTTTACCCCTCTGTGAGGACTGGCTAGAGCACAGCAACAAAAAGCTTTCAAACACTAGTTTTAGGGAAAGAAAAATTTAGGTAGATAATTAAAAATAAACCAAACAACTAAACAGTTCTTCCACATAACTCAGTAGACCTTGTAATGAACTTCTCAGAGGCAGAGCTGTTTGCAAAAAAGTGAATGCCAGTAACTAGGCCTATGCAGCTGACTGGCTCTGGAAACAAAGCAAGCCCTCTATTTAGGGGATGATCCCAAAAGGGGGAAGAGAGAGAAGATGGCTCCACCACTGAGAGCCTGAAGTTACAGTCCATCAAACCACAAATTCACTTCAACATAAATCTTTAACTAGCAGAGAAGGTGGAAGCCGCCTAAGGCCATCACAGGCAAAAGCAAAAAATTCCTAGATTAGGATTTATGGAAGACTTCAGGCAGGGGATTGCACAATGTAAACTTGGAAGGAGAGTAATCCCACCTTAGTCTTAAGTGAACAATTATCACACAGACATTATATAAACAGAACCCTTCATCTCCTCCTCCAGCTGTAGCTTCCTCACAAACATATCAACACACAAGTGCTGAGAAGGAACAAAGGGAGAACAAAAATTCTCAAGTAGAAACTCAGGGAATGCACAGGCAGGAACAACCATTATGTCACTGAACATCAATTCTTTTATTATTTACCAATTAAATTTCACTCAATTTCATCAGTATCTTGTACTTCACATTCACAGCAGGTTAACTACACAAATGGTTTAAGATGGATGTTTTCAGCTTCTTGTTTTGAATTCTTAGTAGAGATTTCTCTACTAAATTTAAAGATCTTTTAAATGTTTAAGGTCTTTGCCCCTGAACCCTGTAGGAGTACTTGAACATCATAAATTACTTTCCAAAGACTAAACAGGTAACAGTTGTAAAGTTTGCTTCAAAAAAGAGGATGTGTATATACAAAGCAGCCTAACTTGACCATATACAAGGAGCAAAGAAGCTGCACGCAGACCACTAACCACACACTAATACCTTACTTCAAACTTATCCTGTGCTGAAAGGAAGAAGAATTACAAGCCTGAAAAACAGCAAGATGCTAAACAGCTTGTTCAGTGGGTTCCTTACCGCCTTCAGATACATGCATCTTCCTCAACACAGAGGATGCTGATGCTAACAAAATTACCTCATTGTCTTTTATGTATTCCTTGGACATAGATATCAGGGGGTGGGGGAAAAAAACCACCACACACACCTTCCATGACTGAGACTTTGACAAAATTTTTGATTTATCAGTCTCTCTGCATTCGAAGTCCATAACTGAGCTAACACATATACTACAGTTGACTGCTTCAAGGGAAATCCTGTCTCAGAAGGGTGAGGTTTCAGTGCTAGCATCCCTCCTAACATAGGAATAAAGAGCAGGATAAGAACAGGCTTCCCATCTGTCACATGCATTAAAACATGGGTGATAAATGTGGCAGACAACCCACTTTTTTTTCAGCTGTCACTTCAAAGAAGTCCTCAGATAATCCTCAAGTGCACAGAGAAGCAGGCTACAGGTTGCACACAGAAACTTACTGTGATTTTGGCCAAAATTTCCACTTTCATTAGTCAAACATAGAAAGGATTATAGTTACATTATCAGAACCCCAATACACATAAACAGATTCAACATTTAAAAAAATAAAAATGCCCAGTCCTCTTGCATGTTTTTGTATATACTGCTTGTAAATAAAATTATTATTCCTGTCAGGAGATACAAAGAAGTATCGACACTATGACTTAAAAAAAAAGCTAGATCCTAAATTGCTAGAAGTGAGCCATCTCACCTCAATACTCATACTTCAGTTGATAATCACAGGTTTCCATTTCTGTCCTCATGCTCTCTTTAAGTATCACAAACCTAGAAAACACTAAGAAACAAGCTTAGATTGAGTTTAGATTAGACTCCAAATCTAAGAAGAAAAAGAGTCAGGAAGAAAACAGGACTAGACATTATAGAAATAATGGCCTTGAAAAGGCATCCACTAAAGCAATATAATCTATTTTTCAATTTTTTTTTATATTTGTTTTTGGAAATAGAACTAGTAACTAGCACAATAATTTGAGGTTTCTGGTAGCAAATGTTTGAAATACCCTTAAACAAGAACATATACCAATTGTATCAGAAAAAAGTTTCCAAAGAATGTTAAAGGCAAGAAAGAGCTTTTAAAAAAGAGCTAGAAGGGTACCTTAGAATTGTAGTCCGATGTGAAGTACCCTTTAAAATACAGTTAAAATACTTGCTAAAAGAAACATGTGGTTACAGAAGAACACAAGAGGCATTAAACAATTTAGAAACTACTGCTGATTTGGTGGAGATAGGAGAAGAGTAGAAATTTGCCACATCCTGAAAAAAACTTACAACAGGAATTCCTGACACAGAAGTACTATAGATTCTGGAAAAAAAAACACTGCCTTGCAGAAGACTTAAAAATGCAATGGAGAAGGAAAAGATTTTGAAAAACAAAACACAGCAATCAACAGCTTTTGATCATAGAATTATTCAGGTTGAAAAAGACTCTTAATATCTTAGAGTTACATGGAGTGTTTTCTGTGAAGGAGTCCCTATGCAACAGCTCAGTGAAGACAAAGATTCCAATCTACCAACATTACCAAGGTTCTCAAATGAATCACAGAATCACAAAATGGTTTGGGCTGGATGGGACCTTCAAAGACCATCTAGTCCACTTCCCCTGACATGGGCAGGGATATCTTTCACTTGATCAGGTTGCTCAACGCCCCATTCAATCTGGTCTTGAACACTTCCAGGGATGGGATTCACAACTCCTCTGAGCAACCTGCTCCAGTGCCTCACAACCCCAACAGTAAAAACTTTCTTCTCTGTGTTCAATCTAAACATACCCTATAATTGTTTAAAGCCATAATCCCTTATTCTGCCACTTTAGGCCTTGGTAAAATATGTCTTTCTTATAAGTTCTCTCTGACCACCGAAAGGCCACAATGAGATCTCTGAGCAGAGCCTTCTCCAGGCTCAACAACCCCAACTCTCTCAGACCTGCTTTGTAGGAGAGGTGCTCCATTCCTCTCACCATTTCCATGGCCCTCCTCTGGACCTGCTCTAATACATCCACATCCTTTCAGAACTGGGGGCTCCCGAGCTGACTACAGTACTGCAGATAAAAGCATAAAAGCAGAGCAGTGAGGGGAGAACCACTGCTCTCTACCTGCTGTCCATGCTTCTTTTTAAGGAGCTCAGACTATGCTGACCTTCCAGGATGCACATTACTCCCTCATGTCCAATTTTTCATGAACTCCCCACGTCCTTCCCTGCAGGACTGCCCTCAATCCACTGATCCCCCACTCTCTACAGATATTGGGGATTGCCTTGACCCACGGGCAGAACCTTGAGGTTCACACAGGTGTGCTCCTCAAGCCTGTCAAGGTCTCTCTGCATGGCACTCCCTTCCCTCAGCACATCACCTGCACCGCTCAGCTTGGTGCCACCTGCAAACCTTCCAAAGGCATTCTCAAGCCCACTGTCTATGTTATTAATAAAGATATTGATCATCAATCCCAATACAGACCTCTGAGGGACACCACTTGCTACTGATCTTCATTTTGACATTGACACAGTGACTACAACTCTCTGGATGTGGCCATGCTGCCAGTTTCAGTTCCTCATTGACCAAACAGTTCATCCATTAAACCCATATCTCTCCAACTGAGAGACAAAGATGGGGTGTGAGACCATGACATGCTGTCTGCAACAGATGGAAACAAAGTCTGAGAAACAGACAACATATATATCTGCACCTTGTTACACACTTTCTAGATTCCTAAAATAGCAATAATCTACATGTACGCCATGTTCTAGTAATTTTTTACAACAGGTAATGCTCAAAAGTCTTAGTTACTATCCTGGAAATATCTGAAGGGACTTCTCAGAAGAAAGGGGCATGGAGAGAGAAAAGACTTGACAGACACTACTAATAAGGGAGAAAGTCATCTGTCATACAAGAAAACAGATGCAATAAAAGCTTCTGCGTGAGTTTCTCTAGTGAGCCATGCTGATAAACAGAGCAACTTAAAAAGGAGACTCAGCAGATGCACGCCTTCCTCTCCACCCCTCCGACTGCTTACTAAAAACAGTCTTCGCCTTGACTGCAAGGGAGAAACTTACGCAAACAGACAAGAGATTCATTCCCCTGCTGGAGACTCACAGCAGCATCAAGACACCGAGGACCTGTAGCGGACCTGGCGCACGTCAATGGCTCCGCTCGAGCACGCACCGGCGGGAGGCGGAGGTTCCTCAACCCGTACACGGAGCCCCCTTTCGCCCAAACTNCGCCTCTCACCCAGCCCCGGAGTCTCTGAAGTTACGTTCTGTCTGCGCACACGTTCTCTGCAACACAGATCTAACGAGTGCGGGAGGTGGAGGCCTTCTCCGGCAATCGCGGGCTGGAGGCAAGAAGTCCTTGATGGAGGCTAACAGAGGGCTTAAGACATGGGGTTGCAGAATGTAGACACGGATGCGGAGTAGTCCTCTTGCCGAAATAGGTTCTTTCACCCGGTGTGCTAGAGGCCAATGCACACAAAGTCGAGGTATTTGATTTATTTACAGTCTGCACTGAAAGGGGTGCTGGGTGGCAGATTCACAAAGCCCAACTATCAAAGCTTTTTTTTACTATCATCCCAACTATCAAAACTTTTTACTACTTATACATTTTAGTAAACCATGGAATTAGTGTTTACTGGCTACAATTTACATAGTTGTCTTCTTAATTAGTATTCTGTCTTCTATTAATGGTTCCACTGCTTCTCATCCTTATTACTCCACATTCTCAGTCTTCTTTTGAGAGTCGGTGGCTGTGAGTCAGGGGTCACAATCTCGTCCTGCCAGAATTACCTTTTACCCCATCGGAGCTGATTTCAGCACAGTTGCTGAGNCCCCCCGGGCCGGGAGGCCGCCAACGCTCCCTGCCGAGGGGCCCGGCACCTCTCCAGCCCTGCCGGGGCAGCCCCCGCGGGCTCCGAGCGCTGCCGCCGGGGGAATGGCGGGGGAACGCCGTTACCTTCGCTCTTGCCCAGGATGCGGCAGCAGAGGCTCTGCAGCAGAACGTTGGGGGATTTTTGGTCCGGAGTCNTTATTTACAGTCTGCACTGAAAGGGGTGCTGGGTGGCAGATTCACAAAGCCCAACTATCAAAGCTTTTTTTTACTATCATCCCAACTATCAAAACTTTTTACTACTTATACATTTTAGTAAACCATGGAATTAGTGTTTACTGGCTACAAGTTACATAGTTGTCTTCTTAATTAGTATTCTGTCTTCTATTAATGGTTCCACTGCTTCTCATCCTTATTACTCCACATTCTCAGTCTTCTTTTGAGAGTCGGTGGCTGTGAGTCAGGGGTCACAATCTCGTCCTGCCAGAATTACCTTTTACCCAGTCGGAGCTGATTTCAGCACAGTTGCTGAGTTGGCTTTATTATTTACTTCTTGATCTTGGAAGTTCTGCTAGATGTCCTTGTGACATCTAAATTCTGCATTCTTTGTGTCCACCATCAGTGGTATATCCTTTTTCCCAAGTTTAGTTAACCTCCCCCAGGTCTGAGGTCATTGAATCATATCAAGCCCTAAACGTTAACAAAGCAATTCT
The DNA here is from genome assembly GCA_013399945.1 of Ploceus nigricollis. Lineage (NCBI taxonomy): Eukaryota > Metazoa > Chordata > Aves > Passeriformes > Ploceidae > Ploceus > Ploceus nigricollis. The sequence continues at coordinate 210,952 of VXBC01011096.1, forward strand.
TCCAACAACTAATTTGTCTTTCTAACACCTGGACATCACTTACAGCTTCTTAGTTGCTCTCTGTTTCACAGATTACATCTTCTTTTCTTCTTGTTGTTTAGGCTTGAAAGTATACAAAGATCAAACATCAGAGAACACAAATTCTTCAGAAATATTTACATATTCCACATTTTGCAACAATCCCACAATAGCCATACGTGCTACGTACAGACATCCTCAAAAACATTACATACAAGTGCTGAAAAGGAACACAGCCAGGGAGAACAAAAATTCTGAAGTACAAACTGAGGGAATGTACAGGCAAGAACAACCATTAGATTGTTGAAACTCAATTCTTTTTTGTTATTTATCCATTAAATTTTGCCCAATTACATCACTGCCTTATATTTTACATTCAAAGCAGGCTAACTACACAAATGATTTAAGATTAAGATTTTCACCTTGATAGGAATTTTTACGAGAAATTTCCCAACTAAATTTGAAGCTTTCACAGGTATCTAAGGTTTTTGCCCCCAAACTCCATAGAAGTAATTGAACATGGTGAATTACTTATGGGCAGGTCAGGTTCACTTATTCCCCCCAGAGAAGACCAGTTACCCATTGGTTGTATTGTTGTGTCCATCCCCTGTTTTGAGAAGTTTTTAAAACCTGAGCACAGGTGTGCTCGGGGCTCTTTTTGCTTGTGCTAAAAAGAGGCGTTCCTCTCCTGTGTTCCTTCCCCTTGCCTCTTCCAATAAATTTGCTGGACTTTGCACCACAGAAGAGCCTCCCCTGCCTCCTTTACTCGGTCCTCATCACTCCTGCAAGGGGTCTCTGCAGCTGGGCATCTGGCTCGGAGGTTCTGCCTCAGGCAGGACCCCAGCCTGGCCAATTTCCCACTCTTGCCACTGGCCCCGGGACATTGCAGAGCTAGCCAGGGCTCCGGAGGACAGTGGCAGCTGGAGTCCTGTGTAAGCTGTGATTGAAAATGCTGCAGCAGCAGCCAGGTGGGCTTGGTGCACTGCTGGCTGTGAATAAATCCATTCCTGCTGTGCAACACGTGGCTTTCTGACAGCCCCTGTTGGCTTCATTGTCTCCAGAGCCACGATTTTGTGTGTATGATTTCTACAGGCATGTTCACATGGCCTTTCATTATGGGAACATTACAGATGTAAACATCGGCTCATTGCTAGCATTACTGCTAGAAGCAAATCGCAGTGGCAAGCCAAGAACTGAAACACATTGAGGATGTATGGCAATTGGTTGCTTGGAATATTCTAGTAGAAACCTTCATAGTCTAATCACTCACAGTATAACTCTTCATTTCTTAGTGATGCATTCTTTAGATTTTTTTGAGAAGTAAAGCAGGACCCAAAATGAATAAAGTTACCAGAACTTTATTGTTGTAGTGTGTAAGTTTATTGAGGTGAATCTTCTGTCATTTTATGGTATGTTGCAGTGTCCCCTGAGTTACTACAGTTGGTTTCTCCCTGTGTTATGCCCACCTACTCAACTGTCCTTCAAAGAATTCCCTCCCTGCTTTCCAGATCCTTCCCTGCCAATCGGGGCAACCCAGCCCCTTCACCCTATCCATCAGCCCAAACCCGACCCTTTGTTCTAGAAAGTCCCCCGTCCCTCACCCTCAGGCCCAATCCTCAGCCAGACCCTCTTTCCTCCCCTTGCCCTGATTTGTTCTAGCCCCGGAAACCACACCCTAGAAGTTACCCATTGGTTGCATTGTTGTATCCACCCCCTGTTTTTGAGAAGTTTTAAAAACCATGCGCAAGCGTCGTCCTTGCTCTTTTTTGCTTGTGCTCCCTTCTGGCGTTCCTCTCCTGTTCTAATAAAATCGCTGGACTTTGCACTGCAGAAGAGCCTCCCCTGCCTCCTTTACTCGGTCCTCGTCACTCCTCCAAGGGGTCTCTGCTGCTGGGCATCTGGCTCAGAGGTTCTGCCTCAGGTGGAACCCAGCCTGGCCAGTTCCCCACTCTTGCCACTGGCCTCGGGACATCGCAGAGCTAGCCAGGGCTCCGGAGGACTGTGGCACTTTATCCCATGTAAGTATGGGTTGTAAACTTCATTTTCAATAATTCTGAAGTGAAGACTTCAAAGATGGCGTGAGCTTTATTTTTTTTTTTGGTACTGAACAGCAGAAGAATCTCTGTTCCATTTTTCTGCCCAAAGCAAGCACAGTTGTGCTACAAAGGGCTGGTGACTCACCACTGCTGCTAGTCACTTCAGATTTAGATTCCACTGTGGAAGGTGTTAATCTAGCAAGCAGCAAATATGGTTCTCACGAGGCAAAAAAATAACTTTGGCAATTATATCTGGAAGTGGTATTCCTTTATAAAACCTTAACATTCCAAGGGAATCCAGTCACTCACAAATATCCTGTTACTGCTTTTAAGTGGATATTACTTTCTGGTCACACTAGTTCATTTTAACTGAGGCAATTGTGTCACTGGTCTGAAATCAGAACACATTATAGAGCAGCACGATGAGAACATGGATTGAAATGAGTGTGCTTGGGCCTCCTGCAAGCAGCAGTACAAACAAAAACCCAAGCTTTTCAACTTCAGCACAACCACATGCTATGTTATGTCACAGCATGAAGTAGTGTGACAGCCAACCATTCTGTTACATTACTGAGAATATATTCTCTCATTTCTAGTCTCTTTTTCCTAAGGAAATGAGACTTAATGTAGTTATTCTGTATGTCAGTGCCTCCTCATAACTCTGGATCTCATCACCAATTTTAAACAAATTCAGCAGAGGGATAGAGTTCTTAAGGATATTAGTAAAATTTAATGGAATTCAGCAGCTGAGAGTACTAAGGCCTAAGACAGTCCCCCCCTTGAAAAGAAAGGTAAGGGGAACTTCCTTCTCCCTGCTGTGTTTGCCCTTAGCAAAGCAGCTGATTGGTGTGTACACACCCTGGACAGGTAGGCACACATCCTAGCTCCGGGCCACCTACAGTACCAGCTCTGCTTGCCCAGCCTGATAGATGGATGATTTAAGAACTGAAGGTGGAAGGGACAGAGAACTCTGGAAATAATGTGGAAAGTAGTCAGAAAGAGACAAGAGGGGTGGAAAACAGAGGGAAACTAAGCTTCATTAGTGTTACTCCTCACAGACTTCCTTGCTTTTTTTGTAATGGAAAGAATGAATCCAAAATCCTGTTTAGAAATGCTAATTCTGATAAAGCACGTTGCTAGCACATGCAGCTTATTGTGGTTTTACCAACTCTGGTACAGGTATGATTGCTTAAATCAGCTTTAAAAATCTCATTACCAATGAGAAAGAAAAAATATAAACTATTTTCTTACTATATAGCTATAAGCTTAGTTCACATTGCTGCTTGGTCTCTCAACATTGGACAATAAAAAAAAAGTTATTGCTGCTCAGATTTTTCACAGTACAGAACGTTCATCAGTTAGCAGATTTAAATGTGTGCTTTTAAAATTATGACAGTGTCTTACAAGAAAATCAGCTCATCCTTAGAAGGTTAAAGGGACTTGTGTATCAGATCTGCTACTTAAAGATCATATTTCTGATAGTAAATAGCTTTATAACGAAAGAACATGCAATGGCATCCAGCAGGAGGTGGAAGCTGAAGCCTGCCGAAGTAAGGGTAGAAACAAATGACAGTTTTAATTCAATAAGGATATTCACTCACTAGAGGTAGATGTTTAAAAGCATGGCACTTTATTCATATCTGAAACATTTTAAATCACCCTTCTGGTGCAGGCCTAGTGACCAGATATGAACTGACATGGAAGCTACTGAGTTGCATTTCCATTCTGCACAAGATCAGCCTGCAGGGTATCATTGTCCATTTCAATCTTAAATCATCTAAATCGAATCAATAGTACTAAGCAAAAAAAATCTTATCCTTACAAAAAAACTAAGGGTCAATTGTGCTGGTTTTGTGAAGTCTTCTTTGGTTATGCCTACAGGGCACAATACCTTAGACAGCTCTCATTGTTCATGGGGCACACCAAAAGCAGTAGGGAATCATGCTTAACACCTCCAGCATTTCACTGTGCTGGACAGACTTTGTTATGTGTCATGTAGCCAATGTTAAGAATTACAGTGCCTGGAAATAGGGATGGATACTGTCTGTGCCTTAGTTAGCATATGGCAGCCCGAAAGTACAGCAGCTGGGCCTCTTCTGGCTCCAGCACCATGTGGTTTCTGCCCCTAAGCGTGTATTTTCCACATAGGCAATCTCATAATGGCCTAGAGCCCTGCTATGCTGAGTCTGCAGCATTAAAAGGGTATTAAACTGATTTAATTTTTGAAAGGCCATATGTTTTAGGATGATGTTCTGTGACTCAGTTTCAGATAGATGTCCCTGTGCACAAGTGGGGCTCAGATGAAGAGAGCGTTTAATCCAGTTTAACCCTCCTGCTCATGTTAGTTCTGCATTGCAGCCTATCTGTTGTGACTTTCATTATATTACTACCACCTCTCCATTTTCAAACTCTTGACTTCAGCTGTTCCCCTGTTGACTAAGGAGCCTGAAGTACATTCCATAATGCCATATATTTACAGAAAGTCTACTGAATTGGTGTTAGTCTATCAAAAAAAGAAACTTGTGTTTCCCTATACTTAAAGAGAGGCCAGAAACTATGATTTAAGCTATATGAGAGCAAAACAAAGGACTTTTTTATTTTTAAAATTGTGATTTTTATTCAATACTTACAATAAAATAACAGTTTTAGATCACAGAATCATAGAATAGGTCAGGGTGGAAGTGACCATAGTGGGTCATCTGGTCCAATCTCCCTGCTCAAGCAGGGTCATCCTAGAGCACTTGGCACGAGACTGTGTGCAGATAGTTCTTCAATATCTCCAGTGAGGGAGACTCCACACCCTCTCTGAGCCACCTGTTCCAGTGCATGGTCACCCACACAGTAAGGAAGTTCTTCCTCATGTTCAGGAGGAGCTTCCTGTGCCTCAGGTTCTGCCCATTGCCTCTTGTCCCATTGCTCAGCACCCTCGAGCAGAGCCTGGCTCCATCCTCTGACACCCTCCCTTCAGATACTGACAGACAGATATTGACACAGTCCCCTCTCAGTTGTCTCTTCTCAAGGCTGAACAGCCCCAACTCTCCCAGCCTTTCCTCATATGAGAGATACTCCAGTTCTTAACCATCTCTGTAGCTGGACCTGCTCCAGGAGCTCTGTGTCTCTCTAGTTCTGAGGAGCCCAGAACTGGACACAGCACTCCAGATGTGCCTCACTAGGGCCGAGTAGAGGGGCAAGATCTAGATAAATAACATTAACTATCTATATTAATAATACTAGTTCTCCTATAAATTGGAAGTAGCACTGATGTTTTGCATCTCGGGACATTGTCTTTCTTCTGCTGGTGCCTTGGCTATCTGAAAAGTTTCATTTTTTTCCAGTACTCTTTAGTCATAAACAGAATTCCTTTCCAACAGGAAGATACACAGACAGATGCACACTGAAGCCCACTCCATATTAAATGCTATTGATCCCATAGGGGTGGATACCATTATGCATCTCTCTAAAGAACAGTGTAGCGGCAGCCAGCAAACAGATTCCAACAAGCTCAGTAAAGCTACCTGACATTTTCTTAGTCCTGTGCTGTCATATCACAGTCATGTTACATATATGGAGTTTCAGTAAAAAAATCACATCAAATCATCTTCTGCGAGCAAGTGATTCCATAAAAATATTTTGCAAGAACACTCCTATATTGTCAAAACTTTCTAAAATACTGTCAAAATATTTTTGAAAATTAAAGCAACTTTATGACAATTATTTAATTTTAAAAATCAGAGCAATAATTTTGGAAGGGAGCCTGGAATGAAGCCCTGTAATAAAACTGAGTTAATATTTCTAACTATACATGTTTCATTTTGAACAGATCATCAGCTTTTCAATAGGAGTTTTGACCATATCTGGCTTCAGTATTTTACAGCAAAGATTTTTGATCTTTATCAGCCCTAGAAAAAGATGTGCATGGGGAAACTATCAAAATAAGACACAGAATAAAAAAATGGCATGTAGCAAAACAGTAAAAAAAGATATGCTAATTTATTTCAAAGGAAATTATTTCTACAAATGTATTACTAGGCAAATACACCTCATTAAATACAGCATAAGTCAATAATAAAGCTCTACAAAGCATTGCAATACTATGCAAGCAGGAATGACAAAATAATTGGTGTTTTCTGATTTTTTTTTCATTGGTGACTGTTTTATCTTATTTCACTTTAAAGCAATGAAGTCAGGTTTGAGTGTTTTACGGTATTATTTTATTTTAAGAACCTTAATTTGTTTACTCATTTCCCCAGGTACATATTTCTCATTCCAGTGGCAAGTCTTCATGTCTATTTGAGCTGAAAGCCTCAAGGTCAAGGTTTGGGTTTTTCCTTACATCACAAGGAAGATGAGAAAGTAACCAGTTGGCAAAGGAGGAACCAACCACGTGTTTTTGTTTTAAATGTCAAAAATATTCATGAACTGATAAGCAAACGTCATCTTGTGATTGTACATGAGCTAGCTGTATTTAGGCAGTTTTCTGACAGTGTTCTCTTTAAGGGATCAGTCTGAAGATTTCACTCTATAATGCTTTTTAGAGTGTTTATTGATTTTTCTGCTGTCCTCTCAGTGTTTGGAGAGTTTATCCTGATGCTCATTTTTTCCTTTCCAATGAGCTAGTCAAGAAAATTATGTACTAGCTGTGTCCCTAGCTGTATTAAATATATAGGGTAAACAGTTTTAAAAATAGAAGGAAACATTTTAATTTTCTTTCCTGCAGTACAGCAATTAGTCACTTTGTAACAATGTGTACCATACTTCCAGACAGAAATTACTGTCAAGGTAACAATATCCCCTGCAGAATACATCTTGAGCTTCATCTTCCTACAGATACTGGAAGAAAAATTGCTACTCACTTTAGTGAACTCTTTGTATTTATGAAGCTGATTATCCATCTCCTAAAGTCCACTTCATACCAGCCTGAGCTTTTCCATTACAGTTCTTGAAGATTACTGACTTCATTTACACTATTGGGAGGAGTGTGTATATGACTATATATATTTTTCAGGAAAAACAAACAAACTTCAATCCATAGAAAGAATAGCCTTCTTAAGAAAATAAGAACAATTCCTAGTGTTCCTAGGAACTACCTGCCACATGGTTGATGTTATTATCCCACGTATCTATATTAGTGGATATGGCATTTTTCTCTGTTTCCCACATTAAACTATTGAATAATTTTTCTATGGCTGGTTAAAAAACTACCTTATTTGATTAGGTTAAGAGGTGCAATAAATAGGCCTAACCAAGTGACTTTTAAGGTTTGAATTTATAAAGGCATGTAGGAATACATGCCCCTATTGCTGTTAAAGCATTGGTGGGTTTTAGGCTTGTAAATGTCTGTGAACCCAAGCCTACATTACATGCTCCCAGATGCTCGGATTAGAGGAAGATGTAGAATTTCCAAGTGCAGTTTATGACTACCAGTGTTGAACTGCTAGCAGCTGAGGGACAAAAGGAGCAGCACTGGAGCTGCAAAGATTTGCCAGATCTTAGGTGTGTGCTTTAGCAGGGGAACCAGATTTGGTTCCTATGTGCAGGAGCGTTTCATTGTCCTGAGGTAGGGTAGTTTTTCTGTAGGTAACTTCCTATGTGTTATACTGTTCAAAGATTTTTAAAATATAAAATCTAGTGGGTTAGAAACTAATCTCAACACTTCCTCCCTCCTGAAGACTCTGTAGCAGTTAAAAGCATATTATAGGAGAATCAGGCTCCCAGAGACAGAAATAAATACACACAAGCAATACAATCAGGTAGTAACTGGAGCCTTTGAGAATGAGGTTTGTTGACTCTATTTCTTGGGTTTCCTCTGTATGATTAGATCAGGTCTAAACTGAGAGCCTGTGTAGCCATATCCTGTGTTTCCATTTATAATGTCAGATAACACCTTCCATCTCAGGATGTCTCTCCCCGCACATATATTTTTAGTATTCTCTGAGGCAGAAAAGGGTTGTAATCCTCATATTATACAGAATTAAATATGGAAATATAGATAGGCAGAGGTGAAGCATTTTGCCCAAGGTTAGAAGGAAAAAATCTGCCTAGTTCAGGAATATAACACAGATATTCTCTTTTTCTTATGCTTTAACTACGGGACTATTGTTCCTTCCTACTTAGAATGCTCTCAGTGTTTTTAAATGCTGCACTTATCCTTTGACTGCTTTCTATTTAAAGACAGGGATATACACTCAGCACTTCTCTCAAAGGCACAAAAGCAGCATATATTTGTTAACAGATTGTTCAGGTTTCACCAACCTCCTGAAGAAAGAAGTCATTATTATCTTGGTAGGGCCAATATGGAGTTAAAAGTCAGAAAACTCTTTTATCCTCAATATAAGCAAAAATAGTGAACATTATATTCCAGATAATTCAGCAAGAATACTTTTTCTCATGAAAATTGGAATTCACTGGATTATGATTACAGTTATCACTATTGCTTTATGAGGCAGACAGTATAATAGCAGTGGCATAATCTTTGTGTAAAAGTCTTCTAATAATCTTGTTTAGTAATATCTTTTTTCCAAAATGAGCTGTTGGCAATCTGAAGAAATGAAATTTTCCTTCCGTTGTTTCTGATTTCTTAGAGAACTGCATGGTGAGCATTATTGTCCTGCTTTATGGGGACACTATGAGACAACCAAATATGTGATCAAATAAGCAAACAAAGCAGAGTCCAGTCCAGGAAACTGTGCAGGTTCATTTCATTTCCCAGTCACTTCCTCTGCTGGAACAGAGGACACACAACACAAACCAGACAGAGCTGTTTATCAAACCATTAAGATGGAAAACATCACACTGAGTCATTCCAACACAGTCTGCTTCACTGAACAGAGAAAGAATATCAGCAACAAACCTTATACAAGCTAATACTTGAAAAATCAGTATTAGATGGAAATCATAGGTTTTCCTCAATTGTCTAAATATAATGTGAGGCATCTAAATTCAGTTATGGGCACCTCAGTATTATTGCCTAGTTACATTTGACTAATTATATTTGCCTGAGGGAAAAGTAGTCATGTTTATTGTGAGAAGGCTTCACAATTTTTACTGTTTACTTGGGGGTGCAGCACTGCTCACAGGCGGGCTCCACATGTTGGCTACCTCTACATGGAAAGAGGGGCATAAGGAGGAGACTACTGGACGCCCAAGCCTTGTTAAAGTATGGGGCTGGGAAACTTGGAGGTTGTGCTTGTCAGAAGTGACTCTGGGTGTTGTATGTCAATGTAGTTTTAATTCCAGATGACAGACTCCACATATCTCCATGTAAAATTAATGTAATAAGGGAACTATCTATGTTAACAAGTACCAGCTCAGCTAATACATTGTGTGCATCTGGTAATCATAAATTTTCTGTCATTTTAAACCCCTATTCCATTTTAAGGATAAATTACTTATTGTTTGGAAATGGGAAAAGTTGTCTAGAGAAAGTTAACATGTTTAAAACTATAAACTTTCAGCTGAAAATAATGGAAAGAGCAAATAATCAGCAAACTCTGGATTTCTGATAAAACCAAGTTGGTCTTCTACAATGTAATTTAATTTTTAAAATGAGGTCATTTGGCTGCATGATAAGAACAATTTATAGACTGTTGGGAGAGATCTCCCCCGGTGAGTTCTCCAGGTTATATTTCTATCCGTGTTAGCTTCAGAAGACGCTGCTGAACAACTGCAACCTGAGAACACAAGAGTACCACAGCAGAAATGAGACAAGTAAAACACAAATGCTGAGACATGACATTTAGTAAAACAAGCACCAGAGTCTGAATCTAATATTCTGCTACTCTGAAGAGCAGAACAACACTAAAACAAGTCAGAGCTCAAGTTTGATCTCTTTTCTCTGCTTGACATGGCATCTTATCAGTAAGCTGTGCTATAAACCTGATTCTGCTGCTAGTGGAACAGTAAAGTTGGTAATGTTGCTATTAGTTTTGTAATAAGGAGAATGGCATACGAGCATGAAAGCAGGTTTATTTGGAATATCCAGCTGAAGTTAGCAGTCCGGAGGCCGTTCTTTTGGGTCTTCAGATGACTTACACGCAAAAGATCAGAGTGCTTTGTAAAAAAGAGGGTTTGCAATCCATCGCCATGCCCGGAGCCGGCGGCAGGTGTCACTGCAGAAGGCACAGAAAACGCAGTCGCTGTTCCAAACCGCGCTCGCTCGGCGCCCTGTGGGTGCCCTGCCGGGCTCCGCTGCGACAGCCTGGCCACGGGCTCGGTGGCTCTGCCCTGCGGCCGCCGTCATCAGCCACCTAATCAGCTGATAACTGCACATCGGCAGAAACGGAGAGAAGAGCACGTACCCCCTCGTTAACATAAGGCCCCTATGGTATCCTTATTTGAATGTAGACTGCAGCTCTCGCTTGGGAGAAGAGGGCTGTTCAGTTCTGCTTTGCTGTTCCAGGATGTATTAATTGTTCAATACATATTCCTGCTTTCTGCCCGCTGTCTGAGACTGGTGGTGTTTGTGCACACTCTAGGGACAGTCCAGACTTGCCCAGAAACCAAAGTAACTTCCCTATGCACACCCCAGGGCATGGGCTCTTCCCAAAGCTTTTCCACTTCTGCTCAGGCAAAAGCCACAACAACAGCTCAGTTCTGCAGGTTCACACTTAATCATTTCAGCTGTTAAAAAAACCCATGCGGTGCAGCAGACAGATGCCTTTCTTTCCTTTCTACAATTGTTCATCTAGTGGAGGAATACATGTCATCTCCTCATGGCTGAGTCCCGTTCTTTTCTCACAGCCAGCGAAGCTAGCCAGACAGAGCAGACTGAGGTCCAGGGAAAGCTCAGTGAAACTGCTCCGAAGGTTGGAAAGGAGTATATTGGAAGAGAGAAAGATCTTCCACCTGTACAGCTTGCTCCGGGTTCTGCATTACCCAGTCCCACCAGCCAAATCACTGCTTTTAAGGCAAAAGAAGGATTTCGTGGTGATCACTAAGCAATACAAACACCACCTGGGGATAAGGGATATATGAACATAATAAAGCAGGTCATTATACAAAGTGTGCTACACTCAGTGTCTCTGTAAATGAGCACAGAGATCACATGAGGTACAGTCTCTAAAATTCAAACCAGCTAGGATCTAGTTTTTGTACTGTTACTGCCCTCCACACTATCATCTCCCAGAGAAACAGGAGGTGACGGTACCCCTCTTCATATTTTCTCATCCAAAACTTCCCCAACCTTCTGAGCAAAATCTCTGACTTATAAAATATCAGATTGAATGCTTCAAAAATTCATATGAGAATAGTAAGCTTTCTTGCACCAGAGGAGTGTGGTTTGAGCTGTTCCGTCTCTGTGACTCTCACTCTTGGGGTACTAGCTTCCCACATTTTCTGAGGGTTTGCCTTGACAGACTGCTGTTGGATCACACATGTGCTCTGCATGCCCTTGTGTTCTTCTCCCTGAAGGCATTAAATATGGAGCAGCCCCATCTGCCGTTCCGTTCTTTTGCCATGCATACTCCAGAATAACAGGACTCTGTAGCAGTGGGGGAGGAGAACAGGCTGTGAAAAGAGAACAAACACAAAAATAAATTTTGTAGAATTAAAATTTGTTCAGAATCCAACTAATTATCAGGGGTGTTTCAGCAGGTATATGAGATTTCAGCTCGGGATATCAATGCTGGTCAGGAGAGACAATAACATTCAGAATTTAAGTAGCAAGAGGATGTTCGGCTTCAGACACTGAAAACAGGATTGCAGAAGTCGGATCTAACTACAGAAAACACACAACTGTACACCTACATCTCTTTTCTTAGATTCCTGATAAAATGACTTGCTGCTTAGACTGGGTTGATCTCTTGAGTCCATCAGCATATCATGTCCTAGTCCTTTGGGGAGCCGCAGAGGAGGTACAGATAATCAATTTTAGTTTTTTTTCTCCTAGATTAACAAATTCCACAAGTGCATGAGAGGACATGATACTGTCAAGCATGCCAGAGGAACTAAGTCAAATCAAAAAGGCACAATGTTACCCTTGGGAGAGCAAGAGGAGGTAGGCAGGACACCTGCTTTCACTGCTGTGGTGCAGGAGAGCCTGAGGTTGAGGCGATGACCTTCGGGACACCCTGCAAGATTCAACTGCTTACCCAGCTCTTCTCTGCAGGTGTGAGGAAGGGTCGTGTGAGTTATTGCACATGTTTTGTTGAAGTTGGTGATTTTTGGTGTGTGTAGTTCACTCTTTGCTTTCAGATTATAAGTTTCATCTTGTCATTTATAGTAGGTTTTTTTTCCCCTAAAGATAAAAACCAGAAGTGTGTTTCATAACTTTTGGACTATTATTCAAAAATTTCTGTCTCATATCTTTTTGTACATACTTCTTAGAAACATGAGTAACCTTTTAGAAAAATCTTGATAATATATTGGCATGTAATTTGTAAAATCATAATTAAATTAATATATTTATATTTTTACTAATAATAGAAGTGATTTAAAATAAAAAATAGAGAATTCAGTTGTCTGCTATGACTTACACAAATCCATAAGTATTCAGAAATGGCCATAAATTGCAGAAAAATCACAAAGCTTAATAAAAATAAAGACATTAATACTAGTCTAACATAAAAATGCATTATTTGCTATACACTATATTTTTCCTGTTTTTAAACCATATCATCCAGTCAAGAAGCAAAGTGCATAGTTTAGATGATTAGTTATATACACCAGGGAAGGAATATCAAGATAGAGAGTAAAAGAATATTCATATACTGAAAGCTGTTTGGTAGAGAAAACAAAACACAAGCACTAAACAATGTCTTTAATATTACAGCAAGCTGATCAGAGCTTCCAGAGCTCATTACAAGAATTTACTGAACAACAGTTAGCTTCATTTACTCAACAATACGGAAAACTGACATTAATTTTGGATAGATATTTTTCACTTATTCATTTTCATTATTCACTCAACCAGATCATGCATTTTTGAAGGCACAAGCAGATTTAACTTGAACATTTCAAACAGAATTAAATGTAGATGTCATTTAAAAAGTCCTTAAAACATCTTACGTCAGTATAACTGAGATCAGTTTTAGGCTGCCAGCTAAATAAAGGAAACAAAATTATTGACAGAGTTTACTTGGTAGTTCATTTTCTGTTTTGTTGTCATCTGTGCATGATTGCTGCTTCTCTTTTCCAGAATAGAACTGTTCTGTTCCAACATCTTTTGTGCTCTAAGATGCCAGTGTAGAGGCTTCAGTATTTGTTCCAGTAAACAGATTCCTCCAGCTCAATAACACTTCTCTTGGTTTGTTTGATGAGGCCGAGGTCAGGAAACAAAAGGATTTTGTTCTCTGGATACTGGATATTGCATTGCTAGAGTTGCTTTCAGCAGTCTATCGTGTTCTCCTATTTCAAACTTAGATGAAATAAAAACACTCCCACTGTTGTTCACAGTCACATTCTCCTCACTTGTATTCTACAGCACTATTCCCCATAAAATAAGTTCTTCCCCAATATCACTTTCCAGAAGTTCAGTTTGAGTTTAATAATATTTGAAATAGGATCTATCTGGCCTGTACCAGAGGGGGGAACAAAGGTTGTGCACAACTCCATACCTCGTTTGGTTTTCAGTTGCTTTGTCCCTTTTGTTTAGTGACACACATTTCACAAAGGAATTCAGACACCTCAGACACCTTCTCCACCTGCAGCCCATGAAATTTTAAAGGCACTTTTAGGCTCTTTACTTCCCCTTATCATGGAAATACAAGCCCTCAGGAAAAAAGTGGAACAGACATATAGGAGGAGAAACTATTTAGCTATCTTACTATAATCTGCCCACATCCAGTGGTATCTGAACTCAGAGCTCCACAGTATGGGCACATGCTTCTGATATAGCCCAGACCACACCATGGAGAGGCCCCAGCATGTACTTGTTATCTTACTCTTTGTGATGCCTGGTTTGCCAAGCACTTTTTTAAAAAGTATGTATCCAGAAGCATTTATTTTAATACCCCAAGTCTTTACCAAAAAACTGCCTGTTAGGATAGATAGAACTACACTTTCACCACAGTGATACACAAAATTAAATCTATAATACTATATTTTAATGATATTTCCTGTACTTAAAAGACATAGCTTAATGCTATCTGAAAAAACCACAAAAACACAGTCAAAAGCAACACCACCAACCAAAGCATTTGTACTTTAAGTTTTTAAACATTTGACAATAAAGAACCATCACAATTTAATACATAGTTTCTCTTCACAAATAACATCTTCTTTTCCCATTACAGTTCCACAATGGATTACTTGCCTGCTGCAAGTAACCATTTATTATATTGTTATATCAGCTGATTGCAAGCAAACCCTTCCTTAAAATTCTTGACAGGAATTCTGTCCAAAGAAGCCTCTGCAGCAATGATGTCAGGTGTAGCTCTGTGCTGAGAGAACTGTGCAGAGGATGCACAGCATGCACTGAGAAACAGCTGTGTGCACACCAGTAGAGTTCTCACAGGGGTGTGGCTGCTCTGTCTCTGGACAGGACAGGAGTTATCCCAGGAGCTTCAGCAGCAACACTCCCCCTTTCCACAGGCTGAGCACTACTCACATCCCGAACTGTCGACAGAGCTGAGGACTCTGGACAGCAAACTTCCTTTAATTCAAGAAGCATGCTATATATTTGGACAACCTGCTGTGTGTATGTTTCTGCTGCAATGTTCTGTTGTTCATGATGTGATTGTGACTAAACAAATTTAAATGGATATTTACAATAATCCATTACCATTTATTTTCAGAAATTTTAGCAAATGCATGTTTTTTGCATAGGCTGTTCATAACAAAACAGATTCGTAATCTCTTGCCCTGCAGGAAAAGACTTCCTGGCTGAAAAACATCTCTGACTTCCAACTGGAGAAGCAGGCAGAAAAGAGAGGAGCATTTTACTTCCCTTTTGTAAAATACTGTGTCCTTGTCTTAGTCTTGAGATCTGCAAGGTACTTGGGGAATATGTCCTTTTAGACATTCATCAGCTTCTCTATCACAAGATTTATGGTCTCTCTCCTTAATCTCTACAATTGAGGTATGTTAATATTTTCATACATCAGTATATAAAAGTGTGGATTGATTAATAATTTAATTTTTCAGAAATCAAAAAGCACAACAACAGCCTTTTGTCTTTCCCAGATTTTTCTTTTGACATTCATGCTAACCCATAGCATAAATGTGTCAGCATTCCACATCACTAGAAATGTACTTCTTCTCATGTGAATTTTCAGACTGTTGTGTTGAATAACATAGGTTATTTTAAGGTCTGAAATGAAAATGTTATTTTAAGGTCTGAAATTTTCATGTTCTGAACAGCCATTATGTGCATGCAGGAGAAAAAGCAAAAAAAAACTTACTAGTAAGGTAAAAGTTCAGGAAGGAACTATTTCTTCAGATTCTCTCTGTAAAATAGGAATACATTTTTCTGGATATGTATTACTCTATTAATTTAACTATTTGTATATACTTGTTATGTTTCACTAATAGGAAAAGTAGGCAAGGATATGGACAAAGAATTAAAAGACCTTTAATTAGAGGTCATGGACAGACCAGTTTTGATGACTCAGACACAAGATGAGCAAGTTTATTTACTGCTTGGAAGAGCTTCTCATCTGATTCACATAGTCAAGAGCCATCTTTATATAATGACCTTGGCCATTTTCCTGGGAATGTGCAACTGCTGCCACAAAGACTCTAGCTACATACCACAGAAGTTGATTTTAACATTTTAAGGCACTGGGACTCTACCTCATGTTGTTTCACAGTCTACATTTAATCCTGAATCAACTCCATGGGCTTCAGCATAGTTTTTATCCCTTATGCAAAGGATGGATATGTGACATTTTGTTTGATTAAAATTCTGCTGTGACCTAGTCCTCCTGAAATTAATACCTCTTACGATAAAGTGTCCTGGAGTCTCCACTTGCATTCCTGTCCTCACAGATGTTTGTCTTCTGCAGCTTGGCCCTTCCTGCTCACTGACAGCCCTAATTAGGGGCTAATAGAACAATACCACAGTTGCTCCAAGGACAGCAAAAATGCTTGCAAAACTGATTGTTAATTATATGCTTGCATTTGCTGGGAATTCTTTAGAAAATAACCTTGGAGCAAGACATCCAGCATAGTGAAAACAACAACACACAATGTCAAGCATATATAAATATATTTCTGGGATTCCTACAAACTGCTTAGCTGCTAAACTACCGTCATGCTTTTAAGTCTTTTCAGAGCTAAGACAAGATTGGGTGAAGTACCATTAGGTTTTACCTGAAAATTAAAAATATTTGAGTAAATCAAGGCATTGCTATGGATAGACTTTAACTGTCATGAAATGTTGTACAGGTATTTTTTTTCCACCATCATGATGAAGGCTGATGGTACTAATGGGGTAGGCTATGAGAAGAAAAGATTTAAAAGTCCTGTAGCCCATCCCAATAAATCTACCTCTGACAGATATGAACAGACAATCTCTAACTTAAAGAATTAAAAAAGCATGCTGTAAAAATGCATGTGTATTTACAACATGCCTGTTTGCATCTGCAAACTGACTAAAGTCAAATAATGATTTAGACTTCCAACAGAAGAAACTTTGCTTAAGTCTAATTTTGAAATACATCTGAAAACAGTCAGTACCAGTTAGGATTTCTTAACTGCCAGGGGTGACAGGTATCTATTATTGATGGAAAAGATGAGCTGTGGCAGAGCCATCTCTTAATATGGAAACACTGATCCCCATTTCATTCATTTAGAATGAGAATTGCTCATACAAAATGAAAATGTCCTGCTCCAGCTTCTACAAGTCTGAACCCAATAGAAAGATATTGCATTAAATTAATTTTGAACACCTTTGCATGACTATTATGATAGGATTTTGAAAGAACATATATCTATCCTATATATTTTGGAAGACAACATATTAAATCCTCTTCTGAACTATGGATTCCTTCCCGTCTTGGCCACAGGAACACACACACCCATACTGCTCTAGGGCAATTACATTACTCAGAAATACTTACCTCAGTCTAAAAATACTCACAACAAGCTTATCAGTGAGAATAACTGTATTTTATTACTGGAACCTAGAGGAAAATATAATGCATCTTACACAGTTCTTCTAATCTACCAGTGATTTTAGTTTTCTGTCTTAAAACGTAAGCTAACAATAATTCTTAAATTTGCAATATTTTAGTATTATACTTCATCAAGGTTAACTCAGCTTAACACCAGTACAATTCCACTTTCTGAATGACCTTATTTAACGTCACTGTAAATGTGGTGAAAGAAGTTGTCAACTCAGCACAGATTACTTGTAAGACAAGGTGGAAATTCCTCAAAGGACCAGGTTGTTCTTTTCCACTAAAGGAAAAATTCTGTCATGGGAGTCAGTACCTGCAGGAGTTTCCCCAGGTTAAATACTTTATACCTTCTTCTGAAGGAATAGCAGAACTGAAGGTTCTAGCTCTCAGCTTCCACAGGAGTCTGTGGAACCCCAGCATGATTTTATAAGAGCTGGATGTCTTCTTGTTGCTCATCTACTCCTACCTAGAAACATAGTTAAAAGTACCTGCTGTCCACTATAGATATCTGCATAACTGCATGCCTTTGAAAACTTCTCAGTGTGGAAAATATTTCAAAGGAAAAAAAATGCATTGTGTGGCAATTTTACAGACCACTGTCCACTCTGTATCAAGAACAAGGTAAAACACATTCTGTTTTTCCTCTAAAACCATAGTCTAATGATAAAAGTTTAGCCAAATACTGATTAATGCAAGGAGATAATTTGGACTTTGAAAATCTACATTTAATCACTTGTGCAAATCTTGTCCAGTTGGCCCATCATAGTGTCTTGAGATTCAGTTCTTTATCTGGGATCTAACTGTCAATATATGAGTAGCAAAGCATCCATGTTTCAAAAAAGAAAATTCACATATTCATTTTATAGGCTTGTTTGATAGTCTGACAATTCCATATCAGCAAACTGAATGCACATCACTGAATCTATTGAACTGAAATGAAGGTGACCATAAGTGTTATTATGGTAACTCTTGCACCTAAAAGTTCTAACAAGGAGGAGAAAACCCCTTCTGGCCCTGTTGCCATAGAAAGTCAACATTTCTTGTACAGGGCTTCTGATCCTGAAAAGTGCTATTTGAGTCCTCAAATTATGTTAATAAGATTTATTCGTGTACTAAACAGAGAAAATGTGTAAGAGGGGAAAAGAGAACCATATCATGTGAATATAAAATAATTATCAAGATTAGTGGTGGCTGTCATTAGTAGCAGGTGTTAAATGGTTTCAAACAGAGCTATGTCTTGAACATTTAATTTAATTCCTCCTCTACATTATATCTGTGATTTCCTATTCACCTTCACTCAAAGGCATTGCAAAAGTCAGATGCTTCTGTGACATGAGGTGTATAGAACAGGTATGCTATTATAACTCTAGCATGATTTGTGTTCAACTTTAAATCAAGCCTGCAATCACTTGCACTTAAAGGACATGTAGATATGGTGTTAGAGTACATGGTTTAGTCATGAACTCGGCCGTGCTGAGTTAATGGTTGAAATCTATGAACTTTTTAAAGTGTCTTTTCCAGCCTAAAAGATTCTATGATTCTGTGGCTTGATTACAGCTAGCAGCATTCCAGAGTAGCACAGTCTTACCTCTAAGAGGTGCAAGGATTTACAGAAATTTTCTTGGATTGTGTTACTGTTTAAGATGGTCAAGATTGGAGGAGTTTCTTAGTGCAAGGAAATAAAAGTTGCCCTGGGATGTCATGAAGGTGCACTAACTCACAGCATATAGCATATGTAGAATGTCTTAAATCAGGGATGTAAACCAACTTTATGTATATGACATACAAATATCTAGATCATAAACCTGTATGATTGTATGCAGCTCGACACACAACATATATCTGTATGATACACAGGTAAACAAAATTTATATTAGGAAAAAAGGTAAAGTGGTAAATACCAGCTAAAACACTGACATTTAACATAATTTAAAATGCAAGATGAAAAAATCTCCTTAAAAGACAGTTAAAGTAGAACAAATATTTGAAATTCTGTTCTATACAGTAGTCTCCTTTAAAGGCTTAAATGGATATTCATATTAATTAGTAGTAAAAATGAGTACTTAGTTAAAATGCACAGTCAAATTGTCCATTGTCATTGCATCATTATATAAAATGAATTACCAGGCTCCAAAAGTTTCACCATTTTGGCATAGCTTTCATAATTCCTAGATATTTTTAACTAACACAGATGTCTATGAAATATTATTTATGCTGGGCAGCAGTTTATGAGCTGTAGTGGACAGAATAAAAAACTTGAATAATTTTATTAAATTTTTGCATTAAAGTATTATTTTTGTATTAAAGTATTATTTTTGTTGCCTTTGCCATTGTGTTGTCTTTTCAATAAGTATGACAAGTTCTAAAAAATATATCCTAGAAAAGAAAAATTTTCTTGTGGATGAGGAATTCAATCTTTTTATCTTACTAAAAACAATATTCCAAATAACCATGTTTATTTGTCCTTAAAAACCCCACCATTCTCTCAAATGTCAGCATATATTTGATAGTACAGGACTGATCTGACTTTATTGAATAATTGTATTTGATATTAGATACAAAACTAGTTGACATTATATAACGATAGATGTGATTATTTCTACTCTATTACATATAACATTATATATTTTCAAATATAATAATTTTCAAATATTAGGAAAATAACCGTATCCATCTGAAATATGGTTGGTTTCAGCCTTTATAATGGCCCATATTACACATTCCTATAGCAAGAATATAAATATTCTCTATTAAAAAAATCACAGTTAATATAGAAGATAAAATCAAGATGCATTAGTCTCAGACTCTTCAGCAATTCCCTGTTATGCATATTATAGAGCTTCTACCACATGAAACTGATTTTAAATACAATCTTCAATGATCTAAATATCTATTGACTTCTTAAGTAAGTAGAAAAATCAGTGCTGACAGCGTGAAGTTACTTTGAAAATGGCTTTAACCTATACTTACCCTGGAGGTTTATACCCGTTTGGGATTCATCTTCTTCTGAAGTAATGCCAGGAATGCAAATATGATAGACTTGGTCTTCTAATATCAGCCAGGCAAACAACCCAGGGAATAACAGATTTTACAAATTCCATAAATACATCTCTTCCATAACTGAAGACAGGGAACTCCATGTCCCTAGTGTTAAGTGAAGACAGTTTTTTCTCCTGTACCAAAATGATCTGTTAGACTTGATTGTGAGAGCAGGAATGCATTTATGTAAAGGTGCAGCAGGAGGAAAAAATAAAATATTATGAGAGGTTTAAAAGCAACATTTTTCACTCTCAATAATTATGGCATCAATAACATTAATATCAACATCAATATCATTAAATGCATTGTGATCAAAGAATGTTGGCCTAAAAAGCTCTGACCAAGGTTACATTTGTTGCACAGAGGATGCTGAGGCAGAGTCACCTGCACAAAATGTTGTTGTCAGGGGCAATTACTCACAGCTGGTGGCTTACAGTACTTCTCATGTTGTGTTACTTTTTGGGAAGAGGAGAGAGGAGGAAAAAGAGGGAAAAAAAAAAAAGCCAACTGAGAAGAAGAGGGATGGCAGATCATCCGACGAGCACCGTCCCCTGGGCAGCTGGTGCCGCCGCCATCCCGCGTTCCCTGCGGGGATGCCCCGGTGACCTCGGGACCTGCCCCAGGCCCGGTGACATTTGTTGTTCTGGGGACAATGTCAGCGCTGATTAGGGCGTGCAGGGAGTGCTCTGCGCTGACTGCTCTGTGCACTCCCTCGTGCGGCTCCTCGGGTCAGCAAACGCCACAGCTGAGGGGGAGACAGGAGAGGGAAGGGTCAGTCTGGCCACCGCTGGTCACTCCGCAGGAGAACCACCACCACCACAGCCCTGTGCCTGCTGGGGTGAGCCTGGGGGAATAACAGCGTGACAACAACCATGTGGGGCCAGCAAGGAAAAAGGACTGAGGCTGTGGGACAGCCAGGGGGCAGGAGCACCCAGCTGGGAGGAAAGGCAGTGAGTGTCCAGAAGGGCCAACAGAAGACCCTTGGGGAAGGTACCCAAGGTGCTGGTCAACACTGGGGAGCACAGATTATGTAAAATAACAGTCTGTCTACACATTGCTGCACATTCTAAAGCTTTTTTTACATCCACCTGATATGGTATAACATATATAAACTAAACTTCATAAAACACCTGTGTCATCTTGCCTGCACTGAATGCACACATTCCATCACAGTCATCTTTCCATATCCCTCCCAACCTAAGTCAGAGGCATACCCTCTTTCTGTCTACCTGTGCTAAAACCAGCATGCAATATGTTTCCTGTTTTTCCTGGACTGAGCAAATTTAGCACCTTTCCTCAGAGGCACAAAGTACATGTAACACCACTCTGTCTCTTCTTTTGTGACACATCAGTGTTCCTTAATAAAATGGCAGAATTCAAAATTATTTCTGGTTCAATGAAAACAGGTGTAAAGAGTTAACAGCCAGATCAAAATTATTTCTGTATCTCATAGAAGTGTTTTAATGTACTTCAGAAAAATAAAAAATAGTCATGAGACACTTCAAGATGGATTATTTAGGTGTAAAACATTGGCAGAAGATTTGGCCTGCCACAGTTTGTTTATATTCTGCCTCAAAGACTTCCTCTATAACCGGTAATAATTCACGTGGAGACAAAATCCCAAAGGAGCTCAGTGCCTGACTCCCATGGGATCTGGTCTGAATCATACTGTTTATATCTATATTATCCCATAGGACAGAGGGTGGGATAAGAGCAAGAATATTTCCTGACAGACTTTTGCTCCCTATCTGCCTCACTCAGTAGCTGGTCTGTGACCACCTTGATCAAAGGATGAGGCTGCACGGGCTCCAGAGACCTACAGACCCCAGCTGTCGGTGCCACATGTGATACAGGGCCATTGCAACTTCCACACCAGTCTCACCCTCCTTGGCTGACATGACCATTCTCCATCAGCCACATGGCACACCCTGTGAGAAGGGCTGTTGCTGAATATTGTCATGGACTCAGCCAGGATGCAGAGGTATCAGCCTATCCAGCTGCACTTGGAGTTATGTAGCACTTGGGGTTCTCCCAGTAGGTGTCTACAGTGGAAATGTCTGCATATAGACATGTGCCTTCAGGGAAACACGTCTGGTCATCTGACAGCTTCCCTGAGCTCCCTGCCTGCAGTGGTTAGGTCTTCATTGATTACAGCAGGGGTTCATTTTGCTCAGGTGAAAATTCTTACACTGCAGACACTGAAACGTAAGTCAAATCGCACTCCTAGATTTCATGCCATGGTGTACACTTACATTTGGAAAATCTGAACTAAAATCAAGACATAAAACAACACACAAAATGCACCACAGATGTGTGTTCTCAGTTCCCTTTGGCAAGCAAGGAGAAAGTACTTCTTCTGCCTCACAGTGCTGTTTTATGACAAGAAAGACAAAATATATTACAGGCAATAATACAAAAAAAAAGTGAACTATTAAACTCCTCTTTATAGATAGAAGGGACAAATATTTTAGGAAGGCATTGAAATTTCTAGTGTATTTTCTTAGTCCTTGCACGTTATGTAAAAATTTATATAATGCAGATTTGGATGAAAACTATTGGTTACCATTTATCGATTTTTCCAGTAAAAGCCTATTCTTAGGCAGCTACAGCAGAGCCTGATATTACAGAATCACAGAGTCACAGAATGGATCTGGTTAGAAGGGATCACAGTGGTCATCTGGTCCAACCTCCCTGCTCCAGCAGGATCATCCCAGAGCACATTGTACGGGATTGTGTCCAGGCAGTTCTTGAATATTTTCAGTGAGGGAGACTCCACCGCTTCTCTGGGCAATCTGTTTCAGTGCACGGTCACCAGCACAGTAAGGAAGTTCTTCCTCATGGTCAGGTGGAACTTCCTGTGCCTCAGTTTCTCCCAGTGCCTCTTGTCCCATTGCTTGGTAGAAGACAAGGTCTATCCTCTTGGCACCCTCCCTTCAGATACTGACAGACATTGACACAGTCCCCTCTCAGTCACCTCTTCTCAAGGCTGAACAGTTTCGATGCTCTTGTTGACACTGCTAAGAGAGAAAAAGCTAAGCAGGCTAGCCAATTTCAACGCATTCTTGATGGTATTTTTAGTATGATATCATGTGTTAATGCTGGTTCAACCTTTAATTACATCCTTTGGCCCATGCGCTTGTAACAAGATACTGAAGAGAAAGCACTTTTTGTCTATTGCTTTCTTGTTTAACACCCACTGGAAGACACTGAGGTTTAGTATCTAAGGTTTTAGGATTTAATGTTTTAAGGTCTTACTTACCCTGTTAGAAATTTAGTGCTGTTTCACTCTTGAAACTGTTCTACTTGTAAATCCAGGAGTATGATACAAGTTTTTTGCTCAAGACCATGTTTATTAAAAGACTGAAAATCTTGTTAGTTTAGAGGAAACAGTAAACAAAATACACCTATTCTGAGCTCCGTATCACTTGAGGAGGTGGCTAAAAAATCAGATATTCTATTACACAGAAATATTTATTTTACTTCCCTGGCTCTTTCTCTTGATGGGCTATCAATCTTAGAAAACAGTCTTTAAGGGAACTTTCAGACTTAGTATTCAGATTCCCTAGGACTTCTAGTCTCAACCAAAGGAAAAAGCCTATGGCCTATAGTATTCAAAGGCCCTTTTATCCCAGTCCTTTATACTCTGAATAATTTTGAAGGTGAATTGTAAGAGACCTCATCACCATATCAAAGATGTCAATCACAGATTCTTCAGAATTTCACTAATGCAATATTGACAAAGAGATATCATTTGGGTGAAGAAAAAGATGTCTGTATTTTTTTAATCACTGTCTTTTGCAGTTTTGCCCATGTCTCCACTTAGGGTCCTCTCTGCCCTTCTGTAAGCTCCAGACAAATTCCCCAATTTCCCTTCAATAAATTCAAATGTTTTAGGGGTCCCTTTGATCTTGCCAGCACCTGGCTGAGCATAAAAGAGTGAATGCTTTGGATCCTAATTTGCATGTGAGCTATTCTGGCTTGACATACCAGGTAGTATCAAGCTCACTCTGCCTTTGAAGCAGCAGTGTTTGATTTTCTTTCATAGTTTAACTAGATATGACCTGACAGATTAAACTTAGCCACAGAAGGGCAATGGCTAGGATATAAATCCTTTAGATCTCCTCTGCTTGGTGGAGTGTCTGGTTGATTTGCTTTAAACATTTCTTCAAGTGGGACTTTAATGAATTAGTGTGCAGAGGTGTGTCTGGTTTCTTTCTGTGTTATGTTGGAACTTTGCAGGAAATAGCAGATCCTGGTCCTGCTTGTTCAGGCAATCATTTACAGAATTACTCGTTCTGAATTGTCTGTAAGGGAACAGATAAAGAAAAAGAGAGATTCTGGCTCTCACGAGTACTAGGTTAAATGCAACTCTGACCTCTCCTGAGTACCTGTAGCCTTCACTGGCTACAGACCATGGTTCTCCCTCTCTCTGTCTAGGCTTCTAGGCTTCAGGCTGCTGTTCCCATGCTCAATCTCAGTGACTTCAGCCTCTGTATACATATTTTATTCCTCCAGTTCCCTTTTCTTTGGATGATAACACAGCAGTGCACACCACCTTCAGCATTTATAAGTAATAGAGCATGGTGGGCAAGGAAGTATGTAAGAGAGACAGAATTTAAACTAATGATTTTGCACAGGTCGTTGGTATTTTCCCATGTGGGGATCCTTCTGGTCTACATTTTTTCTACCTCTTTCAGACCCTCCTCCTGCTCTGTCTGGGAAACATAATCAGCTTTTTTAGCACATAAACCAATTACCTCCCTATCAATGGAAACCAACAAGGCACTGGAAGAGCATTAACCCACAATGAGGCTAGTAATTGCATTAGTTTTTTTTATTTCTTTAAACCAGACATATTTGGTTATGGCAAAGAATACTTGTTAAATTGTTACTTGTTTAGGCCAAACTGCAAAGAGACATACAAATCTCACGAAATTCCAGGCAGGGATTGTTACCCTGACTTTCTTGAAGACTTTCTGTCCTGTATGATATCAATGGAAAACTGGTAAACATATAAAATCATATGCAACTGAGAGAGGAATGACGTCGAAAAGTCACTAAAGTTTAAATTGCTGGGGGAAAAAAAATAAAACTTCAATAGTATAATAATAATAGCAGAACAGTGAAAATACCCTCATTTTGATGGTACTACAAGCATATTTTTAAATTGGTTTCATGTAACTGTAGTTTGGGTGAACAGGCAGAAATTTGTGAAATGAATTCAATGATCTAACTTTAGCCAAATATAGCTGAAATGATACACATGGTGCACAACCAAAATTTGTGGGTTTGGTACATCTGGACTTGTGGGCTCAACACGAAACACTGCAAAATGTTACCTTGAAGAAAATAGTCCCTTAATAATCATAGAATCATAGAGTCATTTAGGTTGGAAAATACCTTTAAGATCATTGAGTCCAACCATTAACCCAGCACTGCCAACTTCACCACTAAGCCGTGTCCCAAGTGCCACATCTATACATCTTTTGAACACCCTGAGCAACCTGTTCCAGTGCTTGACAACCCTTTCAGTGAAGGAATTTTTTCTAATATGCAATCTAAACCCCCTGGTGCAACTTGAGGGCATTTCCTCTTGTCCTATCACTGGCTGCCTTGGAGGAGAGGGTGACACCCATCTGGCTACAGCCTCCTTTCAGGTTGTTGTAGAGAGTGATAAGGTCCCCTCTGAGCCTCCTTTTCTCCAGGCTAAACAACGCCAGTTCCTTCAGATGTTACTCATCAGACTTGTGCTCCAGAGCCTTCCCCAGCTCTGTTGCCCTTCTCTGGACAGGCTCCAGCCCCTCGGTGTCTCTCTTGCAGTGAGGGCCCAGAACTGAGCACAGAATTTGAGGTGTGGCCTCAGCAGTGCTGAGTACACGGGGACGGTCACTGCCCTGGTCCTGCTGGACACACTATTGCTAAGACAGGCCAGGATGCCATTGGCCTTCTTGGCCACCTGGGTACACACTGGCTCATGTGCAGCTGCTGTCACCAGCACTCCCAGGTCCTTTTTCACTAGGCAGCTTTCCAGCCACCATAGAGCTGACACTTTCATTTTTTATTGTCCCTAATATATAGATTCATTTTGGCCTCTTCCTTTCACATGAGAATCTTCATAGCTTTTGTATCAGATTTTCCAGCATAATCAATCATGATGGCATCCTATAAATCATATTAACACAAAGAATGATTTTTCCAGGGACTGAAGTGCCTACTAAATGCCAGAAAACTGTTCTTCCCTTCTTATTGTTTCCTTTCATCAGAGATTTACATTTGGTAAGTGATTCTGTATATCTGGCCAAAAGTTTCATTGAGCTTGCATTCCTGGCTCTGTAATGCTTCTAAGGGCTGCAATCTCAAGCAAAGAGCATCCTAGAAAGTCACTCCATTCCTCTGTCTACTGTGGAGACAGATTTTTGTTTATAGTCCTTTCCCACAAATAGGACCAAAATGGTGTTTTGAGGCAATTCTGGGGTCTCCTTTCTTGTTACTTAACATTCCAGATTATTTTGCTGATACAAAAGATAACTTTTACTGGACAGATTTAGAGAAAACAAGCCATTTTGACATATCTGATTGCCCCTAACCTCCTCTCCCCCTCCCATTTCAGTTTACCATTGTAGTTTAGGACAGTCTAAAAATTTCTTCACCTGTTGAACAGAAGCTAAAAAATAATTAGCATGGTATTTGGTATATTCTGCAGTTGCTACAACTGGAGTCCCCTACCTCACCCTTGTCAGGTTGGTGCTGAATCCTGCCCTGGAGCAGATCACAACAAAAGTAATCCGAGTGTGACAGACATCAAATTATGATATTGTTGATACCTACCTATCACAAAGAACACATGTTCATGGTTCTAAATATGACATATAAGTGAAAAGAGCACTATTATGCTGCTTTATGGCTACTTGCCCCTTACAACTAAACCAATGCTAAGTAGCTGAAGTCTGCAGGGATACACCTCCTGTTTGCAATGTGCTGTGCAGTTCCAGGCTGGTTTGATTTTTAAGATATAAATGTCAAGGGCACAAAAAAATCAAGCATGATAAATTGATTGCCTGATATGTGCCTGCGTCAGATGTATGAACAATCCACTCAGGTCTGAGAGGAAAACATGCCAAATTTTCCAGCTTTTAATAAAAGCCTTGGCAGCCTATCAGCATAGAAAGAGTAACATTTAAGCTTATTGAAAAAGGAAAGGATATTTCATCAGAAAGCACTTTTTTAACCTTAGTCATGGCAGCAAGTTCATTGTCTTCTCCTTTTTCTGACCAACATAACAGGCTACGTAAAAAAGAGACATGTTAGGTTTTGTCAGCAGTGGCTGAAAGACCTGGAAACCCTGTACAGTGCAGGACATTATGCAGAACCATATCATTATATCACAAAAGGAAAATTGCTGGGCAAAAAGGAAGCACAATTATGTTCTTCTCAGCAAAAATAATACTTGAGTAAAAGCTGCAATAAGTTGTATCTATTTCAAGTAATGTTTGTGTATTTGAATAAGAGCATCTTTGAATGTGTAATGGAAGTAGGGGGGGGTCTCACTATCTGCTCTTTCATATTTTTCCGCCAATTAATATTAAATAAACATCCAGGCTTCTAGACAATGCTTTCTAGTGCATTTCTAAAACATTATATGCATATGCAGCACCTCAGTAGTTCTTTAGGTCTTTGAAGATGACAATAGTTTTATTACTAAATGTTCTTTTCTTGCATTATTTAGTAAAGTTATTTTATAACATTTTGTTTATGTGATGAACACAAGAATAAACCAAGTCAATACTCATATTTCAAGCAGTAAAAAATGCCTAACCATGCTTTCACTGTAAAAGAAAGTTTCTTTTAAAAAATCCCATCAGAGTACTTCACTGATTCTCACTGAAGACCAATTACCTGTTTACTTTCTGTATAAACACAGCTAAATATATCCTGATGCCAGAAGATGCACAATTGTGAGACAAAATGTTGTTTGTTTGCTTTTAAAATTTTTCTGTGTGTAACATAGTATTCCCACAGCCTTCTTTTGCTCGCTGGGTATGAGACTGAATAGAAAGTCTATGACTTAACAAATGCTTTTATTATCCAGGGTTTCAGTGCCATTAAGAGCTTTTCTAAAAACTACAGAGCTGTAATGGGGCCATCCAAATTCTCTTTAGGCTCACTAGCATAAAACATACTGGCAGCAGTCTACTCATGGAACTCAGAAAACATATGCTGCTTCTTGACTAAAATTAGCTTTTATGTCCCATAATTGTAACACTTAAGGGATATGTAATACACTGTAGTAATACAGTTTCAGCTTCTGTATTCCAATTCTTTTTTAGCAGCAATTTCATCTCTATAAATAGTGTAATTCATATGTATCTGCCTTGCATCACCCTGTATATGTGGTATATATACAGATATGTAATGCATCAGACACCGGGCTGTGCATTATGAGAAAGGTGCCATGATTTTGTATTACTCTGTTTATGTGTGTGTGTGTGTATACAGTGACTGGTACTAAAGGGGCTCACTGTAACCATGCTGTTAAACAGAAAAAAGAAGTTTGTATGCATGTGGTCATGTACACATTTATCAATAATTATGTCAGGAATTAATTGATAAGAGCTACCCACCTTTGTTCTCTCTACTCCCTTCCCCTCATCCCTCTCTGGCTTCTCTCTGCCCAAGACTTGGTCAAATTTTTTCATAAGACTTTGTTTCTGTCTTCACTGTCACCATCCCTCAAGCTCAAAGCAGCTCTACAGAAATGCAAGAAGCCATTCAGATTGATTCAGTGTGATGGTCATTAGGAGCAAATTCATCTGTTACCCATGTGCCAGCCCACCAACATCAATGGGACTGCACCGTAGCAAGCAAAGATGGGAAGGCAGTCTAAGGGCTAAGTACTTCAAGGAAGGAATCCCTGACTCATGACCTTAAAGCATGGAAGCCTTCATAAATCTCTTATCCCTTTACTGGGTTCTTAATATCTTGCCTTTGATGATTAACCTGAGCCACCTTCTCTTTCCGAAGAGGGAGGAAGGGCATAGCAGCGAAGAGTGGAAAAACTGACATTTCCCTTACTCCCCTCTCTAAGCAATATGGAAAACTAAGGCAAAAATTTGAAATTCCTCTTTGCTCACATGCTTCTCAGTATAGAGGAGGCAAAGTAGTTGCTAATTGTAGAACTCAATTTCAACAGTACTATGAAAACATGAACAAACCCTCCCATATCCAGCTATAAATCAATACCCATGATAGGACTCATTCTAGAAATGTCACACATTGTCACATGCACTCTCCAGTTCAGATGCATCAGGGCAGGCCTGTGCTACTCGGGACAGAACTCCTACTACTTTACTTGACTTTCAATCACAGCTCCATCTCCATGTACAGGAAAATTCAGACACATTGATCTTTCTGCAGTAACACTGAAGATCTTTTGTAATGGTGGCCTAATTTTAGGCAGTAAACTGCCAGTAAACAATTATTTTAGGGAGCAAAGGAAAGAGGCATACTAAAATAGTCAGATAGTTTTTATTCTCTCCTTTCACCTGCAGATGTTAAAGCACTAGCTGTAGAAGATACCAACCATGCACTTGTCACAGCTTGGCCCATCCTTTCCAGCACCAGCCAGCTTTGCAGAAGCTGCAGCATCAAAATGGGGCAAAGCAACAGCAGCCTTAACTGTCTTGAAATCAGTCAAAACTGAATGGCTGCTGCAGGACTGCCCCAGTAGACATGTCTATTCATAGAGTACCAAATAGTGTTGGTGGCACTTACTCAAAGTACTTAGCTTACTACTGATACATCCCTCTCAAATAGTTTCTGGTTGTATTATCCATCTCCACTGTAAGTTCACTACTACAAAACATCAGTTCCCCTGGATTAATTCCCAGCTAAGGATATTTTTTTCTGTCCCACATTTCTGGACACTAGAAAGTCAAACCCCCTGTTAGCAGCTTCTGCCTGGGTCCAGCAGATGCTTTCACCTGTTGACAAGGTGGTAACTGATGTCCCTTGCCAGGACAGCCTACTCCAGCAAACAAGCTTTTCAGGTTAGAACACAAAGCCAGGAAGAGCTTTGGTTTGCCTAACCAGAATTTAGGACCAGTTACATGGAAACATGAGATTCCTCAGAACAAGCCACCTCAGTCTGCACAATCTGAACATCTCAGAAAAGACTGCTGCTTTGCAAACTACAGCCTCTTGGTAAAATCTTTTCCTCACCAGCCTTTTCACCCTGTGTAGATGTTGATTCCCTTTCCTTCCTACTCTGCTGTAAATCAGGTGGGCTTCATTTCAGAACTGACAGCTTTGGGAAGCATCATGACAAGGAAGGGATGCCATCACTACTGTTTATTACTCCTTTTCTATTTAGCACACAATCCTTATTCCCATTACATGAAATAAAGGAAGACACAGAAAAAAGTAAACTTGCAGTAGAGCAAAAGCACACACAGTGTCAGTGGGCAAACTACTTTCATAGTCACAAAAATCTACCTCCACACTCTCAGCAAGCTACACAAATTTTGTCATGCTTACAAAATTTATGCAGACCAGAGCTAGATTTGCCAATTTCTACATCTGTCCACAGAGAATAGCAGCCTCTATAAAATCTGGCTCCCCTTCCCGCTCCCCTCTAGAGGATTTAAATGTGTGGAATGTTAAAGGAGAATATGGAATTGAAACTTCTGTAATTATATAAATATAGAGATATTTTACAAGATAATAGGCTGTGCTCTGGAAAGATAAGACAATGAAAATGCTAATATAATTTTTGTTTTTGCCCTTTTATGCAACTAATTTATATCTTTATGAGCCCTTTTGTAAAGATGTAAAGGTTTGTGATAATACATCTCTGTCAGAAGGAAACATTCTTCTTGGAATTATTGCCTACTTAACTAAAGCAATTTTTCTTAACATACAAATGTCAATTGGAACAAACTTGTAACAGCAACTATATTAAAATTACAGGCAAACTCTTACATGAAAAAAAAGAGCAATGGCTGTAGCCATTACACGTTTCACAGCAAGTGACATGATGGAATTGAACGTTGTCATGGTTGAAAGCTTTGGGGATCTCACACACTTCATTGAATCCATCTACAAAATGCTAAGTCTCACTACGTTCCCTCACAGCAAGATTCCCAGTCCACAAAATGCTCATCATGCCCAGCCTCTGCAGTGCTCAAGGAGATGAGACAGACAGAGCTGCAGTAAGGGAAAACATAGCAGCGTCTTAAAGAACTACTTCTCAATTGAATAAGCTGTCATCATAAAAGCACTTCTGATACTTGCTACAAGCAGATGAAAAAAACATGTATCGACCATTAATACTGAACACATGGCCAAAAATTACTTTGAAAATATATATAGAGGAATACTTTTTTTTTTTTTTTAACTAATCTGAGAGGAAATGCCAATGCTTTTTGGACAATGGAAATGAAAGAGGTGCAGTCTGTGTCACTGTCACCTGGCATTTACCTACAGGAAAAATAATGGACTGCAGCCATCCTACTTCCATCCCTTCTGCCTGTGGGGGATCACCAGGAGGCATGAAGGGGTGAAGAAAGCACCCTATTTTGGACATTCTCCTGCCACCACCACTCCACTATTGTGTCAACTTCCAGCCCTTGAGCATGCACCTTCCAAGAATAACAAAAAGGGAAGGGAAGAGAGAATGATACAAAGGAACATGGGCAGTGGGACAAGTCAGAATGCCCTAGGCTGCAGTGCTGTGTCCCTTTCTTAGGAATTTGTCCTCCAGCTAGCAGTAACTTTCAAACTGGAAAATCTGATGACTGTATGACTGCATCATTATTATCTAAGTGAAAAGCTTGTTTTTGTAGTGTTTAATACTTCTGGTACTTTATGTATTGATTTGCAGTTACTCATGCTTCCTAAATAAACTGTTATAAAACAAATTGAACACAGTCAGGAGAAAAAGCAGATATTCTTGAGAAACCTGAACCACAGCTTTTTTTGAAGCCCAGAATGCTGATATTGCTATATTTAGTGCCTTATTTGGTGGGAAAGAGCAAACCGCTAAACAATTTCTTCCAGCTTCGATTGAATGCTACATCAAAACAAAAGCAATTTTATAGATGACATTAAAGTAGCCAGAAAGTGATATCCTTATTATTTACTACCGTTTTGGAGGATCAGCTGCTTGCTTTTATGGCTACAAAGTATTGTCAAAAAGTATTTTCAAGCCTGGAAGTGTGTTATGATAAATACTAGTTGTACTAACTAGTCCGTCTGGTAATTACCATGGAAAATGACAGGAATTTTCACAATTTAAAAAAAGTTATCTCTTTTTTTCTTCATACTTGGGGGGGACAGGGGGGAAGTAGCCTCAAGACATACAATTTATTTGCAATTTGACAGTTTCATAGTGTAGGACTACTATACAGTTAGACTGTCTGATCAGAAATGTGTAAAAGGTGAAAAAAATGTAGGTAAAGGTGGGAACAAGACTTGTGAAGTGCTACCAAAATAAAATAGCAAAATAATGTGCTTGTCTCTTTAAGATACCAAAAATAAACCACAATATTTTGCTCATCTAAATCCTGATGCTGCACTCAGCTCTACAGTCACAGGAGTCTGACTGTGGGGAGTTCTCTGCTGAATCGAAGCATTGAGGTGTAAAATAGAGACATAACGCAAGACTAACATTAATGCAAATCCAAAGTGAAGAGAACACAAAGTTCACAAAGCAGCAAGGACAGAATATTATTCACAATACCCATAGATTCCAGCACTTTCCTGTCTTCTGTTTATTTGCTGATCATCTGTATCTTTTTCCTCTTTGATTGTGCACGGCTGCCACTAATGAGGTTTGTCACTATTCCAACAACAAATATCTCTGGAGGTAC
The DNA here is from genome assembly GCA_013399945.1 of Ploceus nigricollis. Taxonomy (NCBI): domain Eukaryota; kingdom Metazoa; phylum Chordata; class Aves; order Passeriformes; family Ploceidae; genus Ploceus; species Ploceus nigricollis. The sequence continues at coordinate 243,967 of VXBC01011096.1, forward strand.
TTGTGCGTGGTGTTTGAATGAGAAAGCAGGTGAGTGAACAAGGAAGTAAACGGAAAATCACATTAGTAACCATAGCAGCCAACAGCAAGACTCTTCTCTTCCCAGGAGAAGCTTCCTCTGGTGGAGGCTGGGCTTCCTCTTAATGAGTTTCATACACTGTTTCAATTTCATACACTGTTTCACAGTGATGGGGCAAGTCTTCCAAATGGTCCATGTGACTGTTCTGTGTCTGTAGTAAGACCTTCCTGACTCCTGTGCCTTTCCTGATGAAGAGGATTACTTTGCAGCAGCCAGGGACTGGATCTCTTGCATCAGCTAAAGCAGATGAACAAATCTTGGTTGTAATTGCAGCTGACTGCCTGAGCTGGCAGAAGATGGCAGCCAAATTATTTTAACTGATGTGCATTTGTTTGATTGCATCTGTTTAGAAGCCTCTGTTCTTTTAGAGGATTTCGTTAAGAAACTATTTAACAAAGGTCACCTTTGTTAGCAAGGATGTGGGAATTATATGTTGTCATAATGACAGTGCATTTAACTTTTGACTATAAGAGAAGTTATGCATTATTGCCAGAGGTGAGAAACAGATAGGTCAAAGAGCCAGAAATGTGTCTGGTTTTCACATGCATGTTTTCTGGAAAAAAAAAATCAAAACCAACAGATCTAGACAAAGAAAGTAAGCAAGAGTGAAGTGATCTTCAATGTCCAGTGCTTTTTTGAGTCTCCCTTTGTCCTTTGGGCTACTCTATTTCTACTAAAATCATCATCAGAGAAGTTTGATGCTGATCATTTTACTTGCTTTGTCTTCACCTTCAATTTGTTATCTGTCCTGGGCAGGTAAATTGTCAGAGTACCATCATAACTGTTAATTATATTCTTCTTCAAATGAAGTACATTTGTCACAAAGTCCAGGCAGTGAAATGTTTTTAACATAAAGCATTTTTCAGAATTATTGTTGATATCTCTTTTCACAAACAATATTCAGAAGGATCTGAAAAAATACTATTTCAATAGACCAAAACACAAACATCTGTTCCCTGAGGGAATAATTTCTCTTTTTAGTACCAATTAACTAGTTTAAATATATGGTGACTCAAGAATGAGAAGTTGTTCTTTTCATTAACTTTTCAGAAATATAATAGATGGAGAGACACAATTAAGAAGTGATATAGGGGAAAAGCCAGGAACACTGCAGGATAAACAATTTCACTCAGAGCACATACCAGTTTCTCAAGCAGATAAGCTGCATACAATTAACAGCTTTTCAATCTCTGCCATTTCCCACTCCTCACACTATTCTCACACATGCCCAAATCAAATCTTATCACCTACATACAGTTTTCCCAAGAAGTATTCAGTAACTTTGGCCAGAACTACTAGAGGTAAATAGTCACTAACATAATAGAAGCAGGAACCTAAACAGATGTTAAACTAAAATCTAGAACAAAAATCCTATGTCTACCATGTTATCGATTTATATTGTATCACCAGCATGCTTGTGAGAACTGTGGCACGTTATTGGAGCCCAGCTTTAAATCCTGCCTTCCCATCTTCCAAAATCAAGGTGGACTAAACTGCAAAACATCTATTACTGCCTCAAGAAGAGAATCCAGCAAGTAGTGAGCTGCTGCCCTTGGACCAGTCTCAACATTTTCACTGCAATGATGAAATCAAGTAACTTAATAAGGGTTGAAAAGTAACAGAAAATACATCTGTACATAAGAAAAGTACATCTTTTGCACACTAACATATTCACCTTGATTTCTAATGCTCTTATAGAATGAGTGTGATGTTTCAAGCAGAGCTGTACTGACACAGTAAGTAAATCACAAAGGGTGTGAGATTCTGTGGTAAGTAGTAAGATCTAGAGAATGTGGTAATTCAGCTGGGCAGGTAGGAGTATCCTGAAAGGGCAGTAATGGATCACAAGGAATCAATCAGAGGAATAGGAAGGAGAAACAGAGAGCAATGGAACAGGAGGTCAAATCTGCAGTCAGAAAAGACACAAGAAATTTAGAAAATGCAGCATACAGGTAATTTTAGGAATTTTTAAAATGAGAAATGAGGAGTGAAATAAATGTGATGGCATATTCAAAGATGATTAGTTTAATAAATTGCTTAGAAGTGAAACATTGCATAATAGGCAGAACAGATCCATGACCAATAAGATCAAGGCTCCTCATTTGGCTTGAATGCTAAGTCACAACATGACCTTCAGCAGGTCAGTTTAGGACAGATCCAATAAAGGACTCAGGCACCTTAAGCCTGACTTAGGCAGATTTGATGTACCTAAGTCTAGAAGTGTGACCTCAACACCCTCCTCAGTTGCACACTGACCCTGGAGAAGCTTGTCACTCCAAAAGTCAAATATATGTGCTGTGCAGTCCTCCCTGCACAAACACAGCTCAGTTGGCAAGGTCCGGTGCTAACTTTCAGTGCCCTACCAGTGCTATCTTCTGTGTTGCACAATTAAGTGCCCTTTTTGTGGAAATATGGGCACAAAGGACTAATGTAGGATGGGATTTCACCTCAGTATGTGCCCAGAACCCAGCTGTGCTCATTTTCTCTCTTTTTTTCCTGGCAGTGTAGGGAAGGGCAGAAAAATGGCTCAGCTGTGCTTGAGCAGTAGCCTGGAAATGGCTGTATCTGTGTGTCCTCTGCCCTGGACTGAAAGAGTCAGTGAGGACAGGAGCTTTTTGGTCCCCTTTTCACCTCAGGGAATGCAGCCAGCCTACACCTATGAGTCACTTCCAGGCTCTGGATCTGAGGAAAATGCTTCTTGCAGCCCCACCTTGGTTACCTAAGATGAGGAGACAGCAAGGATTTCAGAAATATCTCCATGATGGTCATGCTTAGAACTGAACCGTTGTTAACTGTTCCCAGCTCAGCAGGTGAACTTCCTTCCCTTCAGAGATGCTCCGTGAGGTGCACCAAGTAACGTGGGCATGGCACACAGGGACACTCAATGAAGTGAAAAAAACAGATTGCGGCATCTGGATGAAAGAAACTACTGAAAGTATTAAAAGAAAGAAAACTTTAGAAAGCAACTTTCTGCATAATTTGAAAATTTGCTTTCACTCCAAACCCAGGTAAGAAGCAATGTCATTAAAAAGACTGGATTGACTAAATGGTACTGTTTGAATAAAAGCTGAATAACTTGAAAAAATATTACAAAATATGAATATTCTGTAAGTTCTTTGAAATTGGAATAGCTAGATAGAGAGGTATGCTAAAAGGCAATGGAAACAATTTCTTGCTACAGCTTTGCAATCTGTTTGTTTTGAAACTATACTTTATGTTCATGAAGTTCTTCTGTAGTTTTTTCTTGATAATAAACTAGTTTCCTGAAGACTAATGACATGCACACATAATATTATTTTAATATGTAACTGTTCTTGTAAATAAACAGAAAAGAAGGAAGTTTTGTGTTAATTCATGCAGAATTGCTAATTTCGAGAAAAACTCATGTTATTTCATGGATTTTTTTTATTTTCACCTTTTAAATTCAGTGATGATTTCTTGAAGCTGAAATGCAAGTACAGAAACCTATGTCACAGAAGTGTTAGGTCTGTAAATAGGAGTATGAAAATGGGAGGTGCTGCAAAATGAATATAAATTATTAGTCGTAACCAAGATGAAAATTGGGGTTTAGACCAACGTCCCTTTAGAGTTTGAACAGCAACATTAGCTTGACCACAGTGCACTTAGTGTGCATTAAATTATATATTTTGCAATCTAACCAGCAATAAAAACTGCTGAATTTATAAAATGCACCTACATTAAAGGTGACCTGTAAAGAAACAGTCATATGTTCTTTCTCTTAGTATTTATGTAATGATCTCAAATAGTTCAATTTCTATTTTTTCTACGTGTTTGTTGTACTAGAAATTTG
>VXBC01011096.1:251070-313400 GCA_013399945.1 Ploceus nigricollis
TATATGTTTGCTTTTGGTTTGTTTATTCTCTTTCTCTTCTCTATATTGTTTCAGTCAAGCGACTTTTTTTTTTGTGGAATTGTCCAATTTAAGTATACTGATGAATGGTCGGAACGGTCCCAAGTTTTTGTAGGTGTGCGTAGTAAGATTCAAACACGCCAGACTTGCGAGTGCTCTGGGAAAAGAGGGCAGATGTGGCTCGTTGGTCAGCGTGTGGAAAACCCATCCGCATGGCCCGAGAGAGCAACTCGGCAGCGCATTAGAGTGGGGTCCAAGTGTAGACTGAGGTGCGTCAGTGAGTGCAGCTCCAGTTGCATGGAACCCCTAATAAATGCTCGGGATAATGCTTTAAGTAGATTAGCAGGATGCCTGTAATTGTGGGGCTGTTCCGTATAAGGCATGGGGACCACCAATACTAGGAAATGGCAAATTTCTGCTTTTTGGGCATAGAAGTAACTTTTAAAAGGTAGGGAGAGATAACAGGATTTTTCAAATACAAATAGCTTTTCTTCCTATGCAGGAAGTACTTTTGCCTTGGTCAGAGCACTCACGTTTTTTCCTTTACAGTAAATACACTTAGTTTTGTGTGTGCCAAGAGCTGTGTCCATGTAATACAGGCTGAAGTCTGTCTTTTTAAAGTATAAATGAAGAAAAGTAGCAGAGATGAAAATTCATACTTTTTTTTCTTCCGATTTACAATAGAATATATGTGGGATGAGGAGAGAGTAGAGAGGTGAGTGTTAAAAGCAGCTATGCGTGTATGGATCTTTAGAAAGTGGTCCTAAGAAAAGGAATACTCTAAATAATGTGTAGCAACAATAATAATGAGGTATAAGAGAAGCAATGGTCTCTACGGATGTAAAGACCAGGTGAGTTGTTCTGAGGTCTCTTTGAAAAGAGGTCGGATCACTTTGGGTGTAGGGATCTGTCAGTGCTGATCTAACTGTGGGATTTAGTTTAAGATTTCTTTCTCTGTGTGTGCTCACGTCTGGAGCCTGTACAAATGGCGTGTTCATTTTGCACAGAGCAAGCACACTCTTGAACCACTTGTGCATAACATTGTTGCTGACCTCTTCCAAGGTAGGCTTAAGTGTCAAATATGAAGGAAGTGGGCTTCAGAGCAGCTGCAGTAAAGATACAGGAGAGGACAGTATGTTGAAAGTAAGGGGCTTGAGCTCTTGAGTTGTTGACTGTCACCACCCTCCTGCACTGCTGATGAGACTAACGCAGCAGTCTAAAAGATAAGTGAAACATTATTATATCCCATGTGAAGAAGGCTTCCTATTAATTGCCTAGGTCACACTACCTTCTGTATTGTGTGTATGCCGATAGGCTATGCCTAGGTAATTGCCTAGGATGGTCCATGCTGCCTTGTATATTTTCACCTGTTGCTTCTTGTTATTTTGTTTTTGCTCAGTATCTTAACTTTTAAACCTTTCTTCCCGGAAAGGTAATTTTAAGGAAAAGGTGCTGTAAGTAAATTTGTGTTCATTTAAGTAAGACCATTGAGATCTGACGACCTTATGTTTGTGTTGCGTGGTTTTTCTTGTCTTTTTCTCTTTTGTATCTCCATGGTTCAATTACTTTTTTACATCTACAGCCGTGAAAATGAAAAGTACTAGTTTGACTGCTGGGCCTGAAACTGACTGCTCTGCATGAGTAGCAGATGTACATGTCAGGTGCATCACTCCAGAGTTGTCCACCAAAGCTCTGTGTGCACCAGCCGGGCACACAGATGTAGATGCACTTGTCGCTTTCCAAACTGCTTTTCTTTTAATAAGGGAGACAAGGCAGCGACTCTTCTGTGGGAGAGCTGGAGCGGATAGTTACATTTTGTGTTTATTTCAAAGTAAGCTCAAGCTTGGATTTAGTTAAAGTCAATACAAAAACTGTTTCATGATCAGGGTCTTAGAACTGTGATTTTTGTTCTGCAAGTCTCCTGGACTTGTTCAGCTGCAGGTCCTTCCTAGAGAAAGACTGGTCTCTGGATTATGCTGAAAACCTTGGCTGCTGCATCTGGAGATGCTGGGTTAGCTGGGAGCTCTTATGGTATGATCTCGGGAAAACAAACCGTTGGGATGTGATGTACTAATGGAGACTTCAAATAGGATGGTTTCTAACAGTTCTGTTTCATTACTTTTCTTTCTCAGTCCTGTTCGTTGTAGGACATAAAGGCATAAGTTAAATACTAGAGGGTTTGTTGTGATTAGGAAGTTCCCTCCCATTTCTCTTTCCTTTGCTGGGCAGTTTCTGTCTTGAAGCGGTGCAAAATCAGTGCACATATTTCCAAGGCCCTGTGAAAGAATAGCAATGATTGGGTGCTGTCAGCTTCCTGGTTAGCATTTTAAAATATTTGCTGTTTTACCTGCATTGAGTGTTCTTTTTATATCTTCAAGGCATTGAAGAGTTTAGTGATGTGGGTTGAATAAAATACATGTTCAGCATGCTAGTCATACTGTACTTCACATATCTTCACCAAGAGATGTTGTAGTCTTTTAGAAGGACAGAGGGAATTGTCTTTATCTTACTAAATTTTTAAAATGACGTTCTTTTGTTCTGCCTCTTAAGATCATCCTGCAAATTTTGGGTTCTTTTCACTTCACCTCTTGCTTCCTGTAACCATTACTGCAGCCATACTCAATTTACAGGACTGATGGTGAAAAATAACTTTTTTACAGAAAAAGTGTTTGTTTCACTGCAGTACAGCTGACATTCCAAATCTTTTGGAAGCTGATAAGCAGCATTGTAATTTTCTTATTTGTGTCTATTGAGGTTAATCTGTATATTTTACTGCTTTAGAATGTGTATGATCTGTATTAGAGGCACCTTTAAGTAACAAAATAGAAACACCCTAATATACAGCTTTGCTTCTACATGGACTCATAGGAACTGAATAAGTCTTCTACATTAAGATAAATAAGATAAATTTTGACACAAAAAATTATTATTATTATTTCGCAAATAATGGCTGTGTATGGGTAGTATGAACATTACTAGGTGGGACTATACTTTTTGTCATATACTCTTATAAAAATAGAACCTTTTTTATTGATGTTGATTTTTGCATCAGGCAAAATGCTTCGCTGTCTTCTACTTGGATTCCCCAGAGGATATGCCCTACCCCAGGGAGGGCAGCTGCACAGCCAGAGAATACAGAATTAGCATGGGGTATCCTGTAAGTGTCATGCAGAACCTGCTTAGTAACAAGAGGAACTTGTTAGCTTAATATTAAGCAGTACACTATTTAGGGGAAAAAACAAGCATATGAAGGCAATTAAAACTGCCTCCAAACAAGATTAGTTTCTGTTTTGTAGTTAAATTATTTGGGACACTTTGGATATCATTAGGTGATCTGTGCTGCCTGTGTTAATGCAGCTGCTTTAGTTTTCTCTGATCACTTATTTTTTGCTGGTGATACGACTTCTGAAGTCTGTCCTCATCACAGTCGGAAGTTGTTAATAATATTTAAACAGGTTTTGGTAACATCTTTCACCCAATGAACACTTTCCTTAATAAAAAACATGGGCATATGTCTTTTGTAGCTGTTCATGGCTGAACATGGATTTGGATATTCCTGAGTATTGTTGATTTGACTATATCTGGGCAAACTGGGAAGATGTTGCTCTTCAGCATATGCCTGTTTGGGCACTAAATGGTTGCTGAACATCTTGCTGCCTATGATGACAGTCTGTTCTGTATTTGTAAGACAGCTGGCCCTGGTCACTGAAAGCTCCTGCCCAGGTTGATGGCTTTAGGTGGTACAGTAAATGGTACTGGGTCAGAGGTCTGTATTACTGAAGAGTTTTGCCTGTGTTACGTAGTATATTTAGAGATCTTGCTACTTTACTGCTTCTCCTCTTTCAGGTTCTCTTGTTACTTTAGGATTACAAATCTGGATCTTAAGTGTTTATTACCTGTGTAAGTATTTCTAAATGAAGGTAGTAGCAGGTAAGACGTGTTTCCAGAAGGAGCAGTGATTTACTACAGCTTTGGTCTCTGGGGAGCTGCTGGCCTATTAGTTGTGCAGGTATTTCTGAAAAATCTCTTTTTTTGGGAGGCTGGAATAAATTGAGTTTACAAATGGATGATCTATTTTTCACTTTTGTAGAAGTGGGTCAACTTTAATCGTAGTTTGAAAAGACATTTTCCATAACCGAAAGTTATGGAAAGGAAGTTATGGTAGGGATTTTTAGCAAGTTCTTAACTAAGTTTCATGACAGCCTGTGACTTTTTGGCATTGACTTAGATGATTTTGTTGCTTTTGATTTGCATTATAATTCTAAAACTGTTTTCTAATTAGATTTCCTAAGTATTTTACTTGCGTATGTAGTCGTAGTAGATATAAATTAATATTGAACTTGAGTTTATTTATTTATCTAACTTTGATGCAGTAGAGGTTGATAACTGCTTTGACCTGAAAGTTGGTGAAATTGTAAGTCTTGGTGCTTTACAGTCATTTGTGTCTTAAAGGACAATCCATCTGCCAAGTGTTTCAGATCAGCTATTGTTTTTAATCTAAATTTAGTTAATCCATTTGAGGGTGTTTGGTTCTTGCTTTTGCTTCTGAGTTTATTCAGCCTCCTTTGCAGTCTTGCAGATGAGTATTAAACTGGTGCTGTCTGTTTGTTAGTCAGCGTTCCTGTTAAACAATTTCCTTCCTAGGCAACCAAGTCAAAAGTGTTATGTTTTGTTTCTAAGTTCAGAGGTATAATTTGACAAAATCTGAAGCTGTTTTAAGCTGTATGTAAACACATTTATATGACAGACTGTCTGCTGGCTGTGTTGAGTGTACAAAAGATGCTCTCTGTAGGTTCTATAAGTGTATTCATGGGTCAACAATTAGTAACTTGCAGCTCTTAAGGGTTTGTGTCTATTCCTGGTATATAATCCATTTTTGTTATCTCTTGTGCAAGTCTTGTGTGTCACAATGTTTTTTTGAAACTTGAGATGCTTCCCATCTCTCAGCTCTGCTTCACTGCAGGTACCAGTTCTTCCTGCTGTGGAAGGTTCAACAGAGGGCATCAAACAGCACGAGTAACTTTTGAATTCCTGTTTCCCCAAGCACCATTGCTTTGTTATTTGCCTAATTGCCTTTTTCTCTTATTTTTTGGGGGGTGGTTATCTGTATGGCATGCTTCCTGCTGACTTTTCAGCAAGTTATTTTAAAAAGGCAAAGTTTCAAAGCTTTACTTAGAAGTGAATTCTGTTGAATGCGGCTGACAGAATTTGGCACTCCTGCAAATTTAGGTCTTCATACTGGTAGTGAGTCTTGTGTTCACTCTGGTTTGTAATGTACTCTAAAGATATTTCAGTATTATCTGATGCTCAAAAGGCACCCAGATATTCTCCCTTCCCTCCCTTCCCCCATCAATTATTTATTGCTGAAGGGCAATAAACATGGAGAATTTAATGAGCTCTGTTTTTTCCCCTCCCCCGACTCCATCAATTAACTAATTTACACAAGAAAAACACAATTTCCTTTTTCTTTTGAGGATAAACAAATGAAAATAGGACATTGCATATGTAAAACAGTTAACTTACAGGAAGTCAGTGTACATATTACATGCTGGTTGCTATTGACTACAAAATATTACTCATCTGCACTCATCAGATGTTCTATGATAGTAGAAAACATTGCTTTTGGAGCATCTAAATTGTAGAACTGTTTCAGTGACTTAAAATAGATCAAGAAGTTTTGATCTTTTTTTAGCATCAAAAATCCTGAGATGAGAACTGTATGGCTGCTTTTGTCTCTTGATAACATGTTTGATTTAAAAAAAGTTTAATATTGTTCTGCTTTTATGCATTTTCTCAAGCACCACTCAGTAACAGTTCTGCATGCAGGAAGCCTTTTGAAAATTATTTTTGGGAATGGAAGAAGACAAAGTACCACATAGCATGTTTATAGCTTAACATCTCTGATCACCATTTCTCATTGATTTTTTTTCTTCTGTCATACAGTAGTGGTCATACAGCACTCAGAAAACGGTGACTGGGCTGGCAAGTAAAGTATTCCACAAATACCATGGCTGGCTGCTGTTTGTGGTGTTGAGATGGGCATAATAAAACTTAGTCCATTTAACTAGGTTTAAGTGTGACTAGAAACCCATTGTGGTTTCTGAGGCGCTGCAGCGGGATTTACTGTGGGATGCCTGCTGCGTGCCATGTGCAGGTGTGTCAGGGAGCAGAAACAAGAGAAAACTGTGTTGCAGAGAAGACTGAGCAGATGTTTTAGAAGCTGTTATGCAACTGGATTCAACTTTATTGGGTTTTTTCCTTTGGTTTTTTCTTGGGCTTTTTTTTGGTGGTTGTTGTTGTTTGAGCAAAATAGCATGCCTTTCCTTCTAGAAGTCTTTTAAGACAGATGATATCTTTTCCGGAATAATTCTGCTTATTCTAGTGGCTTACCATTACACAGGATAATGTATTATTTTTATAATTGTTGAGGGACATTTCAGCAGAAGTTCATCCTGAGCTGTGAAGCAAAATGACACTGGAATGCTATTATCTTCCCTGCTATAATTACCATGGCAACAGCTGCAGGTAGACAAGGCAAACCAGGGATTCTTATTCTATATCATATGTACACAAGCTGTTTTTCTTCCCTCTCACTAACGACTCTGAGAAGCCTGTGGCACAGACTCTTGAGTCATCATTAGAAGTGTTTTATTTTTTTTTTAATTTAACTTTGATTTTAATTTTGAAAGTATTGAGTATTTGTGATACTATATTAAAAAAATGCACTCTTTTTAGGAAGAAACTGGCAGCCTAGCTTGGATTGTTCTAGGAGACTGAGGAGATGGGCCAATGGCCCAGTAATTTCTTTTATTTGGAAGATCACAGAAGACCATAGGCTGATGAATCACCTAGATATTTTTGCAGATCTGGATGTTAATTTCTATGTGCATTCATCATTTCTTGGGACAGGGATGAGAGTATTGTCCACCTTTCCCATGGCAAGAAGTAAGGGTACTTTAATACTTCCAGGTAACAAAATTACTGTGTCACAGGAAGAAAACTGGGTGTGAACACAAGCTTGTAATGACTATGTTTTGGGGTTGGTTTTTTTTCTTGTTACGTAAGTGTTCTGCATTGTTTATCCTGATACCACCTATTTCCCTCTTTATTTCTCCATCTGCATTTATATGCATTCATGTGCAGGTGGGTGTACATGTGCTTCCTTAAATTGTGTGCTATTCATTTAGCAATGTCAAAAATTATGGCAAGATTTACCAGGGATACAGATGTGTATTAGTACTAAAAAAAAAAAGGCGTCTTCATATGAGCTCTTTTCTGATAACTAAGGCATACTAGGAAAGTGTGTTTTGGTATGCTTCTTATTTACATCATCCTTGTTGTTACTACTAGCATGGAAGCTTAAAAATTTGGAGATTTCATAGAAACATTTTTCTTTTTTTTTTTTTTCTTTTCCCTGTGGACTAATTTCCCTTTTTGAAATAGGAGAATCTGTTTCCTTCATTAATCATTAAGCTCATCTAGATATGGGCCGTGGTGAGGGGGGAATAGTGTTTCTTTTTCCTGGTGACACGCACTAATCTCTTTGCTTCAGTCCAAAGAGGATTTCATCTAACCTATTTTGAATAGAGGATTAAGGACAATTAGGCTCTTCCTCTGCTTCACCATTAAGATGGGATGTTGTGAAATCCTCTGAAAAGAACATCTGCTGATGTGCCATTAAAGTTTTGCAAAATTAATGTTAATAATCAAAATAGTTGTATGCAGAAAACAAACCTTGTGTATGAAGTACTTATCTGGAGCTAATTGTATGGATGGACTGGGGAGAGGGAAGGAATTCTGAGCTGTTTGCCCAGTAGGTTTTTTTGTCTCTAGTGCTTCGAATTTACACTGTGGAGTAGACATGCAGATGAACCAAAATAGATTTTTTTGTTATCTGAATTGCATTAGTTACTTGCAGTTCATGCTTAGCATTTTACATAGTTCTTCACTTCTTTTCGAAGTCCTATTAATGAGCTGTTTGCACAAATTATTTATGCTAGTTATATTTATTGTAAGTAGCATCTCTTGAGATGAATTTGAATCAGCAGTGGCATTTGATGGCTAACATGAAACTTCTATATTTGTTAAGAGGTCATTAGAAAATAAAACTGAAAAATGCTGCTGTTACTGGAACATATGATGTATATAAGACATTATAAGGATTAATGTGAAGGAAAAATGGCTGTGTGTATTTTTGAGAAGTTTGGCTTGCAATTTTATACTGTAAATAATGGAACTGGTTGCCTTCCATGAAGCATGGATAGTATCCTTTGAAACTACAAAGAAGGTAGTTGAATGACACTTGCCTCTGAGAAATTGCAGTTTCAGTCTTAATTTCATTAATAGTAGTTGTAGGTAGGTTACTGAAACTCATAGGTTCTTTAGGTTTATTTCCTGCAGAACACTAGAGAGTAGAATCTAATCTTATTTTTTGGGATGGTAATATATATGAAGAAGGGTTGTTGAGAAAAAACTGAAGTCTATTTACTTGGTCCTATTCTTGAGGTGACTATGAGTGGAATAAACTGTAATTCCCCAGGCTGGCATTATCCATGGTTCAGGAATGAGAGGAGTGTTTGGTTCTGGGATCCCAAAGCTCACTTGAAGGAGAATTGGGTTCTATTAAAATGTATCTGGTGTCTTTGCCTATGGCTTGGGCCTGAGGTTATAGTAATAGAGGGCATGCCAGTTACTGGATGAATTTTGAGAATGTGGAGGAAACATTGTTGGGGAATTTGACATCTGCTTATTCAGTGATTACTTTTTCAGAGAGGGAAGACATTATTTAAAATTTAACTGCACGAAAGTTCTTAAAAACCAGGCTTCCATGTAATCTTACTATAAAATGTGCCTGTGTAGATATACACACTTTTATTATGTGAAATACAATATGTATGAAAGAGGTTGCTGTACATGTAGGCTTAAAACAGTTTATGGAGTGAATCATGGCTAAAAAAGTAAACTTTTATGCTGATATTTGCAGAAGTGTAGTGTAAGTTGAGGCTAGATGTTGTGCTTTGGTTGAAAAGACTCCTTACACTCTAAGCAGATTTTGATAGATTAATGTTAGTCCTTTAGTTTAATACTTAATATTTTTTCTGTAAACCTAGAATACACTGACATGCTGTTATTTATTGGTGTGTTGTGTGTGTGTAACAGAACAGCTTTCTGTTAAGAAAGAAGTAAACTTCTTTCTCTTAAATAGTATAGTTCCTTTTTCTTTGATTCTTTTTTTTTTGGTGGAATTACACTAACAGTAACCATTATGTTTAGAGTTACCTTAATCTTTCATATTCTAGTCTCATCACCATCATTATGAACTTTCAAAAGCTTAACTCTGATAAATCAAATTTTTTGCTCACCTAGGCCAAGAAAAAAAAATTTAAAAAATCAAAGATTTCTTAGGTAACCTTAAGTATTAAAAACATTATCAAGTTAATGTTTAAAGTCCAATATATAGTTTTAAAAATGTCCTATACTGTTTCTTTTTAAAGAATATTTAGTGTTTTTATCCTTTTTAGCCAGAAATTTTATCAGATTGTCAATTCCTGACTGCCTTAAACAAGCAGTTTTCAGAGGTCTAAACAAATCCCCTTTATTTTTGACTTTAAGCTCTTTCTATATTGTTGGTACAACAGATACATAGCTAGTTGAATATATGGTTGGTTGTTAATATCATAGTGGGGAGGATGGGGGCAGGTGGGCTAAAGCCAGGCTAAGAAATTTGTTTAATGACAGTTATTGAGCGCAACTACACAATTCTTTCACCTTCTAAGATTAAAAAAACCAAAAAAGACAGCACAAAACTAACCCACAGGTTATTGTAACTTCACCTACAAATGCTGTGGTATTGTTAATCTCCTGACCAACGTTAACTGACTGCTTGCTATTTACAGCTGTCAAGTGACTAGATGGCCTAATTTGGTAGGAGGTGCCTGTGTATTGGCGCTAAGAGGGAAGAAATGAAGAGAAAAATGGGAAAAAGCTCTCTGCTTAGCCCAGAATGGCATGATTGCTTTAAGCTGATTCATGAATATGAATATGTTGACTTCTTGATGCTGTAAGCTTTTCTCTGACATAAGGAGGTTATGTTTCCATACTCGTTGGCTGTAATGACACAGAAGCAATAGGAAAGCTTCACATGCTTTTGTGAAGCAGTGCCCAGTGAACACGGGCAGGTATAAAGACATGTTTATAAAGGGCAGTCTGGATTGTGGTTTTGCATCTCCTGCCTCTCTGAGCCCAGGAGGTCTCAAATTTAAAAGGCTTATCTTTGTGTCTTAAAGGAAGGTTCTTAAGTCTCTGACTTACTTCCTAAGAAGTGAAGAGGTTACCTTGAGCATTTTTACTCTGTTAGTGATATTTGCTGTAACTTGTTTAAAGACCTTTTATGGCAGCATATATATATAAAAAGTTTTTTAAAAAATTACTTCAGGCTAGATTTCTGCTGGACATTAGAATTAAAATATCAGTAGTCCTTTGCTATTTTCTTGCAAACCCTAAGGTATTTTAAGATGAAAATAATAATGCTTTTACATAAGCATTTGCTTTCTTAAATATTGAAAATGGTGACAAAAGCCAAAGTTTGCTTGACTTGTAGTAATAATTGAGTCATTGAGAGAACTGCAAATACTTGCAGACTTTTAAGGCGTGTAAGGCAGTGGCATTGGCTTTTCTTGCTTTCTCCCTCTGCCCGCAGTCAGAGCACTTAATTCTGCTTATAATGACTATTTCTTGCTGCAGATCAGCAGCTGCTTGGCTATGTGGCTTGTAGCTGACCTCTGACAGTATATGATAAAGGGAAAAAGTGCTACTGCATTGTCAAATTCATAGTTATGTCTTGGAGATGTGGAGTGGAAAAGGTCTTTCCAGCCCGGTGGACTGGAGCACAGGGAGCTTCCCACCTGGCACTGGGCACTTAGGTTAGTGCAGGAATGAGAAAGCATGTTTGTGGGGCTGCTGGCTGCAGGCAGCTGCATCTTGTCACTTCTTCCTTTAACTGATTAAAGGTGTGATCTGGACTTCAGTTTCCTGCAGTATGTGGAAAACACCAAAGTAGAAGTGTTAAGCAAGCTGAGGCAGTGGCATATAGCTCCTGGAGTCTTGCAAGAGCTGTCAGAAGGGGACTCTGGCTGCACAGACAGGTTTGTGCTTTTTTTTCCTCTTGGGATGTGCTGTTGGCTCGTTGATAGAGACATCTGTTTCACTTTGCTGAGTGACAAACCACTGGGCAGTGACTGTGTGTGGGTGCATTCCTGGAGAGGCAGCTGTGTTCCTCTGGGTTTGAAGCTGAAATGGGTGAAGCAGTAGCAAGTTTTGCTGTGAGGGAAGGAGTGCTGCCAAGTGCCAGAGTTGTAGTAGTGCTTCTGACTGGGTGACATGCCTGACTGCTGACTGATGAGTCAGGGGCTGATTTGCCAAGATGCTGACATCCATGGAACGCTGCCTTGTTTTGTGAGCAGCAGCTGGCATCAGAAAAGAAGTACTTGGGAGAGGGGTGGGAGTTAACAGTTTGTGTAAATGTCAAGAAGCTTGATGACTTAGAGAATGAGGAGAAGTGTGAGGGGGACTACATACTGGAGGGAATGTTACTTAAAATTCAACCAATTGGGAAATAACTCCACCTTTTTCTACCCAGACTAACTCTCTGGTGTGCATGCTCTTGCAGCACTTGTGTCATGTGGCTTGACCTTCCTTAAGTTCTAAGTGCAGTCAAAACATAATGATGCGTGGGGGAAATGGAACAGCCCTTAAATGCCTAATGTTTCCTCCTGTGTTTATGAGGACATGTTCTATAGAAATAAGGATGCCAGTGCAGGAATACTTCAAGATTATGAAAGTCTGTAGCACAGACAAGCGTGGGAGACTGCTATCTTTGGTTTAATGTGAAGACCAGTGTCAAATGCTTAAAAATCAAGGTTTTCTTTGCATGAAGACAAGGCATACACAGTCTATTTCACTAATGATATTTAGAATGAATTAATTCTGAAAATACTTACTTAAACTCAGCATTGCTAAAACAAGCGACAAAAAATTTTTAATATCAGGCTAGTGTGAAAAAGCTTCATGCTTTTAAACTCTCTTTCAATAACAAGTGACAAGATGATCTGTAGAGATCCCTTCTAACCTGCATTGCTCTAGTTCTAAAATAAGATCTAGTGACTTCTGCTTAATTTAAAGAAAAAAATACTCTTGCCTCTTTTGCAACCATCTTGGTTTTAATCTCTGAGCCTGTGGTAGGAAGAAGATAGCCTAAAGTTTAAAACAGGCTTTGTGGATAAAGCTGCATAACACCCTTAAGTGATAACCCAGAGGCTCCACAGCAGCAATTAGAATGTGTGGTGTGTTTGTTCATTTGTGCTTCAAGATCACTACAACAGTGGTTCACAACAACTTCCCTGTGTTTATCTGCTCAGTGAAAACTACTGTAGGTGGAACTGAGGCTTTCATAGCTGTGCACCTGATCAGGCTAAAGTATTTCTCCTGCTTCCTATTCTTCTAGTTAAAGAAAAATTATTGCCGTCAGCCTATATATGGTTATCATCATCCTTCACTACTCTCTTTAACTCATGTGCCTATTACAAAACCTTTTTCCTTCAAAAATGGATTTTTCTCAAAGTAGTGAGTAAGTGTTAAGCTGTCTGATTCATGTACCTTAATTCAGATGTTCATAATATCTAAGGAAGTCCTAGCCTGAAAAAGGATGGTGATGAGTAGCTAGGTGGAGAGGGAGCTGTGGATGGGAAACTCTTTGAGAGCTACATGCCTATAACTTAATTTGGAAGCTGCTGTTGTGTAAGTGTGACCTGAGAGGCTGGAAAAGAAAAGCTACTAGACTTTAATTAGTAACAAATAGTGTGAAAATGCTTGTGCCCTTGAGACTTAAGCTGGCCTGTCTCAGCTTTCAGGACAAGATCATTGTCACCATGGGGCACTGGTGGGTGCATGTGCTCTGAGGAGTTACTGTGGAGCTCCATTTAGGTGCTGAAACTACATGTGTTTAGTTTGGGGGAGTGTGGGAATGGTAAAAAGAAGATAGAAAGTAGCATCAACTCTAGACCTTGTTATAGAGTTACTTATGCAGTGCCATTAATATAGACAAAATACTAGATCATGGTAATGGGCATGTAGCAGTAAGCTGTTCTTGAAAGACTTGTTACTGGGTTAAGAGATTACAAGTTTTGGAAAGGATCTCAGGCCTTAAGTTGAGGAAAAGGTGGTGGAGAGTATTTGACTGTTAGGAAGGAGAATATGAAAGTAAAACCTCCTTGATCTCAGTGCAGTTGACATGTTCTCCTAAAATAATTTGGATTAATGCAATGGGTTTCTATGTCCATTTCAAAATATCAAAGATAGAAGAATGGTGAAAGAATAGTCCATAGAAGAGTGGGAGTCCTTGGCTGAAAGAGAAACTTGAGCATCCTGACTTGATATCATGTGCTTGAAGTCACGTGTTGTAATGTGTCCTTCTGTGGTTTCTGAGCTGGTGGCTGACGGAAAGCAGGCTATAAATATTTCTCTGTTCTCCACTTATGTGGTCAGTTGAAGCTTGATCAAACTTTTATTTAGAACTTGACCACTAAATTGACAAATTAAGCCAGCTTTCCTGCTTCTGATTTGAGTTTACTCTTAAAAAAAAAGGCAAAGTGAATCTACCTGCTCCTGCTAAGTGTTTTAAATTGGGATGCACTCCTAAGAGGCATGTTCTAAAAGAGGAACTGAAAATTTTGGTAGACTATTCCAGGAAGAAGATTTTTCCTCCTCTCTTTGGAGCAGACTTTTGAAGAATTAATGATACTCCTCTGGAAAGGCTGACCCCAGTACAATCCATTTACATAAAACCATTTTTGCTAAAAATATTTATTTTTATTAGCAAATGTGTTAAAACATCTGGTCTTATTTTGCACTGTTTATGGATGTTTCCATTAGCCTTTGAAATACTGGAGGCATTCCTGATAAGGGTTAATTCTGAGCCTAAGCTCAGAATAGATCCCAGAAAGTATATAACCCTTGCTCTGGAGGGCATCTAAGAGCCTCACTTGGCTTGCTAAAGCTCTGTTTGTCCAGCTTTTGCTTCCTCTGCGGATGGTTCAGGATGCTCTGTTTCTTCATGCACTGTGTCAAAATAATGAATTAATCTTTGTCCAGATGCATCCTAGTCCAGTACCTCAATTTCCCTTTGGTGCTGCCTCAGGTAATCTTACTGTGGTTCCTGTTTCTTCTGTAAAGGCTTTCTTAAAGGTCTTTTTCTGCTCAGATTTCCTGGTTCATTGTTTCACAGTTATCCTCCTTGAGCCCAGATTGTGCCAGGAGGGTCTCTCTGCAGTTCTTTGCCCACCTTGTCTGTCTCCTTGTATGCATCCCTATTGAGAAGTTACAGGAAGGAACACAGTGAACTCCAGATGAGTGCTCATGGCCTCCCCCTTCCCACAGTCTGCTCTGGGTCATCTGATCCCCAGCTGACCAGATCAGCTGCTGCAGCGTGGGGCCTTACACAGGAAGGATAAGTTGATCCTTGCTTCCTTTGAAGATCCCACTGCTTTGGGTGTTTGGAAAACTACAGCCAACAAAGCCTGCTTTTGTTACCTCCCTCAATCTGAGCTCAAGTGTATGACCGTAAGGATTATGCCGCACTAGGTTACTAAATATATTTTTGCATGAGACTTTTACACCAGAAAGAAAAACATAATGGTAGCTATCTCCAGTAATGACAGGAATACCTTCTTTTAGTGGACACCGGTGCCAGAACTTTATTTTAGTACCTTCGAAGTCATTAGTACAGAAAACAGTGCTGCAGCTGTCTTGGCAGGCTGTGCTAGGAAGAAGTGCAGTTCCTAATTTAGTGTGTATCTGATTGATGCATTTGAAAGTGGCAATTCAGCCTGGCAGCAAAAGAGGATTGAAAGCTGGTGCTGAGCACAATAGGGTTTAGCTTATGGTAGCTCAGGGCTACTTCATTTTGTACAAAGGGGAAATGTTAGGGTGTTCACCTTGTGCCCTCAGAGGAATGGTTTGCAGGATGGTCAGTGTTGCAGCCTGGCTGCTTGTTGCTAGGAGCTGGAAAATAAAGGTATATTTTGAAATAGGTGCCTTGCTGTCTTGAGGCTTTGGAGCTTTGACTGGCCTCCTAGCTGTGAAGCAAGTTCTGTACCTGGGAGAACCACCTGAAAGCATTCCCAACCAGCATTATTTTGGTCTGTCCAGGTCTGGTTTATGTTTTGGGTTGTCTAAATAATGATCTGATGCTTAGGCTGGGAAGCTTTTGTGAGAACACTGGTTGCCATTGGGTCACTTCAAATAAAATCTGGAAGCTTGTTCTTACAGGCACATGGTTTGCAGGAGCAGTGATACATAAAGCTGTCTGGTAGCAGTTTTATAGAGACAGCAAGAGCCTGAGGGAAGCATGTTCCTTTGGCCTCTTCCTAGAGACTCACAGGAAAAAATGGTTACATTGCAGTGTGTGCTGAGGCCTGCCAAACCCCAGGAATTGTGGTTATTGCTGCAGTGCAAGATGCATCTCCTTGATTGCCATAAATCTGGAAGTCGCAGTGGGATTGCAGAGTCTGATTTATTGTTCTGTGTGCCTGTTACCTTGACACATGGCTATATGACTATAACCAAGGCAATGGTGGAAAACCAGATTTAGTGCAAGCTGAAACTCTCCTTGGGTGACAGAGGATGGATTTTTGAGGAAATTGTGTTATGTTAAGGCTCCTGCATTCTTCATCTTAGGGCTTTTTTTGTAGATGTAACACAGCTAGTTCAGTTTATTAGGTTTGCTATTCTGAAGATAGAGCTGTTGCTGGCAGAGGAGGATAGATACTTTCATTGCATGCATGGAGTTGGTAAACAATTGTGACCTTTCTAGGTTTGTAATATACACCAGTAGAAATCTTGGAAGAGCATTGGCTGTCTTTTTGCTTCACTAGGAATATTTTCTTAAATTTTTTTTTTCAGGTAGTGACAAATGTCCATTTTGTGGAAAATTGCTTTAAGGTCAACAATGCATGTTGACCTTAAAGCAAAGGGTTAAGCTGTCTCACGAGGCTGCTTTTTGTCCTGGAAAGAATCAGCAGTGAATGTTAGGCTGTCAGCTTTGTTTGCATTTCCTAGCTATTGTGCACTTGCCAGCATCTTTTAAATATTTTAAATGTAGCTTTTGTATTTTTCTAATGCATAACATTTGTATGCAGTGGTTTTTGTGAGGATGCCAGAACAGCCATATAGTAAATATTTAATAAGAATAGTAAAGATTTCTTGTTCTCAGTGGGCTAAGTTCTGATCTAAAGGAAGTGAAATTGCCATTTTAAATTATTTATGAAATGCTGCACATAAGGAGATAGGGTTTGTTTGCTTTATTATATGTAGATGGCAGGAGTAAAGGTCTCAGTTTAGTTAAGACATAAATGATGTGGATGGGCTTTAAGCATGATAAAAACCTAAGTAATCCTACTTTTATGACTGTGAGGGGCATATCCTCATCCAAGATGGTAGCTGTACTACAGGTTGGATGATGGAAATTCTCCTGTCACTCCATACTTCAGCTAACTCAGTTTTTGGAGACCTTGCTTTGTAACTCTTTATCTGAAAAGCATGAACTGTTTGCTTGAAAGTCTTAATAATGGAACTGTCACTTGTGCTAAAAAATTATTTTTGAAGATGGCAGACATGTCAATCAACTCTCATGGGAACATGAATTTCCCTTGTGTTTTACTAGTATTACAAGAGAAATGATTATTGGTATATCTGTAACTTCAGTGTAAGGGGAAAGAAAGTGAAGCAGGTGTGGTTGATGCTTTGAGCATCTAAGGAAACATGCAAGAAGTATTCTTTCCTCTTTGTTAAAATGCAGAAGTGGCTAGGGAAGAAGTGAGCAGAAGTAGTGAGGTGTTGAAGGTTAAGGAGACTGAAGTTGTTATACAAGGAAAAAAAAAACCAGTGTGGGTATCTCTCCATGCCGAGACATAAAGCTTCAAGTGCAAGTCCTTGGGTGTTTAGTCAGTTGAGACACCCTGTATTTGTCTCTTCTCCTCTCTCTCACTATCACTGTTTGATTTTTGATGTGTGGAATGAAAAATGTTAAAATAGAGGAGAAATGTGAAAATTTCTGAAGATTCTGAAGTAGGGGCTTACTGGGTTTACACAGTAAGGGCCCACTATTTGAGGAGTTAGCTCTCTGGAAAGAGTGGGCTTTCTTTCAGCATTATCATTTTCACAGGTGTTTGGTTTCATTGTGAGTGTTTGGTTGTTGGATTTTTTGTTTGTTTGTTTGTTTTCCCTGGGGACCACAGCTCTTTTCAGAGCTAATAAATATTTATTTCAAAACGGAGTCTGTGCTAATGATGGGAGACATGTATTGAGATGGCCTTTACCCAGCTCACTGTAAACCTTTAAAAATAATGCTGATATGGTGAGAAGCTCCTGTAGGTTTTAGAGCATTAAAAAAAAGAATGAGCAAGATTGCCTGGCAAACAAATAAGGGCTGTTCATGAGAGGAATAATACTTCTTTAAAGTGAAAATCTCTAACGTGCTTTTTAACATACCTCAACTTTGCAGTTTACTTTTGATGTTGGGATTTTCTTTTACTTCCTAGTATTAATTTTATTTTTTGCTTATTATGCTCCAAACAAGAAACTAAGTTGGGTTTTATAAGCTTGAGTGTATCTGGAGTGAAAACACGTTGTTATATTTAAAACACATTAGTATGTTATGCAACTTTTAATATAAATTATCCAAAGGTACTTCTTTGCAAATGAGGAAGGAGATTCAAAGTAGAACCCATGGAAGTTAAGCTCCATAAAAAAAACCAAGTTCCTGCTTTTATATTGCATCTCAGTGGGTTTGCAGTTCTCTTCCTCTATTTTCTGTTAAAATAAATCCATTCCGAAGCCCTTAGTGTGTGCATATATCTGGCTAGCTGTTTTCCACTTCTGTAGAAGGTGAGCTTTTAAAATAGTAGTTCAAGGCACAAACATTATATTTGTGTTCAAATAATTCCACCTCTGAAAATGCTGATAATTACTCTGTTTTATGAGCATGTTATTTTTTTAGTTTGTGCAAGATAGAGTAAATCTTTGCTATTGAGAGATTTATTTTTTAATTTTAGCGTATAAAGTAGTCTTTATAAATCTTTATAAACATTTATAAATGTTATCAAATATGCTATTGCAACATTAAAAAGGCTTTAATGATCGGGGTTTTTAAAAGCACTAGGTTTGGCTTAAATCTACTGTGGTTTGCTTTAAAAATGTCTTGATGTCCTTGGGGGGATTGAAATAGAGCTTGTGAGATAACATTCTGCAGTTGTTGTGCATGCTGTATCTTTAATGAAAGACATGCTAGTAGATGTGTGCATGTTAATACTAGTGGACCTGGAGGGAGTTAATGGACTTTTTGTGTTCTAAAACATTCTATGAATTAGACTTGACAATTTATTTTAAGCTGATTCCTTTTGGGGCAATAAAGATGTAATTATATACTGTGAGTTCATGTATGTGTATACAAAGATACAAAACTTCTTGTGGAAACAAATTGCATTTTGTAGATATCAAGGATGTAGGTGTTCAGAGGAGAAAATGAAATGTGAGAGCTGTTCAAAGTCTCCATATTCCTCTTCTAAGTCGCCCTTTCCATTTCTCTTATTTGAATTCACCAGTTTTGCTTCTGAAAAAATTTGTCCATTTCCCAAATGCTAAAATGTTTGGTTTTGTTTTGCATGCATTTTTAAAATGTTTCTTCCCATGTCTACTGCAGAAAAAGCAAAAGGCTTTAACAAAAGAAACAGCCAATTTCTCACTCATGTCTGGTTGAATCCACATTTGGGTTTTTCTGCTTCTGTGTCTGTGCTTCTGAGGAACCTGTTTCTTTGCTGGGTTTCATGCTCAAGAGTCTTTTATAGGCAAATGTTTGCAGTTCTCTGCTGTCCTTTCTTGTCTGAATTTTGAGACCTCTTCCTGGCTTTTAGCATACTCTCTTAGTTTGGTGCTTTTGTAGGAAGGCTACTTATTTCCTCCAGTTTGTAGGAAAAGCCTGTCTCTTCTGTGGGAGCCTTTCTGTTCAGGACTGCCTCAAAGCCTATTTATCACCTGGTAAACTAACAGCAGAAATTACCTGACTTAAGGTCTTAAGTGGGTTGTTAAAACATAGCTTTGTGGATGCTTGTGATTCTTCAAAGTGCAAAAATGGGTTTGCTTGTAGAGAATGAAGTGTTGAAACACTGATGATATTGATCCAAACATAAATCCCACTAGTTTTTCTACTTATATGCAGAATAACTTCAGAATATGCTCTTCTTTCAGTGGAACCTTTGGGGGTTTTTTGTTGGGTGTTTGTTGGTTTTTTGTTTGATTGTTTATTTGTGGTTTTTGTTAGTGTGGGTTTTTATGGGTTTTCTTTTTTTTGTGTAAGGTGATGGTAAGACAGGAACAGTGAAATAAAGTACTGTTCTTGCTATGTTTGCCCTCTTCTTATTTCAAGGAGTTAAAGTTACCAGCTTAGATAGCTTTCTGGTTTAAAAAAGTGTCCTAGAGAAAGGATAATAAAGTAGATTGTTCCAAAATGTTTAATAATCAGGAACCCATGCTTTCAAGCTATAAACAGTATTGTCAATTTAGCAAATGCTTTTCTTGTACATCTTAGTACTCTTGAATATTATTGTTTGACTAGTTGCAGGTGATGCAGACTTGTGTTGTCCTTGAGAGCTCTGCCTGCTTTCTCTGTTCTAATGTGGGTCATGCATTTACCAGTTCGGATATAATAAAAACAGTTGTCATGGAAAAGTAGTAGGTAAGTGAAGACTTACACTTGAGTATGGAAGGGAAGCAGGGAGGGAGCAAAACATTAAAAAGGGTGCATATCAGAGCATATAATGTCATGGACTTGGACTTCAATTTCATACTTCACCTATTTAAAATGTTGGAAGAATTAAATACTTGGCAGTGTTAATCAGCTTAAGTGGACGTTTAAGAATTAAACCCAAGAGAATGCTTAGACCCAGTTCCGTGGGTTGTTTGTTAGGACCCTTACTGAGAGGTGCTGTTCCCTGCATGAAGAGAACTCTTTCTGAAACCAAGGAGTCAGGAGAGTATTGGGGTGTCAGGAAGTGTGAAAAGCTAAGAGAAGTAAGGATTGTTTTTCTGGTTGTTTCTGCAGGAGTCCCTGAAGGCTCCTGTTGCAGCATAGTTCGTTTGAAGGATGCCTCCCTGATGTAAAGTGTGTTTTGTTCTCTTGATTAGCAACATTGCCGTTTACCTCAGTGCTAACATTAGACTCCTCTACTACTACAGCGATATATGATAAAAGCCCAATCAGTAGAAGCAACTGCCCAGATAGTAATGACTCCTTCCTACAGTGCCATATTTATAACACTGATGACCTGGAGTAATGTGATTCTTGGACTGATATTGCTGCAGTAGAGATGGATATAAATGAGGAAGGAAGGAAGGAAGCATTGCCTGCATAAAGAAAATATTTTCTAAAATCAATACAAGGTTTCCACTCCTTTGTATTTTCTGAATCTTGTAGCATTGTGAACTACCATGTCATTTAGCAAGAGGTATGAAGTTGCTCAAGTATGTTTGAGTAAATTATTTCAGCTTAGAATGGAGCTTTGATAATTTTCTTGGCAGTTGCTGCCCTTTATTGCACTTTTGAAAAAAGCCCCTGTGTTTTAATCTTAAAGGATAAATCCCTCAAAATGTATTGTGATGGTACATACAGATGTTACCCTACTTCTGTGTATTTAAAAAGAAAAAAAAAAATTCCCTTTTTGCTCTTGAGATTTCAGGATGTGCCTCTGATGTAATGTCTGCTTCTTGTGTGTGCATGTTTGAAGCTTTCATATTGTAAAGCATCCTGTGTGCTACTGTTATGCATTGTGGAAAGCAGCTTCACTCTCTCCATTATTGAGACAGCTTTCTAATGTCCTACGGAATGGCCTTGCCTTTGTGTTCTCCAGCAGCAATGCTGTCTGTGAAGCATCCTTCCTTTTAACTGGTGTTATACATTAGCTCAGTCTACTTCAAGGGAAAAGTGTTGCTCTCATTTCTCCAGTCATTAGGCCTGTTACTGAGAAAGTGGAGCTTGACAAGCATCTCCCGGTGGCAAGTAAACATTTGTTCATGGAAATTTTTGGGTCTCTATCTGAGTTGTTCTTAAATTTTGTTTTGTTTTTTTTTTTTGTCTAAGACAAATCTAAGGCATCAAAAATGAAGTCAGGACATTCAATGGGGTCTAACATGTGGGTTATACTTCTCAAGAACAAGTTTATACTGGTTTAAATCTTGAGAGTAAATGGCAAAAGCAAAGATTGAGTTATTACATCAGGTCGTCTGGGCATCTTAGAGCTGAAAATGGCATGCAACTAATAGCTTTACTTTCCCAAGAGGCCTTGAAGAATAGAGTAACTAAGAGAATAAAATTGTTAGATATTTAGGTAGCAATTGTAATTTTGTTAAAAAACAAGATTACTAATCTTTTTTTTTGGTGTTCTGACTGTATCAAAGTTCGTAGTCTAAATTGTAGGACAGCAGCTATTTAGCTATTTGTGCTGGGTTCGTAGGAGGACCAGCCATTATGCATACAGTTGATAGCAGATGAATTAAAGCTTTGTAGAAACAGACATGTGTAGTGCTCCACCCCAGTTCAATATGTAAATCATTTAATACATTTGAGAATTCTTGTAATTTTGACCTTGGGAGATTAGCTAGGTCAGTGCTGGGCATGCTTGATGGCTTACCAAGAAGTAAATGGTAGTGAATTGCTTTCTCTTTTTCCAGATAACGTTGAGCTAGAGGAGATTTTTCATATGCAATGTGTACAGAGAGTGCTAGATAGGATAACCAACCTAGCCATGGTCCCTCAAACATAGTGGTGACAGTGAAAACTAGAATTTGTCTAGTGAATGCTCTCAGTAAGACTAGGCTTTCTGATAGAACTGCTAACCTAAAATGGAGGTTTTAATCTTTCAGCACCATCTGTTGTGCAGGGCAGCAGCAGGTGGTCTGTCTGTGGAGAGGACTGGCAGAAGTGGCTGGATGTGCTGCACGGTGGGTGGAGCTCTGGTGGCAGTGAAAGCACTGTGCAGTTATTTGCCTGCTACCACTTTCTCCCTACCTGATTTCCATTCAGCAGTTATCCAGATGTTGGCTTTGAGAAGTCTGTACTTAGAAGACAAGTTAAGAAAAACATATCTTTGCCTAATGTTGTAAAATTACTTTAAAATAAGTGTGTTTGGGCTGAGTCTTGTGATCAGCTGCAAGTATCCTCATTTCTCATGTTTACTACTGTCACTTTCTTTCAAAGGCTCAGGCACGTAACACAGTTTAGGCATAGGATGTCTAGCTTTGACTCTCAAGGTTTGCAAAGGTAAGTGATGTGATATTCTAATTGCTTATTGCACTTGCATCAATGTATCAAAATTACTACACCATTCTGATCTCACACACTGTCTGTCTTCTTCAGCTGTACTCAGAGACCTGCACGTGATACCTCTTGTGGCTGGTGAGAAGGTAATGCACAGCTCAATTGTAACGTCATGTGGAAAAAAACTGGTAAAAGCAGAGAATGCTTGTATGGAAAATAACTACGTTTTCCCTTCTTCAAAATCAAGTAGTTGATTTTAACTAACAAATGAAAGCAAATTCAAGCTTTTTAGCTGTTTTCATTTGGGGGAGCAGCATATCTTTGGGCTTCTGGATTTCCTTAAGACACCTCCCTGCTAAGTGAGCACCTGAGTCATCTAATTTGTTGTTTTAATTGTAGTGCCTACAGTAAAGGAGCAGTCCTTTATTGGATCGGGGAGCAGTCCTCTGCTTCTTCTGTGTGGGTACTGTGCAGGGCTGGTGAGCAGTCTCTGGCTTTACTCACCTTTTAGATAGTGCTATTCAGACTTCACTTTTTTTTTCTTGTGACTGTTGATGATTTCACTAGCTCAAATGCAGGTTTTACATGTTGGGGCATGCTGAAGTGTGTGTATCACCAGCTATGCTTACAAAGGTGTTTTTTCCATAGAAGAGAGGAGCAAAGACATTGCTTTGAGCAAAGCAGAAACTGGCAGGGTTGAACAGTGTCAGAATAGCAACGAAACTCCTCTAATTTTGAGGTTGAGGGTTCTGTTTGATTGCTTTCTGTACCTTTAGATACTCTCGTATTTCTTCTAATCATAAGAGAGTTGAAATAGAACAAAAATGAAAAACTGTGGGTAAAAAATTTACTTCTGTTTAACAGCATATTTATTAAATGTAGTTTGCTAGTCATGATAGTTTGGAGGCTTCTTGGTTTGATTGTTTTCAAAACTCTTGGAAAAATTATCATGCTTAAAAAACTAGACAAAGACTCTAATTCTCTGTCCTTCTAGGAGCAATGACTATATAATCTGACAAAAAATGAGCATACTGTAATCTAATCTGTCATTTTTTGGTGTAATAAGAAAGCTATTCCATGCTCTACTTCCTTTCATGCTATTAATAAGAGGCTGCCACATTATATTACTTTGTCTCTAAGCTGTGACTTAAATTTTTCACCCTTCAAGCAGGCCAAATTCAGTGATCTGATGCCCACTACATTTATTTCATATACAAAGTCAGATGAAGTGACAGAATAGCTGCAGGTTATGAAACTTTGACATTTCAAGAGGAGGCAACAAAAGGCATCAGACTTTGACAGCTAGTGAGCTACATCAGAAATGTCTAACAGAATGTAAAGGTTACGCTGTAGTTCAATTTGATGTGTTAAATGGAATGTGTTAAAGTGGAATGCCATTTAATTTGCTGTGTGCTAACATTTTTAATGGAAGCATATATCTAAATATGTAGAAAGCATATCCCACCCAGAGAGCATCTGAGCCAAAATCAGTTTGAGACTATAAGTGAGGATTGCCAGCTGCCTTATTCTTGCTGAACTTTGGGCATTTGTTAACACCGACTGTCAGTGTAGGTAGCTTTGTCTGCTGTTTTGTTTCAACCAAGTCTGGCTTTCCCAGGACTATTATGATAAGATGTGAGATGATGGAATCATTTAGGCTGGAAAAGATCACAGAGTCCAGTGATTAACCTTACGCTGCCAAATCCACTGCTGAACTGTAGTGGTCAGGTTGTATTATTGCCATGCTGTTAGTAAGTTCCAGAGCCCAAGAAGTTCATATAGACCAGTGTGCAGACAGGTGTCTCAGCTTGCCAGTGAGAAGGGTTAAGTAATGATGATAGAAAAGGGGAGTTAAAAGAAGCCAATACTGGGCAAAAGGCATGCTTCAGGTGAGCAACAAGCTTTTTAGGCATTCTAACTCTCAGTCTAGTGTCAGAGAAGATGAGTGCTGAGTGCTTGGGTATAGTGAGCTGGTGGTGACACTACAATGGTTCATGAAATGTATGGCCAAGAAGGGACTGTCTTAGGGCAGTATTTGAGAAGCAGGATTGCTGTATGATAGTGGTGAGCTGTTAGACCTCCTAGGAGCTGGTGAAGAGGCTAAAAGGTTTTTCAGTGGAGAACTACTGGAAAGTGTAGGAATGAGCAGTGAATGGGCAGGTGAATTAAAAATGCAAGGATTCCCTTTTAGTCCCTGGGATTGGAGATGTACTCTGCCTGTTGTCAAAATCTGTAATGAAATTTAAGAAGTATCCTAGCTTTATTGTAATAAATTTTTTATCATTCCTTAAACTGAAGAAGAAAAGGGTTTTTTTTGGTAGTATTTCACTAAGTGATAAAAGGCCAAGGAAAATACTTCTGTCCCTTTTTTCTTGTTGCCCCTTTTCTGAATTTTAATGTATTGCCAAATTAAGTCCTTTTAAATGGTATAAAAATGATATATAAAAACAGACAAGTTGATAAAGCATGGAATCTTGTTTGCCTTTACTAAAATGCTGTGTGCCTTTTGAAAAAGGTAATAGACTGAAATAACTATTTTAAAATGAGCTTGCTCATGCTAGAATTGTTTTGAGACATTTGATAGAGATAAGCAAAGAGACTGCAGTATCTGGGTGTGAATATGTAGGAATTGTATTACAGATGAGTTGCTTTAGTAGAAAGATGCTATATGATTAAGGAAAATGGGATAAAGTAAGATATATTAGTTCAAATGGATTGAAATACATCTTAAAGGGAGAAGGGGGTTAATACGGTTGCTATTCTGTTGACTGTTTGATAGTGTAGCTGTGCTATTTAGGCACATTATCAGAATACTGACAATTACAAAAATGCTAGAAGGCATGAAAAAAAACCAAAAGGCAGAAGTTCTCGTAAAAGTAGTACAGTTCATTTACTCAGGACTGAGGAGGAGGAACAAATCTTACTACTGAATGTGATGGAGACAATACTTATTTCAGCTGTCAAGGATGATTTTTGATCATCTACCTTGATGCACAAAGAGGAAATGTTTATCTTAGGCAATGCAGGAAGTCTGATTTGAGATGTTACTTGGCAGTTATCTTGAAAAAATTACCTGTGTTGTATTGGTATATGGCATTCCTGTATGAACAAAAATACTCCCAAATTTTTAATATGCCTTATTCTTCTCCTTCCCAAAACCCAAGTCAAGCCTCAGACTCAGTGAGGCCAAGTAAGAAGAAAAGAAGAGGCAGAGCTGTGAAGGTAAGTCTTGCATGTCAAGACAACAGATTGGAGATTTGGAAGTAACACGTGAAGAAATAAAAAAAAAACTAAATCCAACAGGTTAAATAGAATGAATGAAAAAAGTTGATGGTAGTAATCATTCAAAGAGCAGAACTGTTTGAAGAATGACAGGTTTAAAATTAAAACTCCAAGATAATTATTGACATCACTGACAATGGGTAGAATGTGAAGAAGGCTATGGTCTGTTCAGTGGCCAGCACATCAGGGAATTCTTACAGAAGGTGCTATTACAGCAGACAAGCCACAGGAGTTTTTTGCAGAAGTGTTCACTGTTAGACTGTACATGAATTTTCAGACTGAAGAATTTCTTACAGGCACAATCAACAAGATCTTTTTAATTAATGTGTTGAGAGGCAATCAGTATAAATTAATAGGACATAATGCAAACCAGTTAAAATTTACTCGAGGTGTAAAATACCTCAGACATGTGTCTAGTTTTTTTGTCAGAAGCATGTAATCCATCACTTAAAACAGGATGTGTGTACCAGAGGAATGGAAGCTGCAAATGTGATACCACAGTGACCTAGGAAAAAAGTAGAACTGAGTGCTTCAAAAAAGTAAAGTACCATAAAAAATTTTTAAACACAGCAAGTTAAAAAAAAAAATGGCCTTTTTTAGCTGAAGTCATGCATCATGAAGCAGTTAGAATCCTTGGAGGGTGCAGGGAGGGAGAGGAGTAAGTATATGGCTGGTATAATGCACTTCGATTTATAAAAAGCATTTGACAAGACCTCCTGCCAAAGGCTTTTAAGGGAAATCAGCTGCTGTGGATTAAGAGGAACCACCTCCTGTTATATTAATAACTGGCCAGAAGATGAGAAAAATGTAAGAATAAATGATCAATTTCCACAGAGGTCTTTCCAATGGGATGTTCAAGGATATGTGCCCTCAGCAAATTCATACATATTCTAGACAAAGGAACAAAGTGTCTTGACATTCATCTAGGAATGCAAAATCACACAATCCAGAGTTAATTGTGAGATGTTCCAGAAGAATTTCAAAATAGACAGATACTGGCCAATAAATAGCTGCTGGGATTCTGTATCTGCTAATTGTAATGTGATGCCTACTGCAGGAGGAAGATGAAAACAATTCTGATTTTGTCTGCTGTAACAGAATCCTAGTTAGTTGTGAACCTTTGGCAGAAATGTTACTGTTTTTTGGGCAATTCTTTCAAGGTATAAACTTTGAAGGCAGAAGTGTTTAGGAAAGGGATAGGAAGTAGAACAGAAAAGATCATTATTGTTCTTCCTTGGTGTGCTGTATGCTGTATCCATCTTTGGTTCCTGTCCATAAGTAAAACTAGTAATGGTGACTGGGATAATCACCGTAGCCTGGCTTCTGTTTGAGAGAAGGCTAAACAGGATTAAGCAGTAAAAGGAAAGTTTGTGGGTTAAAATTAAGCATGAAGTTCTTCTGGAAAAGGGACCCAAAGGATGTGTCTCTGTGGTTTTTTTTTTTTCCTTTCTCTAGAAAGAGTCCCACTACTTTATTGCAAGATAATTTCCATTATATGGATTACTGTATGATATTAAAAGATGCTTTGCAAAGGAGATTTTATAGAGAAGGTCACAGAAGACCTTAGAGAAGAGTCCTGATCCGTTTAAGAATAAATGTTAAATATGAAAAAAAAAGGACTGCAAATATATGACTTTTCAAGGCTGTCATGTAGAGTATCTGTAATTCTGCTGAGTGATTGTGTCCTGTGTAAAACTTAGGAAATTTGGGTTTCTATTAACTACGTATGGGAATACAAATGTGGACTAACTTGGGCATGTGAACTTTGAAACCCGAAAAACAACTTTCTTAATAGAGGTATTAATCACCTACAGCTCTGATTATCTACTTGAGGAGAAACAGTGGTGAAAAGTCTTTAAAACAAGGGCAGCTTTGATTTAGTCACCTTCCTCCAGGCCCAAAGTAACAGCTCTGGTCTCCTCTTCAGAGACCTTGGTGAGTGTTTCTGGGTCAGATTGGTGGCTAAAGCACTGCTGCTTTTGTGAAGAATGCAGGTGTTACAAATTCAGTTACGAAAATATTCCTGTGTGTCACCCTGAGTGACTCACCTAATGGACTAGCAGAATAGTTGCCTCCCTGTGAGCTGTGGTGGTTGATGACCACCTACTTAAATTGCTGTCAGGTGTTAAGGGTAGTAGAAGAAAAAAGCTGATCATCCAATGTAAGCTGCCAGGACTAATTTTCATTTTAAATTTGATGTAAAGGACTGAGGTTATTAACCCTTCCTTTCATTTTCCCAAATTGTTAATAGAAATTTCTGAACAGTTTTTAGTGAAGTGTATAAAGGGAGATAAAATGGAGGTCACTTTTTTAAGTGTGGGGGGGGGAGGGGGGGGAAGCTCTGAAGTAAGTTTTACCTTGTCAGAAACAGTCTGGCTAAAACATTGTACTGGTTTTGCACAGGGGTTGTTGGTGGTGAGTTTTTTAGTTGTTGTTAAAATTTATGCTGAGATGCATACTACAAAATTGCAAAGGGAAATTGATACAAATTGAGAATTTTTTTATTTACTGAGTTACAAATTGTATCACAAGAGAACTGCTTTTCAAAGATCGTGGGTTTTCAAATCCTCAAATTAAAACCTGTGGGGAAAAAAAATTGTAGCTGAGACTTCTGGTATGCTTGAATCTACTAGAACTGAGGATCATCTGAAATTCTGTGAAATACTGGTTTTTCTCCATATAGAATAAATCATTTAGCAATAAAACCTGGATTTTTGAGTTTGCATTTTTTAAAAATGTTAGTATAGTTTTCTGACCTGATGTTGTTAAATTGGATGTCTATTTAATGCTGTAAACCTGTTTTTTTCACTTAAATTTTTTGTTGAACAGGGAGAATAGTCAAATTTCTTATATGGAGATGAGAATTGACTACCCTCTCTTCTTAATGACTGATGCACTGGACTCTATATCTTGATAGCGCAAGTCACCTAAATATTAAGCAAGTTAAAAATACAGCTATCTCAAGTAAAACTTCTTGTGAACTCCTGTGAGGATTATTCAATATGAAGAAAGCAGCTTTTATAAAAGCGTGTCAAATGTTTCCTGTTAGTAGTCATGACTGGACTTTTGGAGCATTTTGAAGAACAGTACTGCCACAGCACTGCTCTTAAGCCTTTGAATGTATAGCATTTCTTCAAGGCTTTCTGTAGAAAGGAATTTTTAAACTCCAGTTTAAAACAGTCTAATCCATACCAGATGCAGATTTTTTTGGATAAAAATGAAGTTTTGCTATCTTAGTCCTGGTTGTTTTTATTGCAGAAAAGATTCACGGCTATTTCCAGGTGGAAGTTCAAGAGCTCATTGTTATTCTGCAGTTACAACTTCAAAAATTATTCTTATAGGAAGATTTTGTTAGTTTGTGGAAGAATTCGTGTGGAAATAAGCTATGACAGGATTAGGTCTGCAGAGGGAAGGAACAGGTTCTTCTTTAGGGACTATGACTGTTGAAAATAATTTCTCTAAAGGTAAAAATATTTGACTTCATTTGCAATTTGTATGCACATGCCAGTCTTGTCTCTAGGCAAAATGCTTCATGTAATCATCCCCTGATAATTCCTCATTTTTTGGAAATACCCAAATATGTTTAAATGCTTAGAATTCATATTGTTTTATTTGCTAAGTCTGACAGTATACTGAAACATGACCACTAAATTGCTTCTGTTCATTTTGTCTATCTTTTTTTGTGGTTTACCATTTACGTACTAAGCTACTTAAGCCCTTTTTCTACTTAAGTATTGTTAAACCAGCTAATGCTGTGTAATGTGGGTCACTGGCTAAAATGATGTATACTACTCATTTATCTGAACAGAAGGAATGATATGAAGAGGGGAAGTCTGGTAAGCTTCCTGAAAAGTAGGGGTTTGCCAGTTTTTCTTCTTAATGTTTGGGATTTTTTTCCTGAAGACATTGCATACATTGAACAGTTGAGATTTAAAACTAAAATGTCTTCCTGAAGGGACAAGGGTCAGACTTGTCTTTTTTTCTTTTTATGACTAAGTCTTGATGATTCTATCAAGTTTAGGTGGCTCTATTATTGGAGGAAGGAGATTTGTATGATGTTTTGCTCATTCCAATGCAGCAGAAATTGTCTGGAGAATTGTGTCGTTCACAGAATGATTAGTATTTCCCAGTTAGAGAATATTGTCTCAAAGCTAATATCACTGTTCTCTAAGGTGTGGAAATAACATGGTTTCAGATTATTTGGGGAACTTCTAGGGTCTGTTTTTAAAATTAAGGTACAGAAACATCTGTGCAAGTGGATTGCAGTATTTGTATCAATGCTTATGAAAGAAAAAGCTCTCTAATTGTGGTAAAAATCATGTTACATGCTTATTTCTACAAAACAGAAAATGCCCATGGAAAATGACAGATAATCTTAGAGATGCTTATGAAGTATGAAATAACTTATATGTGTATTGTTTGAGTGTCAATGCTGCTTAGCAATTTGCTAGTAGAGCACATCTTTCTTAAATGGATTTCTGTCAGGAATAGATTAGCTTCTCCATTTGTGTTGTGTAGCTCCCCTTTGAATGTGGAATCATATTTACCAGGAACTTCATTTTAGTGACATCAAAGTGTGTCAGATTTATTTCAGAAGAAACATGCTTTTTCAGAGGACTTCTACCTATTTGCTGTTTTCATTTTCATGACTCCTCTTTTCCTTTAGTAATTTTTTCCCTCTTCATTCCAGCCTCTCTTGCTTCCTGTACTCAGTTTTATGGTGCTGTCTTGCAGATATTACTGTTGCCTGAAAGGGCTCAAGAGTTGCATGGAAAATGAGAATATACTGATCTTCTTATGCTCAGGGCACACTTCACCTCTTGAGATTATTCTCTTCGTCTATATTAATTCTTTTGTCTTTCTACACATGATGTATTTTTGCTCCTGTGCCCATGCTAACCTATTTTCTTTGCTCAGAATGTATTTTGTTGAAGCTTGTTTTGTCACATCTATTTCTTCTTGTTTCAGAAGAGTGAAATTCTTTCCTCTGATGTCTATCTCTGGTGAACAGTCATGTCTGAAGAGTGCTTTATAGTGCTAGTAATATCAGACAGGATTTCATGAACTTTGTCTCAGTTGAGCACTAAATAAGGTTCTGTAGAAATGTGTTGAGATAATTTTTATATTTTTGCCATGTCCTCACAGTAAATTGTGTGGTTTTGCTGTCTTTCCAGCTGCTTTTGTCATAAGTGTTAGTACTATGCCAGAAGTCTGGATGCCTTACATACAGGTGTTTGTGTTTGCAGCTAAGATAGAGTTTAAAGCCTCATGTATACTTCAAGACAAATTGTGACACAGCTGCTTTACAGAGACAGTGTGCAGTCAACCTCATGTTAGGTAATCCTTTGGTGTAAACTCACATTTCTTAATCTCCTGTCCCTTTGGTCCCCTCATTTCTTATGACCCAAGAGTTGTCTGCCTTTCAGTGATGAACATAGTTCAGCTTTGGCAGTATGGGGCTCATTATGCCCAGGGAGCCCTCAAGGATGCCTAGCTGTGATTCTGTTAGCAATTACCAAGTATGGTTCTGAAGTTTAGGGATCACTAAAACTTCAGCTCTTGCTGCCTGCAGCCACTAGATAGCTGGTGTTTGGTCTGTGAGTCAAATACTGTTGGAAACCATGAAACAATTCAATGTGGTATTTAGTGCTGTGGTCTGGTTGACAGGATGGTGATCAAAGGTGTTGGACTCTCATCTTGGAGGTCCTTTCCAACTCTAGGGATTCTGTTATTCAAAGCCAGCTATAAATATTTCTAGCAGACAGGTTATATCTCTTGCTTACAGTTAGGCCATTATTATAGTGGAGACTTTTGTGGGAAGTTGAATATGTTAATATTGTATGACAGCCCCCCAGAATACTATTTATGGGTCTTTCCAAGGCTGAAGTAGATGGCTTTCCATTAGCCATAGCTTAGCAAGTTTAGACAGCTGTGCCAGTTTTTTGCTGTGGTTTCCTTCATCAGAATGGTATGTTATACTTAAAAAATTCAGTGAGTACAGCACACACAAAGTGCCTCCAAGAAGCACCATCACCTTCTGAGACAGAAGATGCTTCTGTGAAATTGCTCTCAGCTTCTTCTTCCTTATCTTTATCTTCAGGCAGCAGCTGTGTAAAAGCAAGATCACTTTGTCTGTGCTGACACTATGATATAATGTTGACTGGATCATACTGAAGTGAGAACAGAAGTTGCTTCACTTACCTGTATTGCAGGCTGTGAATGCTTTTAGCAGGGAATTAGGAGGGAAGAACAGGTTGCCTTACAGACAGTGATGATTGATTGCATGTTGCTTCTAGTTCGTCACCTTTTTAGCCCTACATATGTTTTGTAGAAATCTTATTGCAAAACTTAAGGTAATTACAGTGTAAGTGTAATTAAGGAAGATGTTTATGAGACTTCTGACATCATAAGTCATCCCCATATATACTGTGGGGATACTCCCAGTTTCAGGCACTGTTTTCTTGGGCAGGAGTCTGCTGGTACCTTATGACAGGTTTTTGTTTAAGCAAAGAACAGCCATGCCACTTGGACTTGATTTTTTTAACTTGGGGCTCTGTTGTTCAGTTAAATACTGCCACTTTCCCAGGAACTTAAAAATAATCTCATAAAAAGGTTAAATTTAGCTGTGGTGGCTCTTATCCCAGTGGAGTATCCTCAATGGTAGGCAGTGATATTTTAATGACTGTAGTTATTGTAGGGCAGGTTGAAGGCTTGAATGTTTTAGGATTGTACTATTCTCTTAATGTATCTTGCTGGTATTGTTTCCAAAGCTGATCCATAGCAATTAGAACAGGTTATCCTATTTCTTAGTGTTGAGGTTTTGTTAATGTAGGTTTAGTGATCTTCAGCTTTGAGGCTACAGACTGCCAGCCTCAGATAATTGAAATAAGCAAAGTCTGAGCTTCTTCCATTTGTTTGACACCTGCATTAGTTTTCAGTTCTGACTATTGCCAGTACTGTTGACTGCACAAGACATATATCCAATAAATACACATGTATAGGTGTAGTCATCTGTCTTGTCATGTTTCTCAGCAGAAAGTTTTCTGGGATGGAAGAACATTTTAAATATACACTAGATAAGCAATTTGATGTGTTATGGTTGTTAGAAACTTTCTAGTAGAACAGATGGCAGGTGATGTTTTTCTAAGCCCTGTTCTGAAATACTCTGTATAGACTTAGTAAAATAAAGTCTCATATTATTTCAAGTGAGTATGCTTCTGTAATGAAAAATACTTTAGGACTTAACATTTTTCAGTGGAATGTTAACACATTTAACGGTGGAAGCAATATGCAGATTGGTGTGACTTAAAAAAATTCTCAGTGAGAGATCATGTTTTTGTGAGCAAATGATGAGCAGTACCTTCCCTCTCCCAGATGCCTTTTGACTTTTATTCTTTCATATAAAGTTCCATATTCCAGGCAGCCAGCCAGCATTTGTGTCATCAGTTTGCCAAGTAGAAGAGTTGTTAGAACTTTTCCCGTTGGAAAGTTTTTCTTACCCCTCTTCCAAAAAAGCCCTCTACAAGCAACCAAAATTTTACTACTTTGTTTGGAATCTTCATTTTCAGTCAAACTTTACAGACAATTGGTGCATGTCTCTTCATAAACCAAACATTTGTTTAGTACTGATTCCTTTTTATTAATTTGTATTTTAGAGGAAGATATGTATTTTTCACACTTAAATGCCATGGATTCCTAGGTTTTCCTATACAAAGAAGAGTTAGTTTCTTTTCATCACAAAGGCTCTCTGATTATTAATATAGACCTGCTGTGTACCTGGTTTGATTTAGATTGATCTTTTTTAAAATAAGGAAGGCCGGACTAGTACTTTTTTTTTTAAGATGTCACTCATGCCCTGTAAAATGTTATCAGTACACTGCTTTCTCTACAGGCCCATCCTGTGGCCCTCTCCCAGCTGATGAACTGCCAGTTTATAGCCACAGCTTTTGCTTTTAGTCCTTAAAAGTGCTTCAGCTTTTATACTCTGTATGATTAAAATTTTACTGCTTTTTTTACTACAGTTCTCCAGGTGTTCTAGAGCAGTATCCCAGTCCTCTTTTGGTGTCCAGCTTTGTGTTGTCATCAAAATTTACCAGTATTCTGTAAAACATTTTTATGTTTTTTTTCTGTGCAGTGGTGTGGGTGATCCTCACTTCACCCAGGCCTTAATCCTGTTTAGTCCCCAGCTGTAGGTGTACTTTGTTTTACTGGCCAGGCTGCATGCTTGCTGTGCTGAGTGTCATCCAGACACATCACAACTTCCAACACACACATATCTGGCACTTCTCCACAAAAAAGCAAATTTGTTGTTCTGCTCTGAATTTTATTTGGTTCCCTGTAGTACAGTGCAGGGCAATGGAATCATAAAATGATGGTTTAGGTTGAAAATGACAGCTAAGATTGTAAAGTCCAACAATAACCCAGCACTGCATAATATTGTATATATGTATTTCTTTTGTTCTGGTTCGAAGGAAAAGATAAGAGACTTGAGAATCTCTGTTTTTGGAATATAAACACCACATTGCCTACACACACACACACACACACATATTCCCCTACACACCAGCCCATGTTACATTCTTAATCATTTTTGGGGGACTGTTACAGAAATAACACATTGATCTGTAGTGCGGTGCGTGGTCCTGCTGCTGGGTTGATCTTGGACCTAGCTCATGATTGTGTTGTTCTTTAATAAAGAATAGCCTAAAAGCTACTTTTGTGTTGACTCACACTGATCTCAGTTGGGGAGGTTCTCAAGGTAAGGTGTGTTTATGATCAGATTTTTTTGTTCTTTTTGTTAGGATTGCATATCAGCGAAGAACAGGATGAGCCGGCTTAGTTTTGAGAGCACACTGTGAGACTTGATTTTTCGATGGAAGTCTTTTGTCAGTATGAATACAAGACAATAGAAAGCAACTTTTCATAGCTGAAATGGGTAATATAAGCAGTGGAACAGTAGAGAAGGATCTTAAAATGCTGATACATTTAAGGGAAAAAGAGTTCTCGTGTATGGCAGCCTTGAGAGAACAAAACTTAGAGATGGAACTACAAGAAGTGTTTAAAGATCTTGTCATATCTCCTGAAAAAGAAACTATTTTTCTGTTAGATTATGGTTTTGCTTTATTCCCCCTTCCATGTATCCAGGTTGTGGCAATGTAAACTGTATTGAAGGTGGAGCAAGAGACACATTGCGTAAGAGGATGCTGCTTGTTATATTATGTCTGGGTGACTTAACAGCTTATGCTATGACTTTTCCGTCATGGAAAAGGAACCATTTTAATTAATAAAAGCATTTTCTTCTAGTATAATTCTGTATCATTCCCACCATAGTTGTTTAGATCATGTTATTTTGAGTACAGTTAAGAATAAAGATGTATAGGAAATTCAAACCCTGATTTTTTTTTTTTTAACTTGACAGTGTGTAGCACTATATTTAATATGATTGTGATTCAAGTTTTACTTTGTGATTACTAGAGTAAAACCTGCAGTATTTGCAATTTACAGATCAGTAGATTGCTTTTCTTCTTTTTGCAGATGTTTTTTTTTAAGACTTTAATATTAGTGGATATTAGTAGATATCTTGTTTGTTCCAGCAAGTAAATCTTATTTTCTGTAACATTTGGTGCATTGTTTACTTCTAATCTCTTATTAGCAGAACACAGAAACTGAAGTTTGTAATTCCAAGTACTTTGCTTTCCCAAGAAGAAAAAAGCCAGCATAGTCCCATAACAAAGCATTTTTGTTTTGTTTGTGTTAACATAGAGTGAAGGGGTAGAAACTTTTTTAGTTTTCTAAATGGAGGAATATTTAGGAAATACTGTATGCACAGTAAAATAACACTGCACATATCTTGAAATAGGACAGTCTTGTGCCTTTTGGACTCATAAGGCAAGCTACAGTGTTGTGAGTTAAGGATGGTAGGGCATGGGATGGTATTAAAGCTTCTCATAAAGAACCTTGCTTTTTCTATAGTATCATCATAAATATATGAAAGTCAGTTACTACAGTGTAAAAATTTTTGGTTATGGGCTGTATCTTCCTTACTGCTTCAGAGTTACTAGTTTTAACTGTTGATGGAGGAATTTATTCATGTATATAGGAAGAAAAATCTGAGATGCAGATTGCTTTGTATCAGTATGGGTAGGGTTAGGCACATTGAGAGAATCTTACAGGATTTTTTTTATTTTTTGCTTGTTTATCCCATGTTTAAATGAAGATTGTTACAGTTAGGAGTAACCACGTGTTATATAGAGAGAAGTAATGATGGAGGGAAGTTGGTGTGGTAATTGTTTATTTTATGTAAGCAAATTGAGATGTGTAAGATTTCTGAAGGCCTTAAATACCTGACTTCAAGAATGAAATAGTTTTGCTGATTGGTATGTGTCCTACATAAAAGGAAGGTTTTGATGGTGATAAAGTGGTTGTCAAGTCACTGTTTATCCTAAAATTACTTGATTTTTGTCTGTTTAGCTTATTAACTTAGATGTGGTATGAAAAATATATCAGTTACGTGGCTTGTTTTATGCCTTTGGTGATGTGCAGTGGAAAGTTGCCTACGCAGATTTGATTTGTGGAAATGGTGTTACATCAGTAAGTCATTCTGATGACTTCTGGTCCAGGGAGGAATGAGAATGAATATTGTGTCATGTACTGGCTTTACAGTAATTTTCAGTGAAGAACAGTATCAGATTTAATTTTGTCTAGTAGTATATAGATTCCTAGTAGGAGTCAGAAGTGATGCTGATAAGTGGAAGGCAAGCATTTCTTCTGTGCTTGAGGCTTTTTGTGCCCTGGGCTTTTCTTTGTTGTTGCTCTTTTCCAGCTTATTAGGAACAAGCCAAATGCAAGGACTTAGGGAAGCATAACCTAACATGCCCTTCCCCCTATGTATGGTAGGTCTTTATTCTCAATAGGTCATGAAGATTACCCATGTTTTTTCAACTTCAAATATGTTTGTTATGCCTAATGTGTTCAGAACCTTCAAAGCTTTACATAAAAATAGACGCATTGAGCAGACAGGATTTACCAGGCAAGGTAAGACATAGTTTAACAAAATCCATCACCCTTCTGAATTTACAAGGTTAGCACTATTTTTGTAGAAATCTGTGACCAGACGACCTTCCCCCCCTTTGCCTTTTTCTGATGGATTTCTGTTTATGCTTGAAAGTTGGATATTGAAGGTCTTCTGACCTTGGAAATTGATCTACTTGAAATCTCTAGAGCCTGAACTTGGGGACCTTTAGATCCTGCTCTGAGGTCTACTTGCTCAGCATATATAGTTCTTTTACTGTTTTGTTTTGACTTTTCATTTCTCTTCAGTTGATTGTTTGGTTTTATATTGAAGGAAGCATTTGAATAGGCTGAGCTGAACAAGTTATTTTTTGTTTTAAATGCCAGAAACTGAGATGCAGTGTTGGTTCTTGACTCTGCCTGGGAGTGGAAGAAACACAGGAAAGTTCACTTTGGCAGATCTAAGTGATGATGAAATTGGTGAGCATTTTCCTAGAATTAAAACAAGCTACTATGCATTTGCCACTTCACAGCAATTACTAAAGCTCGGAATTGATGTTTAAATGATCGTAGAAAACACCTGTAAAGAATTACCTTGTGTATTGGTGTCATTCTGAGCAAACTGAAATACCTTATAGTGCTTTTTTTTTTTTTCTGTTCCATTTTTCTGAAAGGAAAAAGCAACAGCTTGTGTGTGAAAGCACCTTTGTTATTGTATTTGGCCCACAAGACACAGTGCTGACATGTAATCCTGGGATATTGGTATTGAATGTCATTCTAGGGATGTTTAAAGAAAAAGCTGAACATTTTTAGAGAGCTGGAACAAAGCAAGTGTCAGGAGAGGATGTGAGTTTTAAAACGTTGCAAAATAGATGTCTCCTAATTGATATTTCAATTTTGGGTCTTGGAAAAGTAGTAATAATCTTTTTAAAACAGCCTCACATAACTTTGATTTGATCTTATTGGCATCACTGGAAGTAATTGTTGTAATTAGAGCTGTGATCTGCTCTCTTATTGACATACAGGAGAATGGGAAAAAATAATTAAAGTAATAGATTTGATGTGTATTGACTTATTACTTGCTGTAACTTGAAGGAAAAGTATGTGCCTTCTCATTTATTTATTAATTCCAAGGAATTGCCAAGGTGATTTCTTTTCTTAGCCTAGCCTTGTTCTATAACCTAGAGAATTTTTGAACTAAGATGATGGGACAATCCAATACATTACATCATTTGACTGAATTTAATGTGGGCTCCCTGGAGTGGAACTTCTTAAATCAATAGCATTAGAGCCACTCATTTTTAAAGGAAATGGCACGAACCAATAATGACAAGCTAGCAATAAAAGAGGAATAGCCTTTTTGGAGGCATTTCAAAAGAATAAGCGTGTTCTTAGATCTGTTGATGTGTTATCATTTCAGAGACACTGGAACTACTTAGCTAATGTTGAAGAGACCAAATTAGAAAGCTGGCCATATGTTGGCTCTGTATAAAATGGGAGAGATACAAGATTCTTGCAATATGATCAAAGATGCTATCCAGTTAGATGCATAGTACTTAAAAGAAACACACAATTCAAGATCACCTTCAAGCCTTAATCGACAGAGTTCATTAGCTTGTGGAAATTTGAGTACCAGTACAAAAAAAAAAAGGTAGCTGAAAAATAGCGTAAAGAAGTTTTAAAAGGCTATGAGTACAGGTTAAATGTATTGTTTTAAAAATGCAAACCAAATTGTACAGTTGTCAGTTGCCTTAACTGTGATTCTTCTTAAAGGAAAGGACTTTGGAACTGTAGTAGTTGCTGACTTTTCCCCAGTTTTATAATAGAAAATAAAAAAATGGTTAAATCAGTGCAACAGCTAGTATTGGCATTGTCTTTTTCAGGGGCTGAGAAGGGGCTGCATTGTTTCCTGTTCTCTTTTACAGTACTGATAGTTTAACTGATTCAGTGGTGTGAACTGATCCGCAGTAGTAAAAAAACTTGGAACTGAAAACACTAATAGATTAGGAGGTTAACAAGAGAGCAGTAAGGGAATAGATTGTGTTTTGTCTATCCTGTGTAACTCTGTATAAACTCAGTTTTAACAGAATGCATAATTTAGAGCAAATATGGTTCCAGAGATTAAGTCATACCAGGAATTAGATATGGGAAAATACCTGTCTTCAGAACAGAAGATCACAGTAGCAAAGGAGAGAAGATACTTTTGTGTCTTTCAGCAGCAAGAGGTTGTTGTGATAATCATTCTACAAGACTGCATCCCCAGTGCAAATCAGTCTTTTTTGTGCAGGTTGTCTCACTGGGATTTTTTTGTGCTTCTCTAGATGAGACATTCTCAGGTAGGTGACTTTCCTATCTCCATGGCAATAAATAAAGTTTGAAATTAACTCTTTTCAGTGCTATTTTTGTTTTTAGAAATTCTTTGTTTACTTTCACAGCATCTTATGGAGACGTGGCAAAGAAGCTTTCTTCTTGATACTAATCTTAATCTTACAAAGTATGAAATAAGCAGCTTGATTTGTGTTGCTCAACCCTTCTGGTGGTGATGGCAGCACCATGTGGCCATTAGCTACAGGAACGCCACTAAGGTGGCTCTACTTCAAGGAATTTATGTACTGAAGATGGAATTTTTCTATTTCTTTTTCCCCCTGTAAGAGACTTTATGAAATCAATATGCCTGTACACACAGGCACCTGTCATGTGTTTGAGGCAATGGTGACTAAGTTACTCATGTGCTTGGGGCTGCCAAACAAGGATTAGATCCTCTGTAAGTGGGGTCAAGGCCAGGGTTTCAGCGGAGTCTGCCAAGTCATGGCATCCTGGCACTGTAAAGCAATGGCCACTGTGGTGGCCTCGGGGACTGGAGACTTCAGTGATGTTCCACTTTGTCTGTCAGGCCAGATTTTAGGAGCACATGCACTGCTAAACAGGGTGGCAGTTGTGTGAGTATAGCAGAATTTGGCTTTGCTAGACTTTCAAAATAAGTTGTTTGGAAAAATATGTTTATCATAAGGAAATTGAGTATCATGTGAATCAAATGCCTTCAACCACATGCATACACTTCAAAAACTCTTTTGTCAGCGGTACGCGAATGCTTAGAGAGAGTGTGTGGATGGTCCCTTGTGAGGCTGGCCTTGTTGGCCTTGCAGCAGGGGCTCTGCAGCCATTTGAGAGTGAACCATACCAGCTTTATCCACGGGCACCTCTGCTGTTCCGGGGAGAGCCTGCCCTCTCTCAGGTGCTGCCCGGCCTCTGGGGAGCCTCCTGCGCAGGGCCTGGCAGTGGCCAGGGCTCCTGCCCTGCATTTCCAGCCAAGCTCTGCCTTCCTTCTGGTGCTCCCACCACGGCCCTCACGGACAGGGCCTTGCGGGGTCCCTGAGCGGCCAGCCCGGCACTGCCATGGCGAGTGGCCCCCTTCATGCCCCGTGCCTGGAGCTCCATCCCCAGGTGGGTTCATCCCGTCGGCCGGCCTCCTTCAGCCAGTGCCTTACTGTGTTACTTCTTTTCCACTCCTTTGGCCTGTATGGACATCATGCTCCTTCCCT
The DNA here is from genome assembly GCA_013399945.1 of Ploceus nigricollis. Lineage (NCBI taxonomy): Eukaryota > Metazoa > Chordata > Aves > Passeriformes > Ploceidae > Ploceus > Ploceus nigricollis. Next base: position 291,286 of record VXBC01011096.1, read on the forward strand.
TTTTTAATTTTTCTTTTTTTAACACCTCCTATCATCTAGAATTATTTTCATTTTATATTCTAAGTACAAAAGAGCATTATGGAGTTCAGTGTCTTTACAAATCGCAAGGGTTTTGCCCCCTGTTAAGTAAGTCTAACCCCTTCAGTATGAACCCCTCTGCTTGCTGGCTGTTCACCTATTTTAGCAGATAGTCTTCAGTTTAATTTGCTTAACAAATCCCATTGTGAATAAGTAAGAAATATGAGGTGTGGGTATTTCCTGGAGGGCTTGCAAGGGTCATGGTGTGGCTTCTGATGTCCCTTCCTCTCTAGGATCTACCTGAGGTACACCAGGCTTGTACCTCATAAGACATCAAGACAAAACCATGTTTTTTCATGGGTATTCCTAACTATTGAATATTTGCTAAATCTAATGCTGTATTGAGCTTTATAATATTTAGAAATGCCTAGACTTTCACAGTGGAGACATCAATGAGGATGTTGATACTAAGGTGAGGGATTAAAAGGGAAACAAAGCTGAAACCAAAATATTTAAGAGGTGGAATTTGGTTGTGTTTTACCTATAAGGTTTCCAGCTAACATGACATTTGAGGAAAATCCTTTTCCATGTGTCCAGTTTCATATCTGTGCAGATATATAAACAAAGCACAAAAAGATTTATAAATAATATTTTGCTTACTGCAAGTAAGTATGTAAAATTAAAATGGAAACATTAGGAGCAGGCAGATTACTGTACACCACTAAGAACAAAACCAGTATGCTATTTCTTCCTTATTCTGGTATCTACATTGTAAGAAATCTGGTTTTTTATTGCTCTCTCTCCAACACTGAAACAGTGCCTAAGAATTAGAAGAATTACCTTATACTGATTAAATTGAGAGAAACATAGAAATGAGTATTTCATGCCATAGAACCATAGACAGCTGAAGCAATGCACATTCCATATAATGTATAACCAAAAGCAAGTTGCTTCACAGTGTTGACACTAGTAAAGTTCATATGCCATCTCTAAATCTAGATCTGAGTAATTTTTAGACATGTTCTGTGTTACTGTATTATGAGATTTAAATACTTCTAGAGTTAAAAAACAACCTTCAAAGTATTTGTTCTCTTCACTCCAAAGAGTGAATTTGACTATAATTGTTGCTGGTTATTAAATCTGATTCTCACTCTCATAACCAGTGACAGGACTCGAGGAAACAGTATGAAGCTGGGTCAAGGGAGGTTTAGATTCATTTATCAGGAAAAGGTTTTTTAGCTAGAATGTGGTTGGGCACTGGAACAGGCTCCCCAGCGAAGTGGTCACAACATCAAACCTGACAGAGTTCAAGAAGTGTTTGGACAATGCTCTCAGGCAGAGGATGTGACTCTTGGGGTGACCTGACCAGGGCCAGGAGTTGGACTCCATCCTGATGGGTCCTTTCCAACTTGGCGTATTCAATGATTCTGTGATTCTGCTAGTATTTGAAGTATGGAGACCTTTAAAATGGTCAGCTGCATATAGCAACAAGGAGAGGAAGAAAGCATTAATTGGAAAGGATATGTATTTGTTAGATGATGGAGGTTTTCCAGCAAAAGTTGCTTTATGACACATTGTCCCTCCCATCTCTATGGTCTAGCTCACTTCCCTTTACACATGCACACAAAGAGAAAGCGCTTTCTAAAGTTCATTGTGTTTCAGTTCCCTGAGCAAATGCAGAAGAGCTCTCTGAGAGTGTGATACTGTAGGGTTTTTTTTCCTGCAGTAAGGCAAAGTAGAAAATGTGATTGTAACCTCTGAGCTCTCAGTAGAGCTGAAGCAAGCAGCTTCATCAGTTGGACATAATGCTGTTGTAGAGACATTATATTTTTTTGGATGGTCGTGAGTGAAACACTAGTTATTTACCAAGTACCATAATCAAGATTTTCTAAACCAGCTAAGTCTAATGCTAAATTTACAGACTTATAGCAAAGTGCCTTGTGAAAATAATTACTACTAAGGAAATCTAAGCAGCTTACAAAGAATATTACTGCAGTTCTTACAGGGACACTAGATCATTGTAACTTTCATATTTGTGATTTAGCAAGCTTTTCTTTTCACAATAGCTCCATTGGAATAAGTGAAAACATGGAATTTATTGTTTTGTTTTTCCTCCCCATTAACATTGCAATGTTAGCATTACTTGTTACAAGGATACACTTGTGGTTTTATGTAGAGCTGAGGCATCACTTTATGTTTTTTTTATAGAGTATATGGGAGGGATGATATAGGTTCTAATACAGATGATTTAACATATGTACTCAGGTTTTATAGTACTTGCTTTGTTTTCACTCAAGATTTCAACTAATATATACAAATAAAATGGTGGTTTTGGCTGTTTGTACCTTTGAAATAGAGCTTAGTACAATGGGTCAAGATGCTGTGTATGTTCAAATGAAATCTGAATTTGTTTCCAGGAAGTATTTTTCTAGAATATTATTTGGAGATGTAGTTTTCTGGTAGGACTTTTTTGTAGGACTTCAGCTCTTTTCATTTAAAAGTATTTGTGTTAGGTGCAAATACATTTCAGCATATATACATTTCAGCTTCTATACTTTGCTTTTACTCTTTCTGTAAATGTCAAAATTTGCCCAAATTGCAAATGAAGCCATTATCTGTTTAATAGCTTCCTGCTAGTGTCCTCGCAAAAGCATCTGGAGGTTTTATTTCTAGAAGCTTGCAGTTGAATCCAGTTTTCTTCCTTCTGTAATATTATATCTTTACTGAAAAAAAAAACCCCAAACAACAAGACAAACAACAAAACCCCCTCATTTAAATCCCAGTGTCCATGACTATTTGAATATTGTCCATAATATATCTCCTTAAAAGTTATAAGCTTTCTTAACAATAGCAGATTGAACTCACTTGTGATGAATTTGATGCATAATATCCTTACTCCTTGCATGTGCCAGAACTTATCAAACTGGTGTGAGCATTGCTTTCCTTCTAATGGTGGGTCCAGTGCCATTTCCACCTCACAGTGCCCCTGCTGATGAGAGATCGTGGCTCAGCTGGAGTAAACTGTTCCAGCTGCCACAGGATAGCCTCTTGCATAAGCACATAATCAACTTACATTAAGAAACAAAGTAAGTCATTATCTCCTCTTATCAGAACACTTGCTCCATTTGAATTCAATGTACAGTGTATAATTGACCTCTTAGGAGCCATGTGTACTAGAAAAAAACCTAACAGATTAACTGGTAGACTCACAATCTTGCTCTGCACCAGACCTACAGTAGCTATTTGCTTCCAGGGGTGTTCTTGTTGGGTATGGTAACTGATATGGCTGCTGTGGCAAGGCCTCAGATGCAGTCATATTCTAAAAAGTAAAATAAATATTTTCTGCTTTCCTTGATTTTAGTCATAGCTGCTTATTTATAAGAAAAATGTTAAGTTTACTTTTCTGTTTGTACTGTGCCTCCTACGATGATTCAAGTGGGGGTCTATGCCTGGTATTCCTTCTGTCTTTTTTAAATGTAGTTGTATTTTATTTCTAAGGAATTGTCTAAGCGAATGTCTCCTAAAAAAGAAGGATTAATTGTTTCTAGATGGCAAAAGTAAATTACTTTCCCCTCCTGAAATTCTCTCTTACTTATGGATTGTATCTTCTTACATTTAGAGGAGGGAAAAAAAGCAAAGTATTAAGAAGAGGACAGAAATAACTCCTGTAAGACATTGTACTACCAACCAGGGCACTGCCAAAGATTACTTACCTCATTTGTAGTAATACTCCTTGGGCTATCACCTGAAGTTTTATTTTTGGCACTATCCTTTTTGGTATCTTGCCCCGCTTTTGTTGCCTACAGGACACCTGATCCTGCCTGTAGGATACATGTCCTGAAGAGTGCCCCATGTTGTGAAAACACTTTTGGAAATGTGGATTTTACAAAACTGGTCATACTCTCTTCTGCAGAGATCAAACATGCCTCATTCATTAGGAGTCTGTATTTCTGTCTATGGGTGAAGTAGGATTTTTAGAATCCTGTTATTTTACTGCATTTTGGGGGGGAATAAAGAAGTTAGTCTAGAACAAGGATTTCTGGTTTGATTTTGGGATTGCCTTTGGCTTTCAATGTTTTTAAAGGTTTAATAGCTAATAGAATAAATATCATGAATGGTTAGACTTTTGTTTACAAACACAGTTGTGACTGAAATTGGCCTGGTAATCAATAAACTCATGTTAGCTGGTTTAGAGAGAGCATAGAATTGCCTTTGCTAAAATCACTGAATTCTAGACATTTGTCTTTCAGTTTATGCAACCAGCTGATATGTGGAAGTTGTTTGATCTAAACCTCTGCTTGGAATATGGGCAGTTTTATGGTTCACTGAACTTTGAAGTCAGTCAAATCTGATTTGCACTTCCTTATTTGTAGATAGTACCAAATGATTACAAAGTACAGAACTGCTGTGTACTTTTGAAAGAAGCAATATTTGGAATATATGTTCCAGTATAATAACAGTATTGGATATTCACGTTATAATTTATTCTTTCCTTCACACAGTTGTAAAAAAACCCAACACAGCATGACAAGCTAGTTCAGGAGTCCCCAATTTTTTTCCTAGCCCAATTTTGCAGCAACTGAGAATTTTCAGTTTGGGGGTTTTTTTCACTTGGACTGATTACAGGAATTTCTAGTCTAACAGGAGAAGACACATGAGGGGCCATGCTGTTTTCTGGGAATTAGTTTTATTAAGCATGAAAGCTGAAACTTTAAGAGAACGTTTGTCTATTGGACTGTTTTCAAAAAGAGCACAAGGGAAAATCTATTAAAAATATTTTCCTTGGTGTTGTAGTAACTCCATTTCTTAAGTATGTGTATTCATTTGAAACAAAAAAAATGTTAGCAAATGTGCTTTTTATGATTATCTAGCTATTTCACTTCACAGGTTCTGCCTGTCATACACAGCAGATTAAGATAGATAATCCTGATGATTCTGGTTCAGTATCTTTTTTGTACTTGTTCAGTTGAAGTAATATCTCTCAATTGTTACTCTTCTATTATAAGGGTGAATTATTAATTTCTTGGGTTTTTTTCCCTAAGATAATCTGTCATACAGGCTATCTAAAAGCTGGGTATATTCAGCTTGGTTTCTGAAGGAGCTATAGGGCCTGTGATGCCCTTAGGTATACATATGCTTTTTAAAATTTGCTACATATAGGTCTTTCCTGCCAGCATGTACTGGGAGCTTATTTCTGTTTGCATTTCCCAAAATGTGGGGTATAGAGACTCCTTTTATTGAGGAGAAAATGTGGTTAGGTTTCTTTTCTTGTTTTTTTCCTTTGCCTATTATTGCAAAGGGAAGGAATGGCAGATCAGCCTTTGAAGTCTGAGAAACATTTCTTAAGGAAGATTATTAAAGATGTAAGTTGATGTTGTGGAATATGTTTGTCTAGGGAAAAAAAGGTGATTTTTTTTTTTCTTAGATTCTAGAGTCCTGAGAGACTTTTATGGCAAAAAGCAACTATCCCATCACAAGTTGTTTTTAGGGGATGATGTATTGCAACTACTTGCCTCCATCCCTCTCCACATCAAAGAAGTCACAGCAGTAAATCAAAGCCTAAAAGTCAGTGACTTCTCTTACGTTTTTATGTATGCTTTTGCTGCTGCATAGAAACCAGCAGCATCAAAAGGTTGTTTAACCTCTGTATCACTGAATGACAGACATGTGGAGGTTGAGATTACATTTATCATCTCATCCCAGACAAACCTGCTTAACCTCCTTTGCCTTTATTATCAAAAATCATTGCAAGTCAGAATATATTAATCTCAACCTACAGTACAGTTCTAGACTTGATAGAAAAATCGTTCTTTAAAGATACCTTTCCTTTTCTGCATGAAGGGCACAGAACAGTTTTGATATATTGAAGTGCAGTGTGGACATTTTGTCTTCCACATATAAATAAAAGGAGGTGTATGGACCACTGAAAGCTTAAAATCATGTCCCCCATATGGTATAATTATACTCATACAAGTCTCATAGTAACATTTTAAAGTGGGAAGTAGCTACAGCTGCTAAAATAAAACAATTTGAACCATCTTTGCTTCTGACCAAGAGATGGTCTTTCATACTGTGCTTAGTATACTGGAGCTTGACTTAGATGTGTTGGGTGTACTGTGTTGATCTTACTTTGGGTTGTCTGGCTATTATTAATGCTTTTATTAGTCATATTTTACAAGTATGAAATGTTTACTCAGTGTGGCTGTTCATTGTAGATCAACTTGTAGTACCTTACAGGTGACTGACTATGTGTTGAAAAAGTGTTTTATTTAAATGTTTCTCTCCTTTGCTGTATCACAAATTTTGCCTGAATTATTAATGATATCCTGGTTGAAAATTTACCCTGTCTCCACTGAACTGTTTAAGATGATAAAAACTGAAAGTCTGTCCTTGAGTTCTGGTGTCCTGCCTGTTCAGCGATTAGTTAGATAGTGGAGTTTCTCTGACTTCAGTTCCCAAAGGGTTTAATTATAAACATTCACTTTCACTGTTTTAAATGCTAAACATTCACTGTCGGAATCTGTGATATTTAAGTGATTCCGAGATTGTAGAATGTCTCTTTCTTTCAGCCCTGTGCCAAAGAAGAAGTCGTAATTCGTTCGTGCTGGTTTTCAAGGCTGTTTATTCTTGCTTATCTATAACACGTTCTCTCTGTCCTGCAGCAGGTCTGTCTTGCAGTACGGTGTGTGGGGCTCTGCCCCTCGGTGGGATGGTACAAACATTATATACTAAAAACCACGTGTACTATGTTTACTATAACATGCCAATGTCTATCACCTATGTTGAACAGTGTGTCCCCAGTCTAAACCAATAGAACAGTGCCAACACTATAGTAAAACATGGAGAACATGAAGAAGAAGAAAAAGGACAAGGCACGCCTAATTTCCTTCATCATGCCCCTTTGAACCCCCATTCTAAAATCTCTTAAATTCTACATTTGCACCCATGCCACACTAATTACTACTTATATCAGATACTCAGGGCTTGTAATTCATGTTGTAAGATTGAAGACTCTTTTCCATGGACAGAGATGAGAGGCGGTGTCTCCTGGGGCTCTGTACAGGAGGGTTCCCAACCCCCTTCTAGGGTCCCAGACCTTCCAGGGCAGCCGGAGGGATGCTCTGGATTCCCACAATTCACTATTTTGATTTCTTGGGTTTGTGATTTAATTACTTGTGTAACAGATATTCTGGGCTTTCTAGATTTTTTTTTTTTTACTAGCAATTGGCAACTAGCTTCTAACTAAGCAGTTAGTATTGTAATGAATTTTTTAAAATGTTATATATATATCTTATTCTATATGTGACTATATATAACAAAAGGAGATAGCTCTAATGTAAAATAATGGTTTTGTATGAATATCTAACTTCTAAAACACAGAAAGCTAATAGCAAATGCTAATAAAATTTATTTTTTGTAAATATTTGACTGATTACTGTAGAAGTTCTTCAAGTCTTTTGATGTTTGTAAAAGTACAGAGTTGTGAAATATTTATTGTACGTCAGATTGTTCAGTTGCAAGTCTTTAAATCTGTTCTTTGAGAGTAAAAGTAAATATTAAAAAGCTCACTGCATCAAAAGAGTTGTAAAGTAATGTTTAATCTTAATGGAATTCACATTCCTTAAGTGCGGTGAAAACAAAAGGGGTTCTAAAATCTTGTGGTTATTGGTGTCATAAACTTCTTATGCATCATAAGTAGGTTTACTCATACTCCTGATGTGAACACTCAAAGCTACTGAATGTCCTTTATGTAATTTTACAAGTTTAAAATTCTTGTCTTTCACCAATGTAGACTTTATCTGAAGTCAGATTCATGATCCTGATGCCTGCTAATTTTGGAAAATTTAAAAGATCTTCACTATTACGCATGAGGATTGAATGTGGCATTTCATCAGCAACACCTATGTGTTAGTAGGTAAAACTGTAAAATAGACTTTGTGACCTCTTACCTGAATCAACATATGGCTTTTCCTCCTGAAATACTTCCACACGTCACATTGCTTTGCAATAAAGGAAGAAGTAATAGCTTAAAATTTTATATTCCTTGAATGTTTCAGAACTGTACTTGAATACTATTGTGTATTTAAGTGTTAGAAGTATGTTGCATGTGTTTCAAATAGCTCCAAATAAATGTTTCATTAACCTTGTAGCCATTGGTAATTAGGATCCTTACTTCTATCAAAGCGTCTCTCTGTTCACCAAGCTGAATTTGCATAGTATCAGATTTGGTGCTGGTGTGCAACAAAAAGCATGGAAATGAAGGAAAATGCTAGGTAGCTTCTAATGCTACATAATTGGTCCCATTATTCTGAACAGCCAAGTTATTTTTGAGCTACAAGTTCAAGATTTCTTCAAGATGAAGTATAGGGGTGCTGGGGTTATATTGTGACTCTTCAAATAGCGCTCAAAACCAATTACGTATAAGAAAGAATTTGCATGTTACACTGCACAGAGGGAGTATGGCAACATATAATTACTCAAAATAGGAAATCTGTCTATTAGTATTGTTGTTTTTACTTATTTCAGGCCTTCCAGACTGTTGATAAATTTAACAGTAATGCAAGCATTTGTATTATACCTGTTTATTTCTATGGATAGTTCTGTAGACTAATATAGTGTGGCCTTTGGGGGAATAAGTTCAGGACCAGCCTACATGAGCAAGATCTTAATTTGAAACATTGTCAGAACATGACACCTGCCAGTTTTACTGAGGATTTAGGTTTCTCCATATAGATGTGGAAAACTTAACAGGTAGCAATTACTTTAGTAGTACAGCGTTCAGTAGCACCCACATGGTAGTTTTTCTCTCTCAATTTTGTCTTGGGTTATTTGCTTCTGATAAAGTTGCAGCCTGACCTCAAGTGTGTGTGGTAGCATAGCTACAGATGCATACCAGGAGACTTTTCTTAAAGTAGTCTTTGTGCAGCAAAGATAGCCCCAAAAAGGTGTTAGAGTCACTTCTTTAAGAAACTGTAGTTCAGTATAAAGTAAATATAAATAATTACATATGTAAAAGCATATAGAGACAGGAGTTTACAGTAAATATTTTGGTGATTCTCCAGTACAAATATATAACAAGCTTTAGGTTGTTATGGATGAAACAGTTTGTGTAATAACATTTGGACATTCTTTCATCACTGACTTAGTGGCCTGCAAGACCAGCATCTTACAAGCTGTTGGTTTTGAAGTATTGTATTGGTTTGAAAAGACAGGTGTCTGCTAAGGAAGGCAAGAGCCTTCCTTGAAATGGAAAATGTAAACCCCTTCCCTCCAAATTATTGTAATTTTGAAATTAAGGGACTCTCAGGCAAAGATATGGGAATAGGAATAACAGTTCTTTACTAAGAAAACTAAAAATACAAATGCAATAGTACAAAAAAAACCCAAACCACTGATAGAGTCAGGATATGACCTGCCACCATGTGGATCAGGGTGTTGGTAGCAGTCCCAATTAAATGGTGGCTGCAGTCCTCCTGGAGTGACAGGTGTGGTTCTGTTGAAGCAGTGACCCTATAGAAGGCTGTAGTTTTCCTCTGAAGGTCCAGTGGTGGTGTAGATGGGCCTGGTTCCTCTGGGAATCCAGTGGAGAAGACAGCTGCCCCTCTGGGAATCCGGAGGGAAAAGGCTGCTCTGGTATTCCAAGTCTCAGATTATATCCAGGTAGGAATGCTTGGCTCCTCCCCCTGGGTGGAGCATCTCCCAATGGGATGATGTAATTTTATCAGTCATGCAGTGACACTCAATGGCCCATTAACAGAAGACATCTCCTGGAGGGAGGATTGGTTTGTGGAAGAGATAAAGAAAACTGCCCAATGAACAGAAGAGAGCTGCCCCACCTCTAACAGATGGCAGATAGAATACACACATATCTTACAACTCAGGACAGGTATCATCATATAATACAAGAAGGTTGCCCCACCTTCTGTCTGCTAGAGTCATAGCTTCACTAGCTCTGTATCCACTTAGGAATGAAAATACTTTTGAAGTCTAACAGGCACTGACCATTAAGGTAGTGAGTAGCTGCTGCTTGGCAGTGAATGTGTTTTACAGATTTAAATGTCATGACAAGGGTTAACAATGGGGGGAGGAGTTTTCTTGACATCAAAACTACATTATATTTTTGTAGTAAAAGTAGGAATAGAGGTCTGCTGCTCAGCTGTGTGTCAATAGACCGCAGAGTGCAATAGTTAACTATCTTTTTTTAATTTTTCATCCATTGTTTACTTGAACAATTTAAAGACCCGTGAACATGTAGATGAGGTGTTTTCACAGCCCTTGTACTAAGTATAAAGAAGAATGCAGAAGTCTATATATTTTAATTATCTTTGTCCTGCAATTCAGATGGGAAATTTGACTCTTCCCCTTTTGTTTGCTAAAATCCTAGTGGAAGATGGTGTCACTCTGGCCAGTTCTGATCATATCTGATGGTAATTTACTGTTCTAAATATAAAGCATATTTTAAAGATACATTCACTTTTGAATAATCTGAAGCTCCTGTAAGAATACCACTTAGGAATGGATTTTGTTGCATCTGATCTTGTAAACCTTGCTGATGCATCCTGTCTTCATATGCATTATGTTGTTCCTTGGAAAAAATTCGCAACAGGTATTCTTACTTGATTTTTCTTAATTATTAAATTAAGTAACTAAATTATTAATAATTTTAATTTAAAAGAAAATAACTAGTGTGGCATATCTGTAGGTTTATTACTTATTTTTGAATGAATGAAAGCAATCTGCTGCTTGCTTCCCTCCATCCTCCTGTTTCTTTAGAATCTGTAAATATAATTTTTTTTTTAAAAATCAATTTTCTGCCATGAAAATTTGATAGCTTTAGATTCTTTTTCTTGTTGGATTACTGCAAACAGAAGTAGTTATTGTCAACTAAGAGTAAAAAAAATCTCTGCATTCTGAAGTATCTATACGACTCTTGAAAATATCTTTGTAGATATTCTGAGTGACTGGCACTGCATGTAGATCTTAGTGGCCTTCAGTTCCCTTAAAAAGATGAAATTGCTCTTCTTTTACAGCTTTTCTTGGCACCTAAGGAAGCTGTAAATTTTGCCTGCAAACCTTAATTTCAGCTGTTGGTCTGGAGCTACTTAGAAATAAACTTGATTTTTTAATTAATTTAAGTACTAAGGCTGTCAGATATCCTGGGTCTTATGTGACACTTTCCCTTCTAGTTTCTCTTATCACTGTACTTTGCAGTGTAGTTTTTTTCTCATTTGCCTTTCTAATTGCAAGTGAGACCCTTGAAAGGATTTCCATGCAGAGGCAGTCCTTGACTAGGCCTGGGCAGAGGAGCAGGAGGCCCACGGTGTCCCTGTCCCACTGGCAACAAGGGGCAAAATGTGTCAAAACTGCTACACTGACAGGAAGGAAAAGTGTAGCAAAAGCATTTTTCCAGATGCCCAGTAATTCACATACATCACAGATCTACTTTCTTACCATCATTGCAGTGATTCCGTGAAACTAGATAAAGATTGCATATGAGGATGGAATAGGAGACTTTTATCTCTATCACTTTTATTGTTACTTTTCATGGAAATAAACAGGGAAACTAAAGATTCACATGAAGAGAAAGCACACACATCAGAAATAGCTATACCTAACCAGCCAGTATGTCAGCAGTATTTGGAATTTAAATTGACTGCTTAGAAAAGATCTCAGTCTTCCTTGAATAACTGAGGTGAGTTTTTGTGTGTATGAAACAAAGAATTATTGTAACCCTTTTTAGGAGGAACACAGATCACTGGCTTTGTCATCCAGGAGGTCAAGTTATTCAACCATTCAAAGTACAGAGTATGGGGAATTCAGATAAAAATTATGTTCCAAACTGGAAATCAGAAAGGAGAATTAGATTATCTTCAGAGTGCTATATTGCAGTGTCCCAGTGCCAGCTCATGTGACACAACTGGAATATAGTTTTATGAGGATAGCTTCAGAAATGTTTTACTCTAAGTACGATGCTCAAGAAGGCATGAACTGGAAGGCTGAAATAAAATTTGTATGAAGGACACATGTAGAAGTGTTAGGTATTTTACAGAAACTGGAACATTTGCTATTGTGACAATGTCTGTTCTAACAGCTATGATTTACAGAACTTTGCATCATTTTGTCATCATACTTTTCCATTTCCTCTTCAAAAATGTCACAAAAACTTATTTCAGCCTATTGCTATAAATCCATTTCCCCTCCTGTCTGCATGCACAAGATCTGTGCAGGAGGTGGAAAGAAAGATCAGAAATCCAGGATGCACCAAGTAGTAGAGAATATGGCTTGGTTGGGAAACTTGTGGGCCTGGCACCATTTTCTGTAGTTAAGATGTACCTGCCTTTGTTTCTAATCATATCTTTCCCTGAGAGTCATAAATAAATAATCTTTTTGCAGGTAAAGGATGTTAATATTTTCTTTCTTTTCCTTCTGCATACAATTACGTCCAATATTCTGTGAGTTGTATGCAATTGATTGGAGAGAGTTTTGACTTCAAATGTTATTTCTGACAAAAATCATCATCCAAGGATTTAAAATTCATTTGCTGAAATGAAATGCAGTAATATTCTGTGGTAACAGATCCCATTATGTGTGACCCATAGGAAATGTATTAATTAGTCATAAAAGTTTCTGGGAGAGAGTTGTTCTGGGGCTTTTTTTTTTTTTTTTTTTGCATCTGAAGAGCTGCAGTTTGGTATTCCATTAAATTAGTTTTTTAATGGCATATGTCCATGACTTGCAGGTCAATGAAGTAATTTACTTTCTGTTTACAATGTCTCATATTGAGGTAGTCCTTTTTCAGAATATAAGACCTGATAGGGTATTTATCTGGTAATTATATTAATTCTTTTATCTGTGCTATTCTGTAATCATATGAAACATAACAACTTGAACAGCTTTCAGTTATGCTCTTCATTCTGAGCTTGGCAAATTCATATGAAGGGCTGGTATAATGCTGTGCACAAAATGTAAAGCTTAAGTGCTCTTGCTATAGGTATTTGTGAGTTGGCCTATCATTTGAAATCTAACTAAGATCCTTTAAATGGATGAGAATTTCACCCTTTATCTCCATAAATACATACTTACAAATTAGAGAGGTTTTTTTTGCAAAAGTGGACTATTTAAAAGCTTAATCTATTTTACTGGTTAGCAACTTTAGGAAATGTAGATTATTTAAAAATTATTATTTCTTTTGATGGCTTTTTGTTATCTATAGATCAGCTCTACCCTTAAAAGGACTGGATTTGGAAAGATGAGGTAAAAATCTCCGCTCTGCCATTGTTTGCAAAGGGAGATGGCTGCACCTATTCCTGCAGAATGGTGTCAAGTGTAAAAGAGCAGGTACTCAGAACGTTTGACAAACGAAGACAAAGATGTGATTATATGATCTCATGGTTTGGTAAATAGTGCATTATAAGGACGGTTTCCTTACAGTATTAGAAAGGAAAACAACTTTTTTTTCTCTTCACTTAAGTGAATTACAGCTTTGAGATATTGAAGTTGTTTCTCTTCACTGAATGAAAAATTGGAATCTGAGAGCCTTTAGTGCAGAGCTGTTGTAATGCGTGAATGTTTTTTCACACTGTGCATTATTAGTCCTTCCTGTAGATTCTGAGTGATAATGGCTTGTCAGTATCTGTTATCCTAAAACTCCAAAGCGGTTGATCAGCTGTTTGTTCGGTGCTAATTGCTTAATTGGCATCAAATATTCGTGATTCAGTAAAACACCAGGCTGTTAGGAAAGCCTGCCTCTATTGGTGTAAAGTACTTCTGTGTGCAGGAAAGGAGTCACAGCCTGGGTGAACAGGGCTGTAACTGATGCTGAGAATTTGTTGCTGTCAAATCTGTGGTTAGAGTGAACTATCCCTTTTAATCAAAAAGCATTTAGAAAAAAGTGGAAGAGAATACTGTTCAATGAAATGTACTTTGAGCTTGGCCAGGGCAGATTGATTGAGTTTTCAGCTCACTATGTGCTTAGTGCATATTAACTTATTTGAGTAATGTTTGTATTTATATTTTTTTGGAGAGAAAATAAAATATTGAACTGAAGATTGTTGCTGGTAATTATGCTTGAGTTAATAGTTCAAGTGGAGAGTCAGGAAATGTCATTCAGTGTTTCCACTGATTTCAAAATCATACATCAAATCTCTTTACTAAAAATGTGTGCAAAGGCTTGAAATCTTTCAAAGTCAGTTACTTTTCCAGCAACTACCACTAGCATCTTCCTATCATCCTTTTGCTGTCACCCATTGAATACCAAGTCCTTTGTCTTTTCAGGCAATACATTTGTTTAAATTAAATCTAGATAAAAATTATCAGAGTAGCATGAAGGTGAATCTCAAGCTAGTTTCAGTTTGATTTTTTTAAATCAGAAAAAAATAAGCTGCAGAAATACTTAAACTCTTAAGGTAAAATCCTGTTAACTGTCTCTGTCTCTGTGCCTTAGTCTTTTGCTGGTCTTTGCTTTCATGGTTGCTGACACTGCTTGAAAGAGTAAAAGCTATGTAACATTTCATTAATGTGCCAATAAAACTAGGTCTCAGTACATTGAACTTCACACTATAAATAGAAGCAGATAATGCTAAGGTATATTTATGGTTTCTTGGACATATTCTTAATGGGCTTAAGCAATGGAACTTAAAAAAAGAAGTTAATGTAGTTTGTTGTTCTGGCAGCGGCATCAAACTGCTTATTTCAGTGACTCTGGTGTCATTCTATAAGTTGCAATACCAGAACACTAAAAGAGCTGTCAGGTCAGGGTGTTTGGCTTTGGAGGTTGGCATTACAGGACATCAGTTGCTGTAGCTTTTTTCTAAGTGGCCCCTGTCCTGACTTAGAGTGCTGTTTTTCTAGAAGTGCTGTTTTTCTAAAAGTATCTTTTTCTGCTTCACACAAGTGTTGCCATATTGAGCAGTGCATGTGACTTTGTGCATTGCAGTTCTACCTCACTGGCAAAGAGAGCCTTGCTCCTCTTCCATGCTTAGTTTTTTACACTTGCACTGTGAGTGGTTTTGGAGATTTGAAGTTGTTGAATTAGGTTGGTGAAGTGCATTTATTTTCTATAACTTATTAACGTAGTGAAAAATAAGAAATGTTCTGCTCTAGCAGGTAGTTTAAATTAGATATGGTTTTATACATTTGTGCTAAATTTATCAATCTGTGATAAATCCAGATGAAATTAAGCTAATAGAAGAGATTGTTGTTATTTTATATTGATGCTTAAAGTAATGCCTTGCTTTAGGGACACAAATTCCAGAGTGGTTCGCTTACTTAGTGTTGATACAGTACTCCAGGGCTATCAGACCTGTAAATACTGGCAGTAGTGGCAGGAGGGTGCTGTTTAGAGCTCTATCTTCCCAGGTTCATAGGTAGTTTTGGAGGCCTGTTTTAACTGAGTCATGATGAATACTCAATGTATGCAGTGAAAGTTTAAAAAGTGCTTTTTTGAGCTAAGAGCATTGACAAGCTGACTTGGACTGGTTCATAATAATTGTGAGATAAATTGTCAAGCTGGGCCTCTGTAGAGGAAAGTAGAAGCTGAGGGATTTCTTCTTGGTTTTCAAAGTTTACGTGGCATTCCCATTAGCTGTTTAGGTAATCATCTGTGAACTTAGCCACTTCACTTATCAGGAGTAATCTTTGTGCTGCATTTATATCTGGAATGTCCCTCCTAATGAAAAACTAAAAAAATGTTGTACAATTTGACATATTATACAGGAATATCTCACATTCCCTTGCATTTCTAGGAGTATTAAGTGGTGCAAATGTCAGTAGATAATTTGTGTGCATTGTACATTTAGTGCACTCACAAGATAAAGTATTGTGTACTGATAAAATGGTAAAGATACCATGTTTTGTTATTGCCATAGAAGTAAGGTGAATATGGAAACATTGTCATGCTTTACTTCCTTCCAAAATGTTTGGCTTGCTCAAAGAATGTTACCTGGCCTTCAGGAGTGGGCTGAATGACACTTGACTTTTTGACAAGTCCACTTGGTGGTAGGGGACAAGTTGTCTGACTGGAAAATCAATGCAATTTTTATAGCGACCCATGTCCTAGTTTCGAGTCTGTGCTAGCTGTGGCATGGGAGAAATGTGTGTGCACTCCCACTGAGCCAGGGGCAGTTACAGGGCTTAGCATTAGCCCTGACTGGGCTATTGGTGTGTCTTATGAGGGGCTGTCATTTTTACTTCCTTTGTGAACAGCTTCATATAATGTATTAAGTGACTCTTTCCAGTTATTGGAAGTTGAATAACACATAAGAAAGACATGGAGTTTACTTCTGGCTTTAGTTTTATGCCTAGTATTGCAATTTTGTCCTTTGATATCTTCTGAACATAACGCCTTCATTTTTCTGTCATGTGTAAGAATCAAGTAATGATTTTGGGTCCTTTGTGTCTGCTTCTAGTATCTACTTCTGGGATGGCAGAAGTTGCTTTTCTTTAATCCTTCTACTTCACTTTACATTTTATTTGATGACTTCTACTCAGCTATTTTGTGGTTAATAGTCTGTGTCCAATAGGTTTTCTTTTTATATTTTTGATGTTCTCTCCAACCTCGAGAAAGTCATGCACATCACAGAGATAATTGTTTTATTAGCTTAACTGCTTCAAATCTGCGGAGTATTGCAAGATTTTATATGTCTCTTCCCAATAAATTATGTAGAAAGTGATCTTCAGCTGTGTTGCACTTAAGGGCAGTGGAAAAATCACTTAGATGGGAATTGATGAAGAAAATGTTAGGGTGAATGTTTTTTAAGTTTGAGAACTAAATTTTGGTTTAGGCTTAATAGCCAAGTGTGTACTAGTAAAGTAAATGGACCTATAACTATTGACATTAAGACTAGCTAGAAAAGAAGGAACCATATCTGTATGATTAAATTCTGTCAAGAACTGCACAGGTACATCCAGCTGCTGTGGGGAATAATGCTTTGGCTGTGTAAACTACCAAAGTCACACTATTTGTTTGGGGTTAGTTTGCTCAGTGTCAGTCTGACAGTTCACCTATAGAGGCAGATAAACACCGGTGCCCAGGAGCACTTTCAGGACATTTTTAATGTACTAATACATGTAACTGTTGAGAATGCAGAAAAGAAGCTTCTCTCTAATGTGCTTAATGAAAGAATGTGTAAATGCATCAGTGCATTTACAGAGGTTTTGAGTTTAATTTATGACATATTTAAATTACTCCAGATTTGACCATATGATGATGTTTAAGTTGCTGATGCCTGGGCTTCTCCAAGTGTTAGGAATGTGTTCTGTGCTTCAAAAATGTTTTTCATAAGGTAGGTGTGAATTAGACTGTTGACTAAAGGGATGGTCATTTTATAATCCATGTCCCCCCAAAAAATTAACTTCAAAATGAAAAAAATTGGTTATTTTGGTTTTGTGTAAATACTTTTTTGCAGTGATTTGTACTTTGTTTACAGTAAAGAACACAGAAATAGTAATTTTGGGGAAGCTATAGATATGGTGGAGTTTGATGCGAATGTGAAAATTTAGCACACCTACTTTTTTTTTTCTACAGCTTTCATAGAAGAAGTGCTCTGAGTTGACAAGCTGAGGTCTTCTCCTGGCAACCGAAGAGTCTCTAAGCTTGTTCATGTGTGGAGAAATGATTACTACTAGTATTTCAGGGGAACAAAGTTTTGCTTTGCTGCAAATGAAATTTTGAGTTATGGCTGGCTAGTCTCAAAAATGTGAAGAATTTGTCATGTATTATTTTAATTAGCACAGATTTTTATTAGTGGTGAAAAGAGTAACAAACATATAAATACTAAATACCTAATTTGACTGAGAGTCTTAAACTATTCGCCCTTTTTTCAGTTATAAACAAAAAAGAACAGTGATTTTCATGGATGCTCTTTCATTGTGTTGTGGGAAACTGAAGTGCAGTTAAGGCAGAATTTTGACATTTGACTTGGCTTTAGGTGTTTTGGTGATCTTGAGCTGATACAGAAAAGTGTGAGGGGTCATGTGCTGCTGGCTTTGTATGTGCTGATGGTCAGGCATGTGATTAGTTAATTCAGTATGTGACTCATGTTACTGCAGAAATACTGAGTGAACTGACACAGTAACTCTTTTTTCCCCTGTAGTGTGCTGGAGAAGAGAATTGGGTGGACAGTCGGACTATTTATGTTGGGCATCGTGAACCACCTCCAGGCGCTGAAGCATACATTCCACAGAGATTTCCGGATAATAGAATAGTCTCATCAAAGGTACCAATGTTTTCTTTCATTCATTTAGATAAATCAGCTGAAGTTATTCTTTCTGTTTATTTTTTTCAAGATTTTTCCTAGGCTTCCTGTATATTTTTCATTTCCACAACCAGCAAAGGTAAAATGAAGATATCTCAGATTTCTTCTAGAGAAACTAATTGCTAATTTGTCTCTAAAATGAATATACATAGAATAATTTCTCCCATGTTTACTGTAGTCTCTAGTATAGTACAGTCTTTGTGTAATAATGAGCTTTTCAACAAAGAAGAAACCAATTTTCGTTTGAGGCAATCCTCAAATGTAAGACTACATCCTTTGTATTCGAAAGCAATACGTCAAAGTACTAGAAATAATTTAATTTGTTGAACACTTAGATTCATCATACTCTCTCTACCCAAAGTGTCATTCCCTTCTAAAGCTCCTACTGTTCCGTGGGATTTTGTCAACAGTCTTCATTATTCACATGAAAATGCATCACACTTAAAGTCTTGGTAGTGTAATACATTTGTGCTGTTTAGAAATCTTCTAGTTGTCCCTTACCTCAATTAGTAAGTTTTCATCTTATTCATCTTATTCATGCTCATCCCAGCAGCTTTTTGTGAGCAGTTGGGATGTTGATGCTTTCCAGCTGGCTTTCTTTAGCCAAAGGTTTTTACTGCAGTGGCATGGAAATTTGAATGCTTGCAGGTGATGTATGGCTAACAACTCAAGAATTTCCAAGTTTGCAATATACTTAGATTTTAATCTTCATGAGCTCACACCTTCAGCTAATATGAAATAATCAATTCAAAATATCTCCTTTACTGAGAATTTCTTTTGAATAGTGTCTCAAATCTTCAGCCATTTTAAGAACTTTGGTAGCATTGTGATCTCAAGGAACTGAGTGGTTACCCTTGTGGACCTGAACACTTGCCAGCCATTAACATAATGAAAGCCAGACTTTTCACAAATGGTGTGTCAGTTCTCATGTGAGATTTTCTATTTGCTACCTTCTTACCATACTTCCTTCAAAGAAAGTGTACTAAGAAGCAGCGTAGTATTTATGCATCTTTATTAGATAGAATTCTTGAAAGGTAAGGCAAATGAAGTACAGTCAGACTGGTACAGTGGGATATCTTATGCTCTACACATTGGTTTGTATTGCTTTTTGAATTATGGAAGAGTAAACAGACTTAATGCAAATTTTTGTACTCCTGTGACATTTTTCTTATTTTTTTATTTCATTTGAGATGTATATAAATAAAGCCGTTGAAGTTACTGCTGATAGTTTTATTGAAATAAAAACATCCTGTTCAGCTATGTTTTGATCTATTAAGTTAGTGGCAGTTACAAATTGCTTTGCTTTGCAGAGTGAGATGTTTAAAGTATGACTTAAACATGCATTGAACTAGGGAATCCCTGCCAGCAATTAGTAAACATATATGACTTCAACCAATTCAGGACAGAGACTTCACTATATTTTTATTTGGATATAAAGCATATTCAGTTAAATGTTTTAAATGTTAAACTATTCAACTGTGACCTGTACCTGTAAATAGCCTTTCATAAACAAAAAGTATTAGTGGAAATACATTTTATATATACAAGATGTTTCTCAGTTTTTCTGTTTATTGATTAAACTTATTTAAAAAATAAAATGTAGGTTGTCTTTGTGGAAGTAAATACAATGGTGATATTTCAGGAGGGAACAGAATTAATGTAAATGCTTTATAACATCAAACAGTTCCTTAGACTGCTGAAAGCTGTCTTGATGACTGTTGCCTTGCTGTCCCTTTCAAGTGAACTCTCGTATTCCCATGCTCCACCCCAGACAGCCTGACTGAAGCACCATTGTGACTTGACTAGCATTTGTTCTGGTTCTGTAAGCTGCTTCCTCTTACCTTTCACCCATCCTTGTCCCTTTCTCGCTTATGAACCCTCTGAGGGGGCACCTGTTACAATGTAGGGAATGCAAACATTTAATTCCTGATAAATGCTCAAATGTGCAAAATTAAGCTGGCAAATCCATGATTGTTAGAGTAAAGGTACATGCTCACAAGCACTCTGTATAATGTTACGTCAACCGTGAAGGATACTTCCTTCATCTTTCATCAGCAAGACAGACAGTAACTTTCAGCTGGGCTTTTATAGGTGTTTAGTGCTTATGTAAGAAAGTGTATGGTTGCTCTTCAAGGATGAGGAACTCTAAACTTCCAAGTACAGACTTTACCAATTTAAGACAAACTGAGTTTCTAAAAAGGGTAGTTGAAAAGCATGAGGAAATGGCATCAATTTGTCTGTCAGTATTCTGCTTTACTAAAAATGTCATGTCATAGTGCCCTGAAAAAGACATCACCTTGCGGTAATATGAACCTTAGACTTTACTGGTCCTTCCAAAGGTACCCTTTGCTGTGCTTCACCAGAGGCTTCCTGGTGTCAGCAAGGTAATACTTTGATTCAAGTGCAGAAGGATAGTTCATGTACATTGCAGTGTCACTGTGGAATGTGGTTAATGCTCTGTCTGCTTAATGATACATTCATGATCATGAAAAGTGATACAGGGGCAGACCTTGGCTAGACAAAAGTGTTCTGTTGGTTTGATGTGTTAATTCAATTATGATATTAACAATATATTGCAAAAGGTGTATGTTGAAGTAGGAAAAGACAAAAACTCATGTCTTTCCAATTGTGCATGCAGTTCCTTTTACGTTCTAGAGACAGTGACCTTTATAACATGTATCCTTTTGTTGATTTAACTTTTAGCTACTTCAGCTGCCTTGGGTGTTGGCCTTTGAAGTGGCTGTTATGTGCCCTTGATTGAATTTTTCACATGACAGTGCTGAAGCATGGAAAAATAGCAGCTGGTAGAAAAATCCCAATGTTTCAAATGTAGAAAAAAGAAAGTAATTGAATGGGCAGGGAAGGTGGCTTGCCTTTTTCTGAAAAAAATTATGCACATTTTGATACTATTTACTTTTTGGTGGAACTTACAAATTAAAAGGAAACTAAGTTAAACTAGGCAGCCATAGCAGCTACCAAAACTTGGTGAGAAACAACCTCTTTTCCTTCTGAAACAGGATTTTACTTTTTGAAAAAACGGATAAATTATAAAATAACTTTTTAGTACAAAACTTAAGGTTCAGGCTTCATGTTATTGTGCTGGGAATATGATTTTGTATTTAGTAGTCTTTAATGAATTTCTCCTCTGTGAATTCCTTCAATACTTTTTAAGCCCACGTAAATTCTCGGAATAAAGAACAGTTCAACTGTAGAAAATGTTTGCCAAGAGAAACTATGAGCGTGCATTTTAAAAGTTCCTGCTAATTTGAGTTAGTCATTGTCAGATTCAAGGATCTGGAATACAGTTATCCCCTGTTTATAATCTTGTTTCTGTTGGTGGTCTTCCACCATATTTCCTTTCCAGGAGGAATAGCCTGAGCCTGTTCAATAATTGTTTATGTGAAAGCTGCTCCATGCCTTTGCTCAGGTTTGGTCTGTCCCTTTTCCCAAACCAGTGGAATCATGTGGATTTCCCAAACCAGTGGATCGTTCAATACATAGCAAACTATGGATTTATGTAGTAGCATGATGATGTTTTTAGCTTGTTATTAATTTAATATTTTTCAATATCCAAATTCTCTTTTCCTGAAGTTAATCTAATACTTTTCTAGAATTGCTATGCTTCAAGGAGCTAATTTGTTGACAAAGTAGGGATTTGCACTTCTTGTTCTACTGGAATCAATGAATTGAAGACTGATTGGATACATACATTTCTCTTGAACAGAGGGAAAAATTGTACTGAAAATAACATCTTTTTTGAAGCAGCATCATGGAGTTCATAGGAACATGTTTAATTACAGCTGCTTATGGCTTTTGGAAAAAAAACCAACCAACCCCCCCCCC
>VXBC01011099.1:201-62627 GCA_013399945.1 Ploceus nigricollis
GCTCCCGTGCTTTGAGCATCCCGCTCGCATCCTCTCGCTGCTCAGCTCAGCTCGCAGCGGCCGCTTCTCCTGCGCGTGATTCCCGGGGCTCCCGCGTCCCTGGGAAGAAGGAAACGTGGGTGAAGGGGCTACAGCCCCCGGCAGCGGCTGGGGACGGCCTGGCTGCCACCCCGGCTCCTCCCCTTGGGGCATTTTGTCCCCTCCCTGTGCTCCGTTGAGGCAACAAACCCAACGTTGAGCCTGTGCTTAAACAGACCTGGAAGGTCTGTGGGGAGGCTGGGAATAGGATGCGCCTGTTCTCTTCGGGTGCCGCTGCAGGAGGAAAAGGTCTTGGGGTGACTGCAAGCGGCTGGGACATCGTGGGGCGCTCGGCACTCGCTCCCTGCACGGCCCGCATCCCGCTGGAGCCCCGCTCCGGGCAGGACCGAGCTCCTGGGGAGAACGGAGCTCCCGGCAGGACCGAGCTCGGGGCAGGACCGAGCTCCAGGCAGGACCGAGCTCCTGGCGAGAACGGAGCTCCGGGCAGGACCGAGCTCCAGGCAGGACCGAGCTCCGGGCAGGACCNGACCGAGCTCCTGGCGAGAACGGAGCTCCGGGCAGGACCGAGCTCCGAGCCGGTTCTCCCGCGGTGGGGAGGCTCTGCCGGAGCTCCAGGTACTCCCCGTGCCGGCTGTCCCTGTCACTAGATGTCAGCAGCAGCAACTCTTCCAAGTCCCAGAGGTGGTGGGGAGGGCAAATTCGACCCCCCAGGAGGGACTGGCCATGTTCAGCCAGGGCCCGCGTTGCTCCAGGGGCTCGGCGTGCCCCGGGAGCCCAGGGTGGGATGGCCGCTCCTCCGGGGGCAGGGGCTGTGCCCCGGGCTGGGGGCTCAGCCTCCCGCAGAGCTGCAGCTTTCCCCTAAGGCTCTCGGGGCTCGGGCTGCGAGTCCCGGTCTCTGCAGGATCCGTTTTCCAAGCGGCTCGGACTGGCTGGCTCATTGATTGACTGCTTGATTGACTGGTGGCCTGATCGATTTCTCTAGAGAAAGTGGACTCAGAGAAAAGAGCAAATGGCCAGTCCCATTGTCGGCAGTACCACTGGGAATAGGGGACAGGTGTTAGGGACACACTTGCCACCTCTGCTCCAAGCCAGAGCAAAGCCATCAGCTGCTCTTCACCCTTTGCCCTTCTGGTCCTGGGCTCTCCAGAGGGACCTTTTCACCCCTGGACCGGCATTTGACCCCTGCAGGCACAGCACCACCCCAGCAGATGCTCCTGGACACCCTCAGGCTTCTCCCTAGCTATTTTTGGGATGTTTGTGTTATGGATGGACATAGAGATGTGCCTGGGGGATCCCCTGCAGGGATCCAGGGTGCAGGGCTGGAGAGGGAGGCACGAGCCTGGCAATTCCCAGCTTCTTCCCCGCTGGCTGTGCACCCTGTGGGCTGCAGTGCGAGCTCCTCGCTTTTGGTGTGTCCCCTCTGGCATTTTTGGGATGATCCTGGCTGGAGGAGGCAGTTCTTGGTGAGATTAGGGCTCTCCTAATGGCAGTGCCACCATCAGCCAGCCTGGATGGAGATCCCAGGTTCCTGCTGGCACAAGCACACAGGGTGGCCCGGAGCAGGCGACTTGCAGAACTGAAGAATGTTTTTATTTTCCTCAGCTGCTGTTCAGGCAGGTCAGCTCGCAGAGCTGTGTCCCCAGCAGCCACATCGGTGGCAGTGCGAGGACAGCGGGAGCACAGCCCCAGCCCTGAGCACGAGGGACACGGCTCTGGGGAGGTCCGTGCCTGCTGGAGTGTCCCCTGATATTCGAATTCCTGGCATTGGCTAGAAATCCCACTCACGGGGCAGTGGTGAGGCTTTTGGGAAGACGTTATGGAAAATCAGGGCTCCAGGAAGCACTGATACCATTAAATATAAAGAGTGTAATGAATTTGGCAAGGACACGGCTACCCCTGGAACCAGCTCCCGGGGAGCTGCCCGGGTCCCAGAGGACACTGCAGTCCCTGCACGAACAGAACCGTTTAGGGTCAGGATGGAACGCAGCTGGGCACAGCTGGAAGCAGCAGTTTGCTTTGGAATCCCCTGGGACCAGGAGCCAGCTCTGGCCCTGGTGGGGGGCAGGACCCCCGGGGGCAGCGGGGCCGATGGTGCTGCAGCTTCTCCTGCGCTGGCTTCTCCTGGCTGTGTTTGCCACGGGCTCTTCTCAGGTGCAATCAAACACGAGATCGTCCGGGGGATTTTCACCTGCTTTGGGAACTCAGATCCCAGGGGAAAAGCAGAAAAAATCTCTTGAAAAATGCATCTGTGTGTGTGAGAGAGGGAAACTCTCATTAAATTAGTGGCTTTGTCAGTTCTGACAGGAGCAATCCGTTATTTGCATCAACAGGAATGTGATATTTATGTCTGTGTTGGTGCAGAGGAGAAATAAAACTTCTCCCTCAACAGGCTGCCCACAAATGTTGTGCAGATTCCTCTGCAAGGATCTTACCACACCCAGAAAATATTTTTTCCAGAGCTCTGGAGCCTTAAATAGTAATTATTGCTGGGTAAAAATTAGTACTACTTAAGGCTAATAATTAGTATGAATTACTGTGAATAGCATTTTAGTTTGCTTTTGGAGACAGAAATGTCTTCCCTGCTCTCCTGGCAATTTTCACAGATGATTTCTATTGTGCCTGAAATTCCCTTCATCATTTTCACACAAGACTTGTTCATTTTTATAACTTTCCACTTGGTCATTTTAAAACATGACTTCTAATGTCTCTAAAGTTTGCCACCTTTTGATAAAAATACCTTGCTACCAAGATATTCATGATTCCTTTTTCCCTCTAGTGGACTTTATATTCCTTTTGCTTCCTTAAAAATATATAAATGACCTCTTTCTTCTCAACCCAAAAGTGAGAGGGGACAAATTGAAAGGTAGTTCTGTTCTCCTGCTAGAAGAATTTTTTCAGAACACATTTCGCTGAAAAAATAAAAAGCAACAAAACTATGAAAAGCTTGATCCTGTCAATCTTCAGTTCAGTGCAGGTCCCTTGTTTTGAACAGCACCTGTCAGAATGCCCTGTGGTAACCCCTCCAGGCAGTGAGCTCCATGCCTGATGGGCTGGGGGGGGGCTGGGCACACCTCACCCACCCGAGTCGCTGCCTTCACCCCTCTGGTCCATCCCAGCTGGGAGATGCAGCTGGGGCTGGCTGGGGCTGGGTTCCTGGGAAAGCAGCCTGGAACCTCGTGGGTGAGCCTGAGGAGGTGCACGGGAAGTGGGACCACGGATGGGTGATTCCTCCTGCAGATGGAGAGGGAGGAAAGCCAGGTCTGTGGCTGGGCAGGGGGTGTGCCCAGGAGGGGCTGTGGTGGGGGAGGACAAGACCCAGGACTTGTCACACAGGGCAAGGAGGGTTTCCAGAGGTGAAGCCACCATTTATCCTGGGCAAGGAGAACCTGGGAGTGCCACCAGGAAGGAAAATGAGTCTGCAGGAAGGTCACATCACATTTAAATCACCCGTGAGTCATCCAGGACCTGGGGCTGATACCAGGCAATGCCACAGCTGGCTCTGGCTGAGCTGCAGCCAGCCTGGGGGGTGTTGAGGGAGGTTGTGGTCCTCGTGGATATTGCCAGGCACCTCCCTGCAGCTTACCAGAGAGGTGGTGGAGGCCCCACCTCTGGAAGCATTCAGGCTGAGGCTGGATGGGGCTGTGAGCAACCTGCTCTAGTGGGAGATGTCTGCTCTTGAAAGTTCCTTTCAACTCAGACCAGTCTGTGACTGGGATTTTTGATTAAATGGACTTTAAAAGGTCCCTTCCAACCCAAAGTGTTCTGTGACTGTGATGAGAAGTCCTGCCCCAGCTGCAGGCCTGCCTTGGGGCCCTTTAGTCCCTCAGCAGTGACACATCTTTCCCTGCCCGTGGGGATGGGATCTGTGCTCAGCACACACCCGTGCTGTCCTCAGAGCCTGCTCGTCCCTGTGCTCTGCCCCACTGGGGTTCAGCTGCCTGCAGCAGTGGCTGGAAGGGATGGATGACCCCAGAGAGACAAAACAAACCTCACTGTCCACTGCCTCAGTGTCCTCATGGGGAAAGGTTCTTCCCCGTGTCCTGTTGTATCAGATAAATATTCTCCAGCTCAGAACTGCTCTGGCCACATCCTGGCACTCTCAAGTCTCCTCTCTCTTCACCTCCCTTCATGTCAATCCATCTCCTTCCTCCACAGGTGTCCCCTCCAAGCACAGGAGGGACCTTGTGGCTCTGCACAGCTCCTGCCAGGAGGGGACAGCCGGGGGGGGTTGGGCTGTGCTCCAGGGAACAGGGACAGGAGGAGAGGGAACGGCCTCAGGGGAGCCTCAGGGTGGGCACTGGGGACATTCCTCATGGAAAGGCTGCCCAGCCCTGGCACAGCTGCCCAGGGCAGGGCTGGAGTGCCCTTGGCAGTGGGGATTTCAAAGCTGTGTTGATGTGGCATGTGGGGACATGGGCAGTGGTGGCCTTGGCAGTGCTGAGAATGGTTGGACTCAGTGGTCTTTTCCAATTTCGAGGGCTTTTCCAATTTCAGTTATTCTGGGACTCTATTTTTCTCTTTCAATGCAAATCCATCTGGAAAGCAGTTTGCATGAAAGATGCAGTAAGAGCAGTTGTGCTGTGGCTCTGATTTATAGGATCCAAGTGGCAAACCCTGCCTGTGATACCTGTCCCCACCCAGGGCTCTGGCAGAGTTATTGCAGCACTCCCCACTCTGCTGATGACTGATGGCCCCAGGGGCTGCTTTGACACACAAGTGCAGGCAGCTGGCTTTTGAGGGGAAAGGAATGGGACAGATTTTTTGGTGCTTCTTTCAAAAGGAGGATCAAATTGCTCATCTTTCAAACACCTCCAGCTCGACCATCTCTTTGTTACCCCCAAGGGGGTGGCAGTGCACTTTGGGATGGGAGTTTAAACAGCTCCAGATGCTAACGGGCTGTGAGTTAAGACTTGAGAAACTGCTGGGTTTCCCCTCCTCCCCTGCTGTTACTTGTCCAGTGAAAAAGAAGGCCAGGCACGAAATTTGGGTTAGACTCCAGCTGCAGTGCTCTGTCCAAGCTGCAGCCCGTGTGCTCAGGGGTTCAGCTCTCCTCTGCCTCCAGGGAGCTGGGCTGCCCGGGGCTGCAAGCCCAGGAGGAGTGCAAGTGCCCAAGGAAGAGTTCAGCTCCAGACAGTCAGCCGGGAGGAGCTCGGGGAGCTCCTGTGTGATCTGAGGTCTCTGGAGCCTCAGAGATGAACTGGACCCAGCAAGTGCCCAGGACAGTTCCTGAGAGGGCTCCAGGGTGCCCTAAGAGGTGCTGAATTGAACTCCATCTCTGCAAAATAATCAGGCTTTGCTTCGAGCTTTGCATCAAATGAGGCTGGCTGGCGCCTCCTGGGAAATGCCATCCTCCTCGATTAATCAGAGCAAAGGAAATACAGGGCAGCTACAGCCCCGTGGGAAGGGAGCCTTCATTGGAACATGGCTGTGAATTGTTTGGAGCAAACACGGTGTCTGGGCCACCACTCTGCAGAGTTCATGTGGTCCTGTCCGTGAGAATTTTACATAAGCAGTCAAATCAATCATAAAGGGCTTTGAATTTCTCAATTCATCTTCTTTTACTGTTGCAGTCTGTATTGAACACTTTGCTCTTTTTTTCCCCTCCTGCTGCCCAAACTGGACCCCCTAAGAATCACCTCCACCTTATTTAACTGTTGCAGCCTTTATTGAACACTTTGTTTTATTTTTTCCTCCTGCTGCTCTAATTGGACCCCCCAAAGGCATCACCTCCACCGTGATTACCACTTTCATGTCTTTCTGTCCCTTTCCCAGTCTAGTGGAAGGTGTCCCTGCCCGTGCAGGGGTGGAAGGGATGAGCTTTAAGGTCCCTTCCAGACCAAGCCACGCCAGGGTTCCGTGGCTCTGCAGCCCCCACAGTTGCTGTCTGGGACCTGCACTCCAGCTCCAAAGTGCTGGCTGCAGATGCAATGATTTGTCTTGCAGCCAACCCACCCCCCTTCCTCAAAGCTGCTCCAGTAAGGAAATCCAGGAGGAAGCTCACAGCTCCTCAGCCGCTTGTGTTTGGATACAGCCTGTGGAGCCTGTGCCTGTTCCCCTGGCACGGGCACTGCCCTGCGTGTGCCGAGCGATAAGCTGCAGTGCCAGCCTGCCAGGCAGCTCAGCTCTGCTGCCTCAGCCCCTGCAGCCTGCAGGGAGGCAGCAGCTGCTCCTGCAGCTCTGCAGCCTCCCTGTGATGCTGGTGCCTCAGAGAGCTGTCACAAGGCTGGAGGTGACAGAAGCCCCTGGAACCTTCTGCAGGGAAGGCTGCAGGTGAGGACAGGGTGTCAGTGCCTGTGAGTGGAGAGGGGAGCAGAGCTGCATGCTGAATTTCCAGGGCTTGGGAAGAGCCAAAGGCTTTGACCTGTTTGTGTGAGCCCCAGGCAGGGCTGAGTGTGCTGGGTGTCTCCTGCCTGCTGAGGAATTCACTCCTCCTCGCAAGGTTAGTTGATTTGACACGAGTTACAGCAATTTCACGGTACATTTTTCCCCTTCCAAGACATTTGTCTTGTTTCTTCTTCTTGGTAAGAGAACATAACCCAGCGAGGCTGCTTGAGAAACAAACTGCTCACCTCGGGCTGCTGTCACAGCCCTGCCAGCCCTGGGGGAGCACAGAGCTTTCCTCCAGTGCGGGAGAAGTGCTCAGGGGGTCGTGGTGCTCAGAGCCCAGGAAAACCTTCAGGGTAACGTGGCAGAGGTGTCTCCACAGGGAGCTGGAAGGAGGAAGAGCTCGAGCTGTGTGTGAGGAAAGTAATATCTGCAGAACAGACGATGCTGTGGCTCTGACACCCCACCCTGAGCCCCCCAAATCTGGGCAAGACTGTGGGCTCACACCTTTTGTCTGCTGCCTGGCAGGGAACTGCTGCAGGAGCAACTGGAGTGGTTGCACTCTATGATCTCAGAGGTATTTTCTAACCTAAAGGATTCTATGGTTCTATTAATGAAAGCTTTGATTTCAAATTACCTGAAGGGAGAGGAGCCAGTTTCCCCTTAGAGGGCTGATGGGATCACTGAGGATTTGTCAGGCTTTGGAGAATTAGCAAACCTTAAACCAAAAGTGGTGCCCTGTGGAGCTCCCCAAAAGTCTTGGGTGCCCCATTCCCTGGGAGTATGCTGATTTTCCCTGTGCAGTTAGAAATCTTGTCTCCTTTTTGCAGTCACTTGGCATGTTAAAAGGAAATGTCCTGAGAGGAGAAACCTCCTGTAGGACGGAGCTTTGGAGGCTCTCCTGCTGGTTTGGGAACTTTGCTAACTTGCACTACAAGAGTTCCAGAAGTTTTGGGAAGGGAGCAGTGGAGAAGGTTTGAGCAGGTTCTGCTCTGGAGGTGGGACATGGAGGAGAAGAGGTTCCTGAGGTGTCGGACAGGAGATGCAGCTGGAGCTTCCCATGGTACCAGGAATTCAGGAGCTGGGAGGAGGAGCGTGCAGGACTGTGAAGGTCTGAGAGCCATTCTGGGTCCAGGGCAGCCCTGAGGGTTGGGTTTTCCTTCTGCAAAAGGTGCTGTGATTCTCTGCAGGTGAAGTGGCAGCTCGGGGAGCCATCTGTCAGTGAGGAGTGTGGGCACATCCCAGGAAAAGCAGTGGCAGAGTCACCACCTTCCCAGGGCTAGTGCAGGGAATTTATCTCTCTCCTGCTATTGCTTCCTTCCTCTCCCCACAGACCAGCCAGGGCAACCCTTAATGTGTGCTGGAAAGCCTGTCAGTAATTAAGCACCTGACTCCAGGGCTCCAGTCTCTAATTGAGTTCATCAGATGCTATTGCATTACCAGTAAGTTTTGATCATAAGGGAAGGGCTGGAGCAAAAAATAAACTAACAAACAGGAATTAAAAAAAAACCCAAATAGCAAGAAGAAACCCAGTGAGCTCCCCCAGGAGTGTTTAATCTGCAGGGTGAGTCTGTCCCATGGGATGAGGAATTGCAGCATCTGTCTCTGGGTCTCTCAGGTTTTGGATAATGATGCAAATTCACCTTATCCAGGTGTAAAATCAGGATATTTTTAAGGTAGGGAAATTCTTGTGAGGCAGAACCAGGAGTGTTTGACCCGGGATATTTGTGTTTGTGGTCAGCAGCAAACTCCAGGCTGGGATCAGGAGCAATGTGACTGTCAGCAGCACCTGCCCGAGCACAGAACCCACGGAGCTCCTCCTCTGTGCTCAGGCAGGACCAAAGCCAAGTGGAGTGCTCTGAAAGCCTTCCCCAGCCCGGGGCAGGCAGGGGAGCAGGGATCCTGCCTGGCACTGGGGCTGGGCTGGGCTCTGCTAGGGCTGGACTCAGCCCCACAGGGGGAGCAGCCCCTGCTCAAAGAGCAAGCTGGGAAACAGAACTCATTTCCCAGAAAAATACTGGGCTTTGGGTTTGACTTCCGAACAACAAAGACAGGTCAGGAGCAGCAAAATCTGAAATAAAAGACAGCAAGTGGAAAATAAAATGCTTATTAAGTACAATTCCAGGGAAGAAAAAGGAGGACTAAAATGAAGCCGCAGATGTTTCTCTTCTGTTTTATCTGCTTTTATTAAGGAAACAGAAAATGGGCTGCCCAGAGGGACCTGGGATAGGAAGAGAAATGGAATCTGTCTCTCACTTGTCCCCCGCCCACACACCAGACAGGGATGGTCCCAGCAGGCTGCAGGAAGTGGGTTTCATCCCACCTGGTTTTCACCTGGTCTCTGAACTTCTCCTTTCAGCTGAGAGGAGAAGCTGGCAGGCCTGGAGGGACATTGCTCCTCTCTGCAGATTGCTGTTCCCTCCAAGGACTACGAAGCCAATCCAGTGACGCTTTTAGCTCTTTCCTTGATCAGTGAGATGAACCCAGCTGAAGCCACCAAGTTCTCATGTCCTCCAAGGAGCAGCTGATGCTGGAGGGAGAAGTCAAGGACCCATCATTTCCATCTATACAACTAAAAAAAATGAAAGATAATGAAAATGAGATTAAAACATTATTTAGTGTTTTGTTTTTCTACTTGCAAAGCCCAGGGAACATATTTTTCCATGGTAAAAAGAGAAAGAAAGAAATCCAATGAGAAATTTGTGTTTCACAGACCTGATGGCTCTAGTCCCAATGGTGGTTGGAACTCCGTGGAGTTGGTGACTCTTCTGGTGGTCACAGAGGCCACCCAGAGCCCAGGAGCATTTGGAGCCGTGGGAGTTTGCTTGTCCCACCTGTTAAATCCCTGGAGAGGTTCTGGCCATGGCCAGCCAGTCCTGTGCTGGCACTGCTCCCAGCCAAGGGCCATTCCCTGCTCTGCAGGGGAGGGAGCTCCCCAGCCTGGCTGGGCAGCTCTGGTCGCTGGGACCAGCACCTGGACCCTCCTGGGTTCAGTGAGCCAGGAGGGCACTGAGACCTCCCCTGCCCTGCCCTGCCAGGCCCTGCCCGTTCCTCGGGCAGCTCCCAGGCACTGCTGGACAAAGGGTTCCAGTTCCATCTCCCCCAGCCCTGCACTCACCTTCCCTGCTGCTGCCCCAGCCCCAGGGCAGGGCGCTGCCCGTGACAGAGCCAGCACAAAGCAGGTGATGGCCCTGCTGATTTATGGGGGGCAGACAGATCTGCTGTCCAGGGAGGAGGTGTGGGCAGCCCCAGAGCCCATGGAGCAGCCCCAGGCCAGCTGGAGCTCCCTGCAGAGCCTCTGAGAGCCCTGCCCTGCCCTCTCCAGCAGGCAAAGCCTGTGACTGACCCAGGCTTGCACTGCAGCGAGCACGGCCCCAAAGAGCAAGAGAAGGCACGTGAGAGATGCCTGGGGGTGCCTGGTTTATCCAGAGCTGAGGAGGGAAGAAAGACACAGGAGAGAACATGATCACACTCTATAAATACCTTCAAGGTAACAGTGCCAGGGGGAGAAGAGGATTAGTCACACTCCTGTACGACAGGGAGGGGAGGAGAGGCAGCAACAGCGTGAAGCAGTGAAGGAAGAAGTTTGAGTATTAGGAGTGAAATGTTTGGGCTATTTTTCTTTCTCATTTATAATGGAAAAAGAGATTGCAGGGTCTCAGTTTGAGTTATCCTTGAGGCTTGATGAGTTTTTTCAGGGGAGTTGTGAGTCATAGGCATGAGGAGTAACCAGTGCATGGTTGTGTAGGATCTGCAGGAGCTGGGTGCCTCCAGGAGTTAAACAAGGGGCCAGTGTGGCCTTTGAGCAGCAGTGTCACCAGGCAGAGGGTCACCCTGCTGCCTGCAGCACTTGGAGTCCAGGGCTGGCCACAGTTCCTTCCTTTTCCCCCATCCATCCCAAACTCGTGTTGCAGGTCCCGTGGAGGGTGGTGCTGCTGGGTCTCAGTGCCACTGGATGCTGGAGCTGGCTCTGGGCCAGCCCTGAGCTCTGCCTGTGGCTCCTGGGGTGAGCTGGCTGCTGCTCTGCCCTGGAGCACCCTTGGTGCCTCACAGCAGTGTCCCCCTGTGCACCTCCCAGCACAGCAGAGCTCCTGCCCACACCTGGCCCTGCTCCCCTGGCATGGGGCTGGGCCAGGCAGCAGTTTGGATGTCCCCTCCCCGAGGGGATGGCTCCAAGTCAGGCTTGGACAATCACTCCCATTGTCACCTTCCACTATGCTGGGACTCAGAAGTAAGTATTTTCCAAAAAATACACCTTGCTGATATTTTATGATAAAATACAAATTGCTGATGCCATGATTTCCCCCCCTCTCCTCAAGTAAGTGCCAAGAACTCTGTCTTCTCATAACAGAGAAATGGGCAAATGCAGGAGTCCCTGGAGGAAACCCTTCAGGCTGGTAAGAATTAACACGCTGCTTCCACTGAAGGTAAACAATTTAACTGTGTTGTTCTTCCAACACAATTTTTGTGTTTTCCTGAGAAAATGAATCTTGTGTATGTCAGTCTGTGCCCCCCAGTAGTTTTTGAGCCCCCTGGGCCAATCAGACAGAATCATAGGTTCATGGAGTGGTTTGGGTTGGAAGGGATCTAAAAGCTCATCTCCTCCCACCCCAGGGAAGGCAGGGACACCTTCCACTAGCCCAGATTGCTCCAAGCCCCATCCAACCTTGTCTGAGAAGAAGTTTCAGAAGAAGTCCAGATCCCACAAGCTTTGGAAATGGGAATGAGCTCCTCGTGCTCCCCACTGTGGGTAAAGGTAGTTCAGAGCAGAAAAGGTGTGTGTGGAAGGTGATGTAGAAATCCAGCTGCTTTCACAGTGCTGCTTATTTTGTGCCAGGTTGTAGGCACACACTTTGGGTGACTGGGGCTGTGTGTGGCACAGTTTGTGTCACTGGGGCTGTGTGTGGCACAGTTGGGGTCACTGGGGCTGTGTGTGGCACAGTGTGTGCTCACTGGGGCTGTGTGTGGCACACTTTGGGTCACTGGCAGTGGGGCTGTGTGTGGCACAGTGTGTGCTCACTGGCAGTGGGGCTGTGCCCCAGCCCCATCCCCAGTGGGTGCAGCTGTGAGAAGCAGGTGAGCAGCACTGACAGCAATGGGACATGGAGTGCCCAGGTGTGCTGAGTAATCACACAGGGGACAGAGGGCACACAGGTGCAGGGTGTGAGCATGAGGGGGTAAAAGGGTGGGGAAAGAACAAGAAGGGCAGATGCTTGAAGCCTTCTGAAGTGACATGGTGTTACTGTGTGTGGGTTAAAGCTTTCTGAAATTGTGTGCTGATGCTCTGGCCATCTCAGCTGTGACACCAGGTGAGTGTTTTTCCTTAGGAGTGTGGGTGGCTTGTTGCAGGAGCTCCCCCAGGCTGTATTTTCTTCCTGTGGTGTCCCCTTGGACGTGTCAGGGGTGTGGGAGAATCGCTCAGGGGCAGCAGGAGACTCTTGGTGATGAGGGAATTGGGGAAAGGACAGGCTCAGGTAGGAACTCCAGGGTTTGAGTCCCTCTGGGTGGCCAGAGCCTGGAGAGCAGGGAGCACCTGGCTGTTCCAAGGCTTTTTGTGAGCTCCAGCCCCAGGTCAGTGTGCCTCCCCCGGGCTGCTGGCTCGGCTGGGACACAGCTCTGCCCACCCCACGTTGTGTGGGTGGCACAGGGCAGTGCCAGGGCAGGAGTGGTCCAGAGCTGGCTCCAGCAGCTCCTGTGACCTTGCACAGGGATCAGGGAACTGCCTGGTGCTTTCTCTGCTCCTCTGTGTTTGGGTGGTGTGCTCCCCTCTGAACCTCACTGCCCCTTCCCTTTGCTCCTTGTCCTGCTGCCCCCCAAACCCAGGGCAGCAGAGCCTCTGCTCTGCCCCTCTGTGAGCTACACAGCAACCCCAGAGTGATGGATCACGAGGAAAAAGGGTGAAAGAGAAGGAGGGAAAAAGATGTTCCTTCATGGTGCTTTTGTTTTCTAACAATGTTGACATTATGTGGAGTAACCGAGTATAAAATCTGCCCATGGTTTGGAGCTGGAGTGCAGGAGAGGTTATTATCCCAGCCTTTTATGCCTCTTTACCCTGTCTGGATCAGAGGAGATAAATGTGTAGATAGGAGCCTCAGCTCCTGTCTTTATTTAAGCTGTCAGGTACTGCTGTGTTATTTTATGATGATTGTTATAGAAAGCCTCCACAAAGATATATATGTTTCTATATTCCCCCTTGTTTCCTATTTTAATCTATAATTTAATAATAAAAGAGATGTATTTCCCTTTATTATTTTTATTTGTAGCGTTAGTGCTTTTCGTTCACTCTTCTTTTTCAGATAAACATTCACAGTCACAAAGCACTTAAAATATGCACATAATCAATCTTCCCTGTTCTCTTTTGGGCTCCCTTCTGACTATTACTGCAGTCGTACTTTAATTTACACATTAATGCCAAAGCATCTTTAGTGTAGAGCAGGTTCCCAGTGGGGCACACAGGAACGCGTGGCCATCACCTCAGCCACAGCCACGAGGCTCAGGCCAGGCACATCTGCACGGGGAAGGAGGCCAAAGCCACCTCTGTGGAGGTGACACAGCCCTCAGAGCCAGGAGCAGTTTGGGACAGGGTGCCCAGGAAGCTGTGGCTGCCCCATCCCTAAAGATGCTCAAGGCTGGGTTGGACGGGCTCTGACCAACCTGATGCTGTTGAAGGTGTCCCTGCTCGTCGCAGGGGGGGGGACTAGATGACCTTTGCAGTCCCTCCAACTCAGACCATCCAATAATTCTGTGTTTCTCTCACCCCAGAGGCAGAGATGCTGTCCAGGCTGGTTTTATGTGGGCATGCAGCTAAAACCCCAGAGCCTCAGCAGCACGGGGCTGAGCTCAGCCTCCAAAGAAAGCTTCCCACCAGCAGCTGGCCATGTCTCAGTGCCCCTCAGCCCCACATTTCTCACCCCGTGTCTCAGTGCCCCTCAGCCCCCCGTGCACACCCTGAGGCCGAGTTGCAACAGGACAGCGGCCAGCAAATAGGAAATACACGAGGCACAGAGCTTTGCTGGTGCATCCATGTTCACCCTCCTCCTTCTCCACAAGCATGGACAGGGACTTTCTCTGCCTCTTTTCTGGGTGAATTTCTACTGGTTTTACCTCTCGTACCCCAGGTGGCCAATGGCTGCGTGCTGGTGCAAGGGGTTGCTGGAAAAGCAAGTGGCTGGCATATCCAAGGGCAGAATCACAGACTGACAGACTGCTTTGGGTTGGGAGGGACCCGAAAGCTCCTCCAGTGCCCCCCCTGCCATGGCAGGGACACCTCCCACTGTCCCAGGTGCTCCAACCCCAGTGTCCAGCCTGGCCCTGGGCACTGCCAGGGATCCAGGGGCAGCCACAGCTGCTCTGGGCCAGGGCCTCACACCCTCCCAGGGAGCAGTGCCTTGCCTTGTATAACACCTTCCAAAATATTGAGGTATGTTCATTGTGTCAGGGCACTGAGCTTCCCCTGGGTTCCTGGGAGAGCTGGGTGCCAGAGAAGGAGGTGAATCTGTGGGCCTGAACCAGATCTCTTCTCTACATCTACATTTTGGGTGAGTGCTTGAGCTGAGCTCATCACCGTGATTCCTCTGGTTCTTGTTCTCCCCAAGTCCTGTGGCCTTCCCTGCTGGAAACATCCATGTGTTCTGCAGCCATGGGCTCCAGAAGGCTCCACAGGAATGACCATGGCTGAAGCCAGTGAAGGGCTCGTGAGCTGGTGGTCGCTCTGTTAAACAAAGGCCATTGAAAACATCTCATCCCGCTTCTTCCTCTGCAAATATGTCTTTCATCCTCTGCAGAGACTTGGAATCCTTTGTCTTTTGGGGGAAAGTATCTGCCTCCTGTTTTGGTTTTATTTTTGGATTTAAAATTATGTCATGATATAGCCTTTACAGAGCTAAAAATGTTCCACAGGCAGAAACACAGCAGCCTGTCCATGCCTTGGAAGGATGTGAGGACATCCTCATCCCATCCCAGTGAGGATGGGCTGTGACTGACCCAGGTACATCACTGGCATGGGCTGGGACTGACCCATGTCCCCAGGTCCATCACTGGGAGGGACATGAGGAGGGGCTGTGAGTGACCCATGTCCCCAGGTCCATCACTGGCATGGGCTGTGTGACTGACCCGTGTCCCGAGGTCCATCCCTTGGTTAGACATGAGGAGGGGCTGTGAGTGACCCATGTCCCCAGGTCCTGATGACCACGTGCTGTGCTCCCCTCCTGGGAGCCTGGTAACAGCAGCTGCTTGAACCATTTCCAAGCAGGAACTTGGCACCACTTCAGATTTAAAATACAGACAATTAGTGGAAGTGGTTTCAGTCTCGATTATTTCCCTCTTATGGCAGAAAAAGCATCTGTGGAAAGCTGGACAGTTTCTTTCCAAGAGTGTTGAAATCATGTCCAAAGGGAACAGGAGGGAATCCCAGAGCTGGCTCAACATCTCTTACCCCTGCACATCTGAGCCCTGTGCCAGGCAGTACCCACCTCTGTCCAACATTCTCTCAAGTCCTGGGTCTAGAAACTGTAATAGGAGTTGCAGGGGGTGTCAGCAACACTTTTCCTCTGTTTAGTTTAAATCCAGTCACTAACACCAAATCAAAGGAGCTACATTTTTTAGAAAAAAATTAGGGAGAGTGAACAGCTATAGAAAATACTCCTTCTGCTCCCAGGCTGAAACTTCCAAGAGGAAAAATCCCATGAGGAGAACGCTGGGGCACACTGAGTCTCAGACAGACATGTCTCTGTTCCAGTGGGGCTTTTTCTCTGGGGTGAGCTGATATTTCTGTGTTGGCACTCGGCTCGTGCCCTGCTGGCAGGTCACAGGGCTGCAGGCTGTTTCTCCACATCCATCACTTCTTGCAGGGGCAGTGGGAGGGTCCTTGGAGATGTTCAGGAATCCAGATCCATGGATGGCTGAGGGCACAAAGCTGCTGCCCCCACAGCACTCAAAGCAAGGAGTGAGTTTCTCTGCATCACAGGAGAGCTCAGCTCTGTCCTCCCCCTGCCAGTCCTTAGCTGACTTTAAACTGGAAAGGTGCACACACATCTTTCCCAGCACCCTTCCCGAGGCTCAGGAAAACTCTGTGCAAACCCTAAACGTGTGCTGCCTGCATCCCTGACCCCTGGTGCTGCTCCTGCACACCCTGTGGGCTCCCTGACATGTGAACCCCCAGGCTGAGCTCTGTTCCTCCCAGGACAAGCTGCAGGACAGGCTCCAGCAGAGGCTGAGGCATTTCCTTCCCCAGGGACCTGCACCCACGCTGCTGCTCAGCACCCAGCTCTGCAGGATCTGCAGAGTTTTGCAGGAGCTTGTTTGAGGTCCATGCTGCAGTCCTGGTGCCCCCAGCCCAGCAGTGTCCCTGCTCCCCAGAGCTCCTGTGGGACTCACAGCACAGGCAGTGGGTGTGAAGGGCTGGGGTGGCCTTAGCCCTGCCAATGACCTGAACCTCTGAGCAATTACACCTATCCTTATTTTGTATTTCTTCCTACACAGGCAAGGAAAGTGCAGACCTTTTGGCTTCATGTAGGAAATTAATCAAAAGCTTGTGTGAGGGAATGACCCCTCTTGGTCCCACTGCTTAGCCTTGTCCTTCTCCACCCCTGCCCACCTTTCCTGGCAGTTTGTGACAACCAAATTCAACCTGTAGCTGTGTCATAGGGCCTGAAAACCTGCCCATCTCCCCAAAGCCTGCCACACCAAACCTCAGAGATCTGGTCTAGTCAGGTTTCCAGAGAAAATGAGGGTTTTTTCCTTCCTGGCTGGCTTCCATCAGCAGCAGCTCCCACTCTCCAAGGCACATCTCAATTAATTAATACAGTCAAACCTTATTAGAGACAATCGTTGGGCAGAAATTATCCAGTCCAGAGTTCTTTCTGCTTTTCTCCTTGTTACTTCTCACTGTTGCTTTCCTCCCTGGTGCCTTTCTCTCCAGAGAAGCCTCTCCTGCAAAGGCTGGTGTGGAGTGGGAGCCTTTTAGAGTGGAGTAGAGGCTCAGCCCTCCTCCCAGCCCAAAGCCCAGCTCAGGCAGGGATCCTGAGTGGATCCCAGCACAGCTGGACACATTCCATGCCATCACCCACGGCTGGGCAGCAGCAGGCTGTGGCTCTCAGGGTGCCAGCAGCTCTCGTGTCACCTCGAGTGTGGCGTTGTGGGAAGAGCAGCGAGTTGCTTTTCTGAGAAAAGCCAGAGATGACCCTCAAAGCCTCTGTAATGGGTGGCACTGGGAATGCTGAAAATCCTCCAGGCAGGCTGGGGTTTGACTTGAGGGACTCTGAGGATCCAAGGAAGGAAGGAAGGACAAAACCCAGACCCAGCACACTCAAAACCAAAGCACACATCAGCAAAAAGAAACGGAATTTGATTTTGTGTCAGCAGCCCCAGCAGCTGCAGAGTCCCTCAGCTGTTGTTCTGACACTGAAATACCAAAGTGCAGCCAGGCCAGGGCATGGTCTGTAGGGATGGGATGGAGGGAGGAAGGTCCAGGACAGGGCCATGAAGGTGGAGGCAGCAAGAGCCCCTGCCACCCTCCCTGCTGGGAGCTGCTGCTGCCCTGGGAGCCCGTGCTGGGGCTGGCTTTCCTCCCCGGCTCTGCAGGAGAACCTGGGGTGCCCCAGCACCAGGAATGCCCCCTGGCCTCAGCCCCTGCCCTGCAGCTGGGCCATGGCCATGAGCCAGGGCTGTGGGACACCGGGCACAGAGCTGGCAGCTGTCCCCAGCCTGGCACGAGGGGATGCAGGTGGCTCAGAGGTGGTGGAGGCCACCCTCAGCAGGGAGCAGCCGTGCCCCAGACCAGGCAGGCTCTCTGGAAGCAGTGCAGGCACAGCAGGAGCTGCTTTGTGTCTGTGGCTAAATGAGAGGCATTTTCCAGCGCTGTCAGGGCAGAGCTGACAGCCTCAAATTATTGTTATTATTTTCTTTTAACAGCAATGCAAATATGTCAGCCTTTCTAGGTGGCTTCATTAAGTACCCAGCACATCACTCAGAGCCTCACAATTCTTGTCAAGTAGCGACATCCCCATCCCATGTTCATTGCAGTCTGAATTCCTCTGACTCCGACTAGTGATGACAAGCAGGTTCAGAATAGGATTAAAAAAATATCCAAAAGATAATAACAGTTGTTTTTCTTCCTTACAGCTGGTAAATAGCAGAGAAAATACGTGGCAGGGTCAGTGCAGCTCACACTCTGGGTAACTCAGTGCTGGGCCATTGTGATACAGGGGAAGAATTAGGGCTCATCCTGGGATTTAATGGATTTGTTCTGAAACAGGGGGCAATGCCTCATCCCCTCTGTGTGCAGGAAGGAGAAATTCCTCTTTCCCATTCTGCTCCTTGATTGAACAGGCAGGAACAAGAACAGTGCTGCAGGACCATTATTAAAGCTGATCAAACTGAGACAAAAATAAATTGACTAACAACAGAAAAATCCTTTTATTACATAAAGGATTTTAATTAGTCTGTTTATTTTCATAACTGCATTGAACTGTTCTTTGACATGACATTCCATTTCCTAGGAATTTTACCCCCCTTCTCCCCCAAGTGTCAAACAAGGGATGTCTATCACTTTGCCATGTCAGAGACCCCCATGGTCGGAGACCCCCAAGTCTCACCCATGTTTGCTGCACCATTTGGGCTGCCCCAGCATCTCAGAACATTCCCTCTTCTCGAGTCTACCTCGACCCTTTCAAGGTCTGTCCAGGCTGATTTTCCTTTCCCACTGCAGCTCCCTCCTGTGTCTTGTAAGAAGCTCCTTCTCCTCTCAGGCTCATCCCATTGAGAACTCCTTCAGAGCCCCCAAAACATGGGACAACTCAGTAAAATACCTGAATAAGTGAAGCTTGGAGAGCTGCTTTCTGCATCTTTGAGTATGGGGACCTCAGCTGAGAGATTTTGGAGCATAGAAGAAAACACAGTTAAACACAGGGGGTTTTAAGAAAGACAAGTCATGACCAGTCACCCTGGCCCTGCTGCATTTCAAGATCAGTCACAAAAATGTGTTCAATATTTGAGCAGAAGGGACAGCGCATGGATTGGCACAGAGGGGGATTGCTCCAGACGTGTGTGGAGAAGACTGTGCTGGCTGATGTGCAGGGAGAGGCAGATTCAAGTGTATTTTACAGCACTGTGTCTTAAATGCCTGAGCCTTGACCTCCAGCTGTACAAAACAAAATAGGTATTTCAGGCTCCAAAGTCTTTCAGACTCTTTATTTTAATGAAGGATAGGTACTCCAAAAATTACAGACCGAACTGGCAAAAGAAGTGAAGGAATCTGGAGGCACTAATTAAAACAGCACGGCCGCTGTTCTGTCACTCACACAGCCGTGAAAGCTGTGGGGGCTCAAGCCAAGCTTTGCATTTGATGATGCAGTAATATTTTATAGCTGAGGCAACTTTGGCTGGGCTGGTTTATTATCAGCCTCTGCAGAACCACACCTGGTTCCTGGGGTTTGTGTGACCCCCTGCTCTCAGGGGTGCAGGTCACTGCTGGTGGCCCGTGTCACATCAAGCTGCTGTGGCACAGAGCAGGGCTCAGGTGTCTGAGGGCAAAGACACCTCTGGAGAGCTGGCAGCTGAAATTGTCTGGGTGCACCAGTGGGGAGCAGGGCAGTGTGAATGGACAGCAGCCTGCCAGCCTTTGGGAAGCAGGGCTGGGAGCTGTAAAACCCTCTGTGTGTGCAAAAGCAAGCACAAGTCAGGGGAGAAGAAAGACCAATCTCCTGAGGTTAAATTCTTCCAGCTTGAGCCAATGCAACATTCAATACATACAACTGCCAGCACTTCAGGGGGTATTGTAAAAAAGATGGGGACAGACTTCTTTACAAGGCCTGTAGTGATAGAAGAAGGGGGAATGGTTTTAAATTAAGTATAGATTCAGACTGGATATAAGGAAGAAATGTTTTACAATGAGGGTGGGCAGGCCCTGGCACAGGGTGCCCAGAGCAGCTGTGGCTGCCCCTGAATCCCTGGCAGTGCCCAAGGCCAGGCTGGGCACTGGGGATGGTGGAAGGTGCCCCTGCCATGGCAGGGGGGGCAGTGGTGACCTTTAAATGTCCCCTTCAAGCCAGACCTTTCTGTGGTTCTGTAACATCCACTGGCTGGCAGCAGCACTGGGAGAGCAAACCCCTGGGACAAGCAGCCCCTCAGCCAGGCTGGGAAGGGAGAGTGACCAGAGTGACCAGATCCTGGGGGCTGCCACGAGCTCGGGGCGCATGGGGACATCAGAGTGCTCACTGATCCCCAGGGGTTCACCCAGGGGTGTCACAGAACCATGGAATGCTGTTTGCCTGCCTTTCCAGCCTGAGGTTTGGGTCTGGACCGGAGGAGGAATGGGCACTGGGAGGGCTTGGCCCTGCTCCCAGCAGTGCTGTCACTGCTGGGGACAGGCACAGGAGGCTTCAGTGTCCTCAGCACTGCTGCTGTGCTTTGCTTGGCAATTGTCCACACCTCAGCACACCCTGGGCTCTTTACTCATTGTCTTTGCTTTTCACAATAAAAAATTGCTGATTTCCAGAATTAGCCAGCTGTGAGCTTCTCCTCACCCCCCCACCCCACTGATCTGCATGTGAATTGTCAGCATCAAATCTGACCAAGTCATAAACTCACCTTTAAAACACACATTCCTTCTCACCAAGGCCCCCATGGCAGAGGAGCACAAACACCCTCTGTGGGTCAGCACCTCCCTCTCCTCGTGCAGGATCCCAGCCTGGAGGGCTCTGTGGGGCTTCTTTGCTCTTAGACCTTAGTATGCAGATGGGTTATTCTTTGGGTCTGGAATGGTTTGCAGTATTCCTTGTGTGCCCCCAGAACACTTTGCCTGGGAAGTGCTGCCAGGCACAGCTCCTTGCAGGCTGCTGCTGAGGGAGGTTTTTATCTGCTCTGTAAGCAGAGGCACGGCCCGAGTGCTGCGTGTGCAGACTGGGCTCCAGCAGGGCTCAGAGATGGCCAGGGCTCCTCTCCTCCTTCATCGGGGAGGCTCGGGCTGGCCAGAGGAACAAATGAGTTGAAAACAAGGATTTTTAGCTCAGCAACTAAATGAAAATGAAAATCCATCTCAAGCTGGTAGTTAATGGGTAAAAATGGGCTGTGCAGGCTTCAGTGGCTCTTAGGAGACATCCCTCTGCCCCCCTTTTCTTAGTGTCTGGCAAAGCACGCCCCCTCAATTAAAAAAATGAGCTCCTCACATTCCTTTAGGAGCCAGTAAATGCTGAGGAGAAGCTGCTGCTCTCAAGGTCATACCTGGGGGTCCTGTCAGGGAGTATTTAATGCAGCTTTTCTCAGCATGCCAAGACTAGAAACTTGGTAAACTTGGAAAGGAAAAGGAAGATGTGTGCACCCAGCAAAAGGACAGCCTGTTCAGTGCTGCAGTCCCTGGGCAGGGCAGGGGGAGTCCTGTTCTCTGGGA
This sequence comes from Ploceus nigricollis, assembly GCA_013399945.1. Lineage (NCBI taxonomy): Eukaryota > Metazoa > Chordata > Aves > Passeriformes > Ploceidae > Ploceus > Ploceus nigricollis. The sequence continues at coordinate 20,951 of VXBC01011099.1, forward strand.
TTTCTGGCCCTGCTGGGGCAGTGCAGAGGGGCTGCCCTGGGGGAAGGACTCTCACAGTCCCCCCTTCAGAGTCAGGTCACAAACATGGCACTGACAGCGTCCTGGGGTCTCTGTGAGTGCGGGGTCTGCCTCTCCAGGTTGTTTTCCTGTCCATTTGTCCCCATGGGAACAGTCTCTTCTCAAATCCAATGCAAGCAGCTAAAAAACCATTATGTATTTTACTCTTTTCCCCTTCAAAGGTCTGACCTTAAAGCAGAGAGAGTGATTCTGGAAATTTTACTTATGGCTGCAGTTGTCCTGTGGCTCAGGGCTGTTGTTACATGGCCACTCCAAATATCTCTTGATATTTTCCCTTCTAACTTCATTTTTTCCTAATCCAAGAAAAGATCCAGGAACCAAAGCCAAGTAGTTAAATCATCCAACTCTATTTCCCCCACACACCCCCTCCCATTCCTCTTGTTTGCACAGGACAAGTCTGTTGGCATCACAAAAGGTTATTTCTCTTTTTTTGCAGCCTTTCCATAATTTTTTCTTTATTTAAAATCTTGTAAGGAGGCTTTTACACTCTGCACTACACAGCCTTTTTTTGCCCATTGTATCAAACACCCATCTGTATTGTATTTTTAGTGTTTAAAACATCAGGAGAACTTTTCTCCTCCTGAACAACCTTTCAGTAGGGACGGCCCTGGGATGGATGATTTTTTCTCTTTATTTTGCCCCTGCCCAGGAAGAAGGTTTACAGGCTGGTAAGTCACTTTTTGGGTTCTGGGTGTCATAGGACAGACAAAGGAGCCCCAGCTGAAGCCCTGCTGCAACAGCAGCACTGGCAGGCACCCAGGGTGGGAGCTCCCCGATGGGAATTTCAGCATGAAATGTCTGTCAGAAGCACAGCTGAGGAGATGGAATCCCCCTCCTGTGTCTCTGCTTTGTGCAGATCCTCCCTGTTACTGCAGGAAGGGTCATTTTCTGCGAGTTCTAGGCTCAGGGAGTTGTTCTGAGGTTCTGGAGTGGTTCAAGGTGGCAGATGTAGGAACAGAACCCGTGGAACTCCTCACAGCAGGACACTGTGGATGTTCACGTGGGTCTGTGGAGAAACTGGACGTGTTCTCCAAAGAGAGATCTTTGAGGGTCTCTGATCTGCACAGAAACCACTTTTTGCTCGGGGAGGGTGTCCCGTCCCTGGCAGTGTCCCAGGCCAGGCTGGACAGGGCTTGGAGCCACCTGGTCCAGTGGAAGGTGTCCCTGCCATGGCAGGGGGGTTGGACTGGAAGACCTTTAAAAGCCCCTTCCAAACCAGATAATTCTGTGGTTCCACATCCACAGGGTGAGAAGAGCTGGAGGCTGGAAAGGTGCCAGGGACAGCACCATGTGCTGGGCCCACCTTCACCATCCTCAGGCATCTCCCCGTGGAGACACAGCCCTGCTCAGAGGGGAGCTCACCCCGGGCAGGAGGGGCTCGTTTGGAGCAGCAGCCTGCCCTCGTGCCATGGTCCTGAGGGTTCTGCAGCCTCGGGGGAGGAGGGGAAACAGAGAGATGAGCACAGCAGAGGGGCCTGGCCAAAACCCGCTCACGAGGTAACAGAACAAGGGAGAGTGAGAGGGAGAGCAGGAGGAGAAGGTGCTCTGGAAAGTAACTGAGCACATGTGGAGTAAATAAAGTTAGTTAGTGAGTGTGGAGTTTGGGCTTGCACAAAGAGCAGCAGTGCAGGACCTGTGAATGCTTGGCAAGGCTAGGAGGAAGGAGTGCTTGTGTCCTGGGATTAATTTAAGTCACAGAAATGTGATCCCAAGCAAATGAGCTGATTTCCAATGCCCAGGGCAAAAGGAAGGGGAAAAAAGTACACAAACCAAATGAAAGAGAATTGCAGTGATATAAAAACAAACACGGGCGTATCCACAGCCAACCCCCAGATTCCCAGCTAAATTCTCAGCTTTGCATCCCCGTGTTTATGAGGGACCTCTGCTGATTCAGGTGTGCTGGAGCTCTGGCTCGACAATTTTAAGTGGCCAGCATTCCTCTAAAAGATAATTTGTGCCTGCAAAGGCTTTTCTTCCCCCTATCCACCTTCCCACCAGAATAAAAGATTCCCCCACATAGTAATTGGCCAAAATGGAAATTGCCCACGTTTTTCCCTAAGGTATGCACAGCCAAGCAGATGTGGTGTGGTCTCAGCTGGGAAGTTCGATTTTATTCTGCCATTCAGCCCAGGTGCTCAATAAAAAATGCAAGAGCGACAACAACAACAAAAAGATCAAAAATCAAAGGGCAAAGGAAGGGAATATTGCTGCCAGCTAAACAGCTCCTTTTAATCTGGGCTCCGTCCTGCTCCTTTTGAGGGGAATGGTGTTGCTATTAAAGTCAGATGAGAGGGAGAGATGGGATCCCAGGTGAGCGGAGCTGGAGTGGTTTTGGGAGATAAGATTTAACATTCAGAGGCAGAGGCTGGAGCTTTGTTGTTGCAGAAGGAGGGCTGTGTGTGCTGGGAGGCTGCGGGGAGCACGAGGGATGTTTGACTTCCCCGGGTGTCAGTGCAGGCAGCGCGGGGCTGCGTCTGCGTGGGTGCCCAAGGGCAGAGCCAGCGGGGAAAGAAAACGGCTCCTGGGTGGTGATTGGGTCTGAAAGCTTCCATCCCTTGTTAGAAAGAGCTGGGAGCTCCTCGTGATACAGCCCTGCGTTTCTGAAGGCGCCCAAAGGCACCTCTGGATGGGAATGTGGGGGCTGCCCAGAGCCTGCGCTGCTGCAGGGGAGCTGGGGCAGCTCCTGTCCCTGGCACTGAGCTCCACCCTCCCATCCCAAACCGCTCCTGCAAGTCCCTTCCTGTCTGGGGCACGGGGGCTCCCCCCTCCTGGTCCCTGCTGGTGGCTGGAAGGACCCTCTGCTGCTGCTGAAAGTGCTCAAGGATGTTTTGGAGGAGGGTTGGAGATCCCGAGTGCAGTGCAAGTCCAGTTTTTCCAGGCAGAGGAGCCCAGATGGAATCCTTGCACAGCAAATAACCAGCTCCATTTGGACAGGTGCTGACTCGCCCTGCTGATGCCTTGGTTTTGGAGGAACATGGACAAGGTTTGGCACCTCTGACAGGCACCACTGTCATGCCAGAGCAGAGACACAAAGCAGAGGCAGAATGGATCCAAGGCTCAGCTGGATTTCTCAGGTCAGGAGTGAATACAAGCTGGAACCACAGGACTGGTGGGGAAGTTTGGGCTGTCTCTTCTCTGCCACAGATTTTTGTGTTCCCTGGGGAAACCTCTCCACCCTGCCAGGCCCATGCCTGCCTTGTCTCTTTGCATGAAAAACCCACAGGGATGGATGGATGGATGGATGGATGGATGGATGGATGGATGGATGGATGGATGGATGCTGGTTTTTATTATTTTGAAAAGGCTCTAGAGTACAATAACTGCCCTCAATGCAAGATATTCCACATTTTAGCACTGAAATGGAGCAGAAGTTCAGCAATAATCCCAGCTTGATGAGAATTAGGTGTTTTCCTGTGTCCCAAAACATCCATTTCTTTTTGTCCCAAGGTCCTTATGTCTACTGGGAAAAAGAGGGGAGTGAAAAGGGGAGGATTTTCTTGCTCTCTGAAATTGTAGTAGTCTGTGCAGTAGTCTGCTAAGGAAGAAAGGGTGAAAGCATCAGTCAGACATGGGTTTTACAAATTCCAGCTGAATTTGACACTGAGCCTGCTGTTGCAGTCCTTGCTGAAAGACACAGCAGGGTTAAGTTTGTGTCCTCTTGCAGCTCAGCCCAAAAGCAGCCTCAGAAACGCAGAGCTTTGGGCTATGGTTTGAGTTATGCCCATGTATCCCATCCAGAACCTCTCAGAGAGCAGCTCCAGGTGCCTGCTGGGCAGAGAACAGCACCCATGTGTCTGTCCTGGCAGGAGGGGATGCAGGACTCGTGTGGGGGCTCAGCATCAGGTGCTGGTGCAGCCCTCTGCTGCTTCCCATCCCCAGCTTTGTTCTGGGCCACGGTGCTCTGGAGCTGCTGCAGGATGGGCACCAGAGCAGTCCCACCATCACCTGCCCTGGGCTGAGATCCATTCAGTGGGCTCCCAGAACAGGCACAGGAAGCCCTCCCAGACTCCATGGCAAGGCGGGTGGGACTGGTTTGAAGCTGAGGACTGTGTCTGGGAATGCCCACATCCCAACAGCAGCTTCCCAATTATCCTTTTTTCTTTGGATCAGGGCTTTCTCTTTGGTCTTGAAAACCTCCATAGCAGGGACCATCTCTCTGTGATTTGGAACAGGCTGCCCAGAGCAGCTGTGGCTGCCCCTGGAGCTGTCCCAGGCCAGCTTGGACTCTGGGGCTTGCTTTGGTGGAAGGTCCCTGCCCATGGCAGAGAGTGGAACTGGATGATATTTAAGGTCCCTTCCAGCCAAATCATTCCATGACTCCATGCTTTAAAGAGAGGTGGTGATGTGGAGGGGAACTTCACTCAGTCCCAGAATGAGCCAACAGAGAAGGGAAGTGACTTGTCCAGGGCTGTGCCACCGGCTTGGTTCAGAAGTGGGAACAGCCCTGAGGATTCCTGTTGTGTTTGATGCTTATTAAGAGGCTGTCAGGCTTTTCAATGACAAACTCAACCTCAGTCCTCACTATCTTGATGAGCTTTTTTCTGTGTTAACCAGCTGCCAAACACTTGATCAGGAAAGTGTCTCTGAGCTTAACAGAGTGAGAAAACAACCACACACTTCCACAAAAAGGCTGGGACGTGAGCTCCCACCGCAGACACTGGTGTGAGACAGTGAGAACCCTCCAGATACTGAGTGTGTGCCATCCAGACATCCTCCTGCATTCATAAAATTGGGGTCAATAACACCATTATTGATGCTAACTATGGCAGCCCCATTTCCCAGAGTGTCAGCTGTAATAAAACAGCTCCCCAAATGTCAGGCTGAGCATAAAGGATATTAGAAGCCTAATGGAGCACATTCATACTTCTAATTGAGAGTAAAATATCATCAAACAACCGAGTACTTTGACAGGGTTGTTTAATAATTAGGCCAGGATGCAAGAGAGAGAGTTCAGCTTGCTGCTGAAAATGAGGCAGGGCTTATGATGAGGGGAATAAAGACAGTCTTTTACAAAAGCAATTTGAGAGGAAATACTGCTGAAGAGTGCTGTAAAAAATGTCATGGGTATGGTCTCAGCCTGCCTGGTCCTGGGGAGGGTGAGTGCAGTGCACAGACTGCCCAGGGAGGTGAGTGCCAGAACTAGATGTTGGTGAATGAGCTAAGTTTAAAGAGCAACTTTGTGGTGTTTGCTTTCATTTGGATTTTTACATCAAAGACCTCATTTTTCCTCTCCTCCAAGCAAAGGCTACAAGAGGCAGAGCTGCCCTTCTACCTGAGCAATAAAAAAAGTCCAGAGGCTTTGAGCTAAAAACATGAAACACCATCTCTGTGACCCTGCTTTGACTTTGACAGTCTCTGGAGATCCTCCCTGTCCCTTGGTGACTGAGCTTCTCCAAGTGACACCATCCCTCCTGTAGCTACGTTAAAGGCAGGGAAATGTTTGGCACTGCAGAGATGGGAAGTTTTCCTTGTCCTCCACGGGGACACAGCACTTTGAGCACCTCCTCAGCCCCGTGTAGCAGCAGCTGCTGCCTGCAGGGCTGCACCCCACACAAGCTCCATCAGCACCAGCCTGGTGGGCAGAGCTTGGCCACGCCTGGCCAAGGGTCTGCAGGGGCAGAGGGGGCTGTGAACACTCACACGGGCAGTGTCAGAGGTAACCAGGCTGTGGCAGAGGCTGTGACACACAGGCAGGGGAGGGTTGAGAACAGCACAGTGGTTTTAGGGTGCAAGTTCCCTGCCAGCATAGTGCTGGCTGGATTCAGGAGAGGAGGATGGAGCACTGCTCCCATAGGAAAAAGCTGAGAGACCTGGGGGTGTTCAGTCTGGAGAAGAGAAGGATTCAGGGGGAGCTTTAAACACTTTCCTGTGCCCAAAGGGACTGAAAGAAAGATGGGGACAAGTGTTTTAGCTGGACCTGCTGCACTAGTATGAGGGGTGATGGTTTTAAAACAGAAGAGGGTTGATTTAGATTAGATATAAATAAAATGTTTTTAGGATAAGGGTGGGCAGGCCCTGGCACAGGGTGCCCAGAGCAGCTGTGGCTGCCCCTGGATCCCTGGCAGTGCCCAAGGCCAGGCTGGACAGGGCTGGGAGCCCTGATCTAGTGGAAGGTGTCCCTGCCCAGGGCAGGGGGTTGGAAATGGATGGGCTGGGAAGGCCCCTTCCAGCCCAAGGCACTCCCTGAACAGGTGAAATGATCTTCTCTTGCCTCCCAGCTGTGCTTACAGAACAACTCCTGTGCACTTCTGCCCAGACCAGCAGTGGGGTCTCTGGCACCCTGGCCCTGCTCCAGCAGTAATAATTCCATCCTGCCTCCCCAAATTCCTCCTGTTCTCTCAGTTAGAAACGATTTTCTTCTTCTCTCCATGACCCAAACTGTTGCCTCAATTAGTTGCTCAGTGTTGATTAAACAAGCCAGTTCCTATAGATGGTTGGAAAGGAGTCTGTGGGGATTCGAGCTCTAATGGAATGCACAATATTAACTGAAATCAATAGAATTAATGGGTTAATTCCATGCTAATACCTAGTGCTGGAGGAGAAGTTAGGCTAATGAAAATGCATGTATTCCCTAAACTATTCCATTTGCATCAGATGATTCATCCACCACTGCTTCTTTCAAACACTAATGAGATTAAAAGCACATTTACTGAGTGTACATGGCCAAGCACAAGCCCTGCCTCACCAGGTTCTCTGGGTAAGGTCTCTGTACCTGTTTCTCTGCAGGTTAGCTGGGTGCAGAGAGAACTGGGATCTGAGCAGGGGGGATCCTGCTCTGAGTGAGGGCAGGCAGCTCTTTGCTAATGACTGCAGGATGAATTGGCATGGACCTGTCCCTAGGTCTGCCCTGGGCTTGTGAAGTGGTGGTGAGCAGTGAGAAATTGAGAAATGAGAAGCTGTGGCCATTCTGATGCCCAGCTAAACCTTGCCTTGCATCAGCTTTTGTTTTCTTATACTGGATAGACGCACTGAAAAACAAAACTTCTGGGCTTTTCTTCTTCTCATGCTGATTTCTAATTGGAAATGGGGCTCAAAAATTGCAAATGTCTGGGTCTTCAGGAAGAAATGTACATTTCCATCAGAGTCATGGAATTATAGAATCATTAAGGCTCTCGTTGGGCTCCAGCCCTTTTCAAGGGGGAACCAGAGGGGCAATGGGATTGATTTGGTCAGGAGGTGCAGGGGGATGCAGCTGTGAGCAGCAGAGGAGGGGATCCATCCACTGCACACTTTTACAAAGGGCAAGGAGTCAGTGGTTTTTCATAAGCCAAGATTAGAAGTTTCTGAGCACTGGGAGGAGAAACACTGGACTTTAAGATACGATGGAAGTGTGCCAGGTGTAAGTGAGGTGCACATGTGTCAGGGATGCATGTGGAGGGCTCAGAGAAGCCTGGGTACAAAACTGCCCAGTCAGTTTTTCAACCTTCTCTTGTCCCTGCAAAATCAAAAGATCCCCAAGGTGAGTCTTGATGACCACAAACCCAGGCTCTCCTGTATAAAAAAGGATTGATAGAAACATCAAAGAATCATTTAGGCTGGAAAAACCCTCTAAGACCATCAAGTGCAGCCACTCTCCAGCACTGCCAAGGTCACCCCTGTCCCCAAGTGCCACAGCCACACAACCCAGGGATTCCAGAACCAAATGGCACCTGGGTGAGCCCGTGAGCAGGCACTGCAGGCACTGCTCACCCCTGGAGCTCTCTGTCCCACGTGCCAGGGGCACAGGCTGCCCTGCACTGCTGTGCTGCAGGTGGGTCACACGTGTGCATTGTTCCACGTGGCACAGGGCCAGAGAGCATCTTGGAGCTGTGTGGTGGGGCCCAACAAACATCCCTTTGTAGGCTGCATCCCCAGGCCACCCAGGAGGATGTGACTCACCCAAAACGGGGGCAGAGCCTGCTGTGGGGCCGTTCTGACAGGGCCCACGGGGCAGCCCCAGCCCAAAACCACCCCAGGGAGCGGGTGGGGGCTCTGATTGAGAGTGGGCTGCAAAACCTTCGGAGTTTGACTCTGCTCGCTGGGAAATACTGACAAAATCAGAGCCAAGAAAATGGTCCCAGCAACCTGATGAATTTTTGGCAAAAGAGAAAGTGGTTTTGGCCAAAAAAGAGGTGGTTTGGCTCCTGAGCTGCATCTGTAGAGATGAGCTCCAGCTGCAAAACTCTGAGCAGAACTGACCAGATTGGAGGACACTCAGCGGCAGCAGTTCAGAGGCCACATTTGTCTGAGTTTGGGGACATTTGGGTTTTCTATTTATAGGCAAAAATATGTCATCTTTTTCTCTGTGGGTGGGTAAAAAGAAATCTTTGATCCCACAGCACTTTGGGAGACCATTCTTGGAGAGATTATTAATTGGGAGCTGGAACTAGACAACCTATAGGATCCCATCTGACCTTTAATCTATGATTCTGTATAATAACTCATTCTATGATTCTCTAAGAAATTTTCTTTAAAAAATTGCTATTTGGGACAATTTTTCCCTGAGAACTGGCCTTGCCCAAAATAAAATGTAAGGAAGAGTTTGTTTCATTAGGATTGGTTACATTAAGTTGAAGCAAACCCTTCCTTTTTGGTTTCAATGAAGTTTCTCACCAAGTCTGCTTTGTAGAGTGACTACCCAGCTGAGCTTGGGGCTGATGCTCTGATTTCAGCACTCAGTGGCAGGAGCAGCCAGGTAACAGAGGCTCCCTTACCCTCCCCGTGGGCCCCCACGAGACGTGGCTTTACCCAGCCAAGCACGTGCAAGGTCAGTGCAGTATTTTTGTTCATTTACAAAGTGACATCGATTCCCACATGAACTCTGTCCTTTCTCTGGCCCTGAGCACCTCTGTGTTTGTCCACGAGGAGCTCTGTATTCAGAAGCACTGAGGGCAGGTGGGAGCCTCATTTCCAGAAGTGTTCTGCGGTTTTAGGAGCGCGTCCCTCACAGAACCCAGTACCAGGGGAAATCCCTGCTTGCTGTGCCCATTGCAGGGCCTTGGCCCTGGCCAGCCCTCACCAGGGCTCAGGCTCTGCCTCTGCTCTGCTCTGTGTATGGCAGCCACGGGAAGGCAGCCAGGAGGCACAGCCTGGCAGGACCCGGGGAGCATGCAAGGCTCGTTTCTGTCAGTCTTCCTCTCCTATCTTGTACTTGTAAAATCCCAGAATGGCTTGGCTTGGAAGGGACCTGAAAGCTCATCCAGTTCCTGTCATGGGCAGGGACACCTTCCCCTGGAAGAGACATGGGTTAGTTTGCTGTGTAGAGGTGAATAAATCTCCACTGGGCTACCTTGAGCGGCTGCTTGGCCAAGTCGTGGATGTGAACCACCGTGGCACAGAGTCCCCCTGCTGTGGGGCACAGCCAAGCCTTGCTCACACTCCAGCAAGGGGCAGCACAGGCATGAGGTGTCCGTACTTTCACCTGGACACGGCCAGTGCAGACCCTTCCTCTATTCCCAAGCCAAAATGGGTGATCCCACCTGCTCCCAGGTGGCCTTGTGGTGACACCAGGGAAGAGTCTGGGCTGCACAGGGTGAGTCTCTTGTAAATGGTTCAGTAAAGGTGCCACAAGGCAAGGGATGGGACAGACACATCCATCACACGATTTTCTGCTGCTCAGCATGGGTTGGAGGACTCTGCTCTGCTCTCAGAGCAGCTCAAGTCCTGCAGTGCTCAGCAGCAGCTTGGTTGTGATGCTCCATTTGGTACAGTCCTGTAAGTGGCAAATGAAAACCAAACACTTGGATTTTCATTTCCTTCACTTCTGATTTTCACCACAAAGAGGATTTCACTCATTAGGATTAGGATTCACATTGAGGATTAGGAAGAATTTCTTCACAGAAGGGGTGCTCAGGCCTTGGAAGGGGCTGCCCAGGGAGGTTTGGAGTCCCCATCCCTGGAGGTGTCCAAGGACTGCCTGGATGTGGCACTCGGTGCTCTGGGCTGGGGACAAGGTGGGGATCAGTCACAGAATGGACTCGATGGTCTTGGAGGTCTTTTCCCACCTGAATGTTCCTGGGATTCTGTGATTCAGAGCAGAAACTCTGCAGCAACCTTGCTGACCACTGGCAGGGCCAAGGCCTCCCCAGGACACGTTTGTGTGTCCAGAAGAGGAAGCAGAGCTACCCAGTCACACCAGCTCATGGAACTTGCCTTTGATCTCACACTTTTATACAGCACTGACTTCAGTGCAGAACTGACACCATCAAAAATAAGATCAAAGCCTGTTCTTGTGCACTAGAGGCATCTGTGATGTCAGCAAACACCCAGAGTCACCAAACTGAGCTCGGTGGAATTTCTGTGGTTTGAAAGTGGTGTATCTATGATCAAAACCTTGTCCTTGCATTAATTCATATTTCACAGGCCTTTTCTGGGATCTTTCACATTGTGAGTCTGCTGGGGAAATTCCAGCTGCACGTTCTGGATTCATGATCTCTGATTCTGTCATCTGTTCATCCTCTTGTCCCCGTGGCTGCTCAGTCAAAGCCAAGGAGAAGCAGTGAGGCTTCCCCCCAGGCCAGTGTAAATCAGCATAACATCAGAACAGCCTGAGTCAGCCCTGACTTCACTCAGCTGTGCCAGCTTTAATTTCATGAGATGGGGGTTTCTCCATGGAGAATGGCATTGCAGCCAGCTGGGAATGTGTGGTACAAAACTCCCAGCTCACAAAGACAGACCAGAGAGGGACAGCCTGGAGGGGCTGGATGGACAGGGATGGCCCATGGTTCAGAGCCAAAGGACAGTGGAGTTTGTGACCAGCATCTGTTTGTGATGCAATCCCAAGTGCAGTTGGTGACTGCCAAGGGAGCTGTGTGGTTCAGTACCTGGCCCCCAACCATCAGCCCAGACTTGCAGAAGAGGTAGGAGGCTTGAGGATGCTTGCTGAACTCAGGGGAACATCTCAGGTCAGAGTTCAACCCACCCCCACTGTGTTTCCATGAAATCTGTCTCTGAAGATGCCCCATGAGAGCTCAAAGAAAATTGGAATTGGGTGCAGGGTGAAATAAGCACTTCAGAGGGGATGTGGTCATTAGTGGTACAGAGGCACCTTGAAAGAGAGGGGATTCAGCTCCAGAAAACAAAGTTAGGCTGAAATGATCAAAAACCCCTCCAGGATTAAGGAACTTCTTCCTTATTTAATCTCACACTTCTGAATTGGCTTCTTGCTCAGCACTGGAGGCTCCCTGTGTCCGTGGGCACCGAGTGCCATCAGTGGCCCTGCACTTTGGGATCTGCTCCCAGGCACAGCCGTGCCATGAGCAAATGCCCTTGGCCAGCTGAGCCAGCCCTGCACAGACACCACTGTTCTGTGCCTGCTCCCAGCTCTGCAGAGCTCCAGCTTCACTCCAAAACCAACAGAAATAAACACCTGGTGGCTGTCACCTACTTGGCAGAGCAGCCAGGGTCTCAGAGCTGTGTGCCAGCACCTCCAGACTCACCTCCCAGCTGGAGAAGCCAAGGCATGGAGTGCTTGAGCCATTCCCATGGCTAGAAGCTAGGCCAGGAGCCCTCAGCTGAGGTGCATCCCAGCAGGCACACATCCCAAACCAGGCTGGGAGTCCTCCCTGAGCACGTGGGGCTCCCTGCTGACCCCACGTGTGCTCTGCAGGTGCAGAGGGCTCAGGAAGGGAGGAGGTTCAGCAAGGCAGGATGAGATGCCTGTGCCTCTCTCTGAGGCAGCTTGAGACGTGTTTAGTGTTTATTTTGTGTTTATTCTGGATTCCTGAGGACAGTGGGAGGTCAGCACAGGTACATTACACCCACTAGCATCTTGTGAGGGAGGATGGTGTGATATTATCAGGGAAGGTTGAGGCAGGAAAGCCAAGCAGTCAGAAGACAGGCAGTGACAGACCCAAGGCTGTCTGTGCCGTGTAATTCCTTTCCTCCCGTGCGTTTCCATTCTGATATGGTCTTTAACTGCATGATTAAAAATATTGATACTCTTCTTGGACAAGATAAAAATCTGTAGTGTGGAGGCATTGAATAACTGAAGACACAAATCCTCATCTCTGGCAGACAAGCGAGGCAGATGCTGTGAGCGTTTTCTTTAGCTGAGTGCAGGCTCCGGCTTTCCAGGCTGGGAGGAAAACACAATCCCTCATGACAGAATGGTGATATTTCAGCAGAGAGAGGAGTCAGGGGCCATGGCAGACAGGCAGTGCTGATGATTTGCTGAGATGCTGTGCGCAGTACTCAAACCCTTCACGGGCACACAGATGAAAACTCCACACTGGAGCAAACCAGCAGAGCTGAGGTGGATGTCAAAATGTGGGGACAGCACCCGCCCCATGCCTGGGAGGGCAGATTTTGAGCCTCTGGATCCGTGGATTGAACGACTACAGAAATTATATGGAATTCTGCAAAGCTGTCCCAGGGACAGAGGTTTTAAGGAGTGGAGCTGTGGCAGAAGGAAGATGAGTGATTCTGTTAGCAAAGGGTTTCCAAGAATTTAATCCTCAGCAAAGGAAAGCAGCAAAAAGAGGTGGGGGAAGAATTTGGGCCAGTTACAACCAAAGGAGCCAAAGAAAGCACGTTTTGGCAAGAGGGGTGATTAACATTTGGAACAAACTTCCTGGGATGGTAACAGACTTCTTTCTCTCTTGAGGCTTTCTTGTCAGTGAGAGCTCTTCTCTGGAAAACAGACTTGAGCCAAAGACAAGTTACTGGGGCCATGACCACCGTGAGTGGATGCAATCCTTGGGGCTGTGTGAGGGAGGGCTCAGCTCTGCCTCACCCCGTGCTCTGCTGTCTCAGGGCCCTGCCTGGCCCCACTGCAGACCCCACTGCAGTGGATCAGCTGCTGGGTCTCAGCAGAGCCGCTGCAGCACGTCCTGCTGCAGTGCAGGTCCTGCCAGGGGCCAGGCCAGGCTCCACACCTTCACCCTCTTCCACCCACAGGTGGTTTTTGCTCCAAATGACCTTACACTGACCAACTTCCAGCCTCTGTTCTAGACACATCAGCTCTGTTCTGATCAGTGAGCACATCCAGCCTCTGTTCACCCTTCATTCCTACAATCCCTGTGTCCACCCTAACCTGTAGCCTCTCCTTGACCTTGTTTCCTCCATTACACCTGCTGGTAATTCAGCAGAGACCACACAAGCCAGGGAGCTTGCACTCCCAGCCCCGTGTGAAAAGGCCCCGTGCTGCACAGCCGGCGCTGTCCTCCTCTGGGGTCACACCAGCTCTCCCTGGGTGGGTCTGGTGCAGAGATGGGTTCCTCCCGTTCCCTCCTGGCTCTTGTCTCCTCCTCCTGGTTTCTGTCCTTTCAAACGGGTGCAGCAATCTTTGGTGCCCAGGGACACGACCAAGGAACATGGAGCTGGGCCAAGGCAGGTCAGGCTGGATAAAAGGAAAGGTTCTTCCCCCAGAGGGTGCTGGCACTCCCCAGGGAATGGGCACGGCCCCGAGGCTGCCAGAGCTCCAGGAGCCTTTGGGCAGCGCTGCCAGGGGTGCCCAGGGTGGGATTTTGGGGGTCTGTGCAGGGACTGGGGCTGGGCTGGGTGATGCTGGTGGGTCCCATTCAAATCAAGGTATTCTGTGATCTTCTTTTAGCCAGGGCACTGCGGTCACTGCCTCGTTTGGTGGTTCCCAACCTGCACATCATGACAGAATCAGACATTCTGAGTCAAAGGGGACCTCCCAGCCCTCTCCTGCATCAGAACCTCTCTGCTGCTGAGCAGAAAGGCCAACCTTGAGGGTGCCATGGGGAAATGCTGTAGCAGCTTCATGCTTCCTTGGGCACTGGGATTCAGTTCATCCACAGCTGGAAAAACACTTCCAAGGTGGAAAGCAGCCAGTGCAGGCCTTTGCTTGTCCCTGCCCCTGGCTGCAAACAGAACTGTGGCTCTGTGAGGCGAGAGGCAGCAGAGGAGCTGCACTTGAGCAGTGATATGGTCCCTGGCCAGCCCCAAAGAGCCCAGGGTTACTTTGCATCCTGAGGTGGAGGAAGGATTGCTGGCAGAGTTTTGTGTTTTCTTCAGCAGAGCAGCACGAGGCTGAGAGCTGCTCCATGTGGGGGAAAGGGTTATTGAAATTACAAACACCATTCAAGCAGAGCTGTGATTAGCTGGATTTTACAGACAGGACGAAAGCTGAACTTTATTACTTCTGGCTTTTTCAGTTGCCTCTGGTCTATTCAAACTTCATGACACTTAAAATTAGATTGAACTCTAAGCTTCTCTAAATTGGGAAGCTGAAGTCAACAGGGAACAGAGACCAACAACTCTTTTACCTACATTGATTAGATGATAAAAAATATGATTTCCTTTTAAAGGTTCTGTTGATTTAAGTGTCTGAAATTCACTGATGTGCAATAGAGTTTTTAATAGTACACATGTTCCTGGTAAATCTTCATAATCAATTTCCTTTATGCTCTTCTCTTGCATTTTCCATCATAATCATCTTTCCTCAACTCTCCTCAGCAAGTAATTCTGAATTTCAGGCTTGTTTGCAACCTGCTGACCTCTCCCCACCCCCAGTATGAAACCTATGAATAATCATTGAAAGCGTGTCATAAATAATTGCGTGTGAACTGCAGCCAGTAATTAAATATTAGGATTCTGCTCCTGTTGCTCGGTGAACTCCTGTTTTACAAGGGTAAAATAAGCCTTCAAGCAAGTTACTAGACCTTTGTATAGCTCAAGTAATCTTGGATTACAAGATAATTTCTTACAGCAAAATTCATGTTTGGTTATTTAAGCTGAGACCAAAAACAGATTTCCATGGCAGAAATAGTGAGGGCATAAGGAGAAAGTTCAGCACAAAGGTTCAAACCTTGCTTAATAACGTATTATTATTTAATTTCCTTCCATCCCCTGGGATCTCTGGGATGGAGGGAACATGTCACTGCTGTAGCTGCAGGTCTGGTTCAGGTGCAGACCCCGTGGCCCAAGGATGGTGCTCCTCCCCTGGAGTTTGGGCAGCGCTGCCGTGCCCATGGCAGGGGCACTGCTGGCTCTGTGCTGCTGTGGGGAGCAGGAAAAGCCTGTCCCACCCTCAGCAGACTCTCCATCTGTCTGTCTCCAGGTGCTTTTTTAATCCCTGGCACAGGTCAGGGCCCTTCTCTGAGGTTCATTATGGCCACATTTGACACCTGGGACTTCATTTTCACCATCACCTCTCTCTGTTTCACTGCACCTTCAGCCCCTGCTGCTGTGGGACCAGGACTGGGCTCCAAGGGCTGTCTCCCTCCAGTTCCATCTTTCATCACAGCTGACGTGCTGCCCTGCCTAAAGCCCTGCTCAGCTGCTGCTCCAGAAAGGGGCAGGATTCCCATGGGACTGTGTCACATCTGTAGCCCCGTTCCTGTCTCAGATACCTTGGAGCATCCCAGTGGCACTAAACACCCACAGGTGGCAGCTGGCTCCTCCAGTGACACAGAAACAAAGACACCCATCTCGGGGGGGGAACTAAATGGCTGCCAACACAATTATCAGAGAATCATGGAATGGTTTGGGGTGGAAGGGACCTTCCAGCTCATCTTGTTCCACCCCCTGCCATGGGCAGGCACACCTTCCTCTAGACCAGGTTGCTCCAAGCAGGCCTTGACTTCTTTTCCTCTGTACCACCCTTATATGACAGATAATTTACTATTTGCTTTATACTCTATATTTTATTTTTTAACACACTGCCTTTGTTGTTCATTATCTGCCCATTTCTGCCCAATGCCTCAACTCAGCAGCCCTAGGGGAAACCAATTTATCATCCTGGTTTTGGAGCCACCCCAAGACATGATCCATTTGTCTTCTCTCTTTCTCACCATGTTTCCACTGTTTTTCCTTATTCTGTGTCCTCCACATTGGTTTTATGCTTTTTATGACTCAGTTACCCAGCTGAAATATCTCTTTTGCTCTCCCTTTTATGAGATGTATGAGGAAAGACTTGCCAAGGCCGTGCAGACTTCACAATGCAGCCTCTGCCTGCTCGGCACAGCACTCTAAATATTACACAGGGTGCAGACACAAGGCTTGCACTGCTTCCACAGGTCCCATTCTCACCCAGGTCTGATGATTAAAATAGTGTCTCTGGTGTGACTGTCAGCCAGGAGATGTTCTGGGCAAGGCAGATGCATGTAATGAGAATCCCCCCTCTGTGTGAGGTTGTGTTAATGCACAGACTGGGGCTGTTATGTGTCTGTGCCCTTCTGCTGGTGAGGGACGGGAGGATGGACTTCAGCTCCTTCTGGATTATTCATGGCATGTCTCAAATTGTGAATCTTTGCATTTACAACTTCAGTGCCTCTCTAGCGTGGAGTCTTGTTAATTCCAGTGTAAGTTCTCATGGTTTTGTGGTTTTGCTGTTCCAACACATCCTGCCTTTTCCCTCCACGCCCTCCCACCCTCTGTTTGTAGTCTGCCTCCCCCACGAGCCCCACAGGCTGTGGGAGCTGTCCCAGCTGAGTGAGGCTCCCCAGGCTCTCCTCAAGTCAGGCTGTGGGAGCTGTCCCAGCTGAGTGAGGCTCCCCAGGCTCTCCTCAAGTCACTGAGGGCACAGGAGTGATTCCAGAGAGTAACTGCAAGTACTTAATTTAGGTTCCTCTTGGTATTTCCTAACTATTTTCCTATATGTGTAAATACATGTGTATGCCTATGTGCCTGAATTCCAGTTGTCTTGTGTCACCACTTGCTTCTCACTGCCTTTTCCCTTCCTCAGCCAAAATCTTCCCTGGTTTTTCCAACTTGGCTTCCTCTTCCAATTTCGCTGTATGCCTTATTCATCCTCACTTGTGATTTGGGCTTACAAACTCCAGCCTTGGTGTCTAATATTTAGTGTCAGAGGCAAAAGAAGGTCAGTGAGAGATGAAGGGATGATGGATAGATGCAGTGACCTGTGCTGGTACAGGCGTGTACACAGTTTTGTCTTTGAACCCAGGGTTGCCTGGAAAAGTGTCACTGCAGGACGTTTATTGGAGCTCTGTGGCTTCATAACGTCAGGAGGAGAATCTCTGTTCTTTGATTTTAATCATCATTAATCTTCATAAATCTTCAGGAGGGTTTAGCTTTTGTTTGAATGAATTTTGCAACTTTCAGAGAAAATAGAGGCGGGGGAGTATAATTGAGTGCTTGTTTAGTGCCAAATTCATCTTAAAGCAGGGAATGCAAATAGCATAGCAAGTGTTGAATTATATATGATTAAAACTGCTTCAGCCCTTGCAAAAGAAAAATAAAAAATGGCCTTTTTATTCACCGGTTAATCATGTACAAAAAAAATTGGATGGAACAAAAATGAACTTAATCACAGAAAAAGGGGTCACAGTTGCTGCTTGACATATGGCTGGGATCCCCATCATAGCCATGCAGCACAAAGCACGCTGGCATTTAAGTGCTTCAAAGAGGTGCATTAAGAAGAGAGTTCATTGATAAATGACCCTTTAAAAAGGGTGAGATTCTGTCCTTAGCAATGAATGCTCAAGGTCTGCACAGTTGTCTTGGCCCATCTTGGCTGCTCTTGTGTTTTGCAGGCAGAGCTGGAAGGTTTTCCAGTGCTTAGTTATATGGGATGATGTGCAGGGCAGATAAGAGTGCTGAAAGCGCTGAAGGCAGGATCCAAATACTGTCCATTTCTGCTAACAATTGTTGGTCTGGCAGCAGTTCAAACTCAACAGCCACAGACTTTTCTGATCCAGCAAGTGCCAGAGATCAAACGAGGAAAATGTAATTTTCTCCTCACTTCTCTACAGCAGGAACAGGGACCTGAAAATGACTGCTGGACCCTGCTGAACCAAGAGCATCAGACGTTTTTAGGGCTGTTTGATGCAGTGGGCACCAGAGCTCCCCCAGAGAGCTGGATGAACTCTGTGTTCCCAGAGCTCTGTCTCTGGAGGCACTGCCCTTGTTTTGTTACTGGCAGCGTGGACAGGGGATGCTCCGTGCTCTGCCTTCCAAGCTGCTCCAGGCACAAAGGAGGGTGTGGGGTGTGCAAGTGGGCTCAGCTTGCCCTGGAACAGCAGTTCCCTCAGATCTCTGGCAGGGATGGCAAAGGAGGACACAGACCTCCAGCCTGTGCTTTAAAAATCCAGCCACCTTCCTGCAGCTTGGTGGAGGTGTCAGCGTTTGGTGGGAGCCAGTGGATAGAAACAGAGTGTTAGTGGCTGTGTTGGAGCCTGCTGAGGCAGGGAAGAGCTACCAGGGAGTGCTGGCCAGGGACACCTTCCACTGTCCCAGCTTCCAGCCCCAGTGTGCAGTCTGGCCTTGAGGAGGAGATGCCTTGTTCTGAGAGAGCCACACTTCCCACAGCCTTTACTGCCCTTCCATTTGTGGCTGTCTCCAGTGTGGCTTGTTTGATTTGGAGGTGCCTGTCCTCGTTTTACAAGTCCACACCTGCCACAAGGTCTCCTGTGGAAGGTGTCACAGGGACAGAGAACAGGAAGGGACCACGTGTGTGACACCTGCTGCTCCAGCAGAGAAGGGAGAATACAAGAGTTGCTTCTGACAGGTGCTTTTGTAAATAATTCCACTGCTGGGGATTAAACAGACCCTCCATAATCTGTTCCACTTTTTAACTTCCCATGTAACATTTTTCTTAATATTGATCTAAATCTCCCTTGCTGCACATTTACTCAGAATTACTTCTCATCTCATGTCCCACAGCAGTGGAGGGATATCTATCACTGTCCACATCTAAAATGTCTTGTTTATGTATTTGAATGCTCTATTCTTGTTTCTTCACAGCCTTCATCCTAAACTACACAAATCCTTTTCTTTCATCCTCACCTCTGCCTGCAAACCATTTATAATTTTAATAAAATTCCTCTGGGATCTTGTCATCTTCCTTAACATGTGTTGTCCTATCAAAAGATGTCCCAAACTCCAGCTAAAGCCTTACTGGGGCTGAGAAGTGCAGAATAATTGCTTCCTGTGATAAACACATGCCACTTATGCTCCAGACCACATGTTTTCTGGTTTTCATCCTGTTTCTTTTCCTGTTCAGCCTGTGACCACCTCTCTCCCCACAGCCATATCTCCCTTGCTTCTATCTCCTAGGTTTGCTTTTCCCTCCTGTCTTTTCACACTCACATCTCCCAGAGCCACTTTTCCTTCTGGTCAGTGTCATCCTCCTGATTTCATGCACTGCCTTGAACAGACCAAGATAATTTTGAATTCCAGTCTTGTCTTGCCCATTGCTTGTGACCCCCTCCTCATCTTCTGTCAGCCACAAATTACAGAAATCTGTTCTGTGTTCCATCACTGGAGCCATTGTGGGAATATTGAACAGGACTGGACTCAGGACAGACTCTCAAACACCTCTGAGTCTGAAAATGTGCCTTTTCTGGTTTTGGAGCTCTGTGTTCATGAGCACCCACTTGGCTCTGACTGCTCACAGGCCACTCACTCTGGGACTTGTGCCAAATATCTTGGAGAGGTCAAATCACGTGTCACACCTACCTTCCTGGACAGTGTTATCCATGAGATTGATCCATAATTCATCTGGTTCTTTTGCCTGCTTCTTTAAAAAGGGCATTCCTTTTCCACTCCTTTGGGATCTCATTCTTCATAAGAGTTGGAAGGATGAAGATGTTGCTTTTCTACCATCTCTAGAAGCTCATATACACGGACTCTCTGACAGGTTCCAGCAAGCCCTGGGAGAATGTGTTTCTGTGTAAGCAGTTCTGTGGCATGAGGGGAAATGGATTTTAGAGAATCTCTTATTCTATGGAGAGTGTGGTGGGACATGACAGAAGCAGCCTGGATGTCGTTCTGAAGGTCTTGCCCAAAAGGGTCCATGTCCTCAAATTACTTCATCTCCTTGGGACTGTTGCCCCTCTCATCACCCATCACATGTTCTGACCTGTGCCACAGCAGAAGTTCAAGGTCTTGTTCTTGGTTCTGCCAGAGAGGGAGAAACCCATGGCATGAATGCCAGATCCATTTCTGTTCCCAGTTTATGAGTCAGCAGCTGTGCAGCAGTGGATCACCAGCACAACCATCCCTCTCCTCACCCTCAGCCTCGCTCCATCATCTCTTTTTTGGTTAACAGCTCCTCCATGGGAACTGGCTCCAGCCAGAGACTGCAGCAGATGGAGAGACCTTTGTGAATGTGAAAAAGGATGTGAATGACTGGATGGTATCTGGAAAGTGATATACTGCAAGGAAGTGTAGACCAGGGGAAAAAGAGACAATAAAACAGTGTTGAGATGTTGAGCAGGGCATAGAAATCTGTGCTGTCAGATCCTGAACCCTCAGTGCTTCAGCCTCCAGAAATGCTGCTCTGTTCATGAGGCAGAAGTTAAGGGAAGGGTTTGGACTCTCTGCAAACACTGACAACAGTTTTTCAAAGTAGATGTCACTGCAATATGCCTGCCCCTGGGAGCAGCAGGAAAGAAAGAAGGACAAGTCCCTCAGATGGAGATTAGATCCCAAACAACTCAATAGGAATGTTCAGAGAAAATTGTTTCCCTTGTGTACCAAGGGAGGTAATAGCTGGAGATGTGGGGTTCCTTCAGCCTGTGATCTGCCCCTCTTGGGGCTTTGCAAATTGCCCTGACCAAGAAGACTTTGCAAGTCTGCATTTCCAATGCCCCTGATGGGACACGTTCCTTATAAAAATTTCCCTCTGGTTTTTAACTTGCCCCTAAGGTTTTTGAAAGGAAAATGCAAGAATTGTTTGAAGGAAATTAGGACATTGCAGTCCACATAGACTGGGGGTAGGGGAGAGGGCAGCAAAAGGGTCAAAAAATGGGGCATGGGAAAAGAAATCTAATTTGAAATCAGAAATGTGGGGTATTTGGGAGAAAGTGTAAGTGAATTGACATATACACAAACTCTGGCCAAAGCCTTGTGAATACAGAAATGCTGCTTTGACAGCTGAGAAAGATTTGCAGGGCTTGGCTCCTGGAATTAAACGAGCTGACTGTTCTTTCTGGGCTGTTATTCAGGATTCCAAGTGAAACAGGAGTGCCAGTGTGGACAGGGAGTTTTGCCAGCCAGAGAGAGGAAAGCAAGCACCTGAGTTTGGGCAAGCTGTGCCAGAGAATTAGAGAATAGTTTGGGTTTTGAAGAGGTCTTTAAAGGTCATCTGTACAACCCCCTGCAATGAGCAGGGACATCTTCCACTAGATCACACTGCTCAGAGCCCTGTCCAACCTGATCTTGAATATTTCACCTCAAGATCAACCACCTGGCCAGTAAATCCCTCTGTGAATGACTCAGGACAGTGTGACAGAACTCCTGTGCACTTTGGTGGAATTGTTTTCTCAACCACTCTGCAAAAAGCACCTTCATGTACAGAGGGATGCCTTTGCTGCAGGAGTTGTTAAAGAAAAATATTCAGGTAGGACAAATGGATCTCAAAAAAAAAAAAAAAAAATGACCCCAGTTTCAGTGTTGCTAAAGAAATAGCTCATTCACCTGTGAGAAGACAGGAGGGTGTTCAGCTTTAATTTTCTAGCTGCATCCATGGAGTCTGAGCAGTGTAAACCAGGAAACAAGAGCTGAGAGCAGGCACTGCTGTCCTGGGAGTGTTTGAGCATCATTCTTGAGTGCTGCTGGAGAACTACAGGCCATGGAAATCTGCTGGAAGAGATTTCTCTCATCTGGAACATCATTGGGAATAAACTTCTGGAAGCCATGGCAAAGGAGAAGGCACTACAGAAAGCTTTCTTTTAACAGTGCCACTGGGAGGAGGCTTGGGAGCTGCATATCAATCCAGATCAGAGCTCTCTGTAACTGAGAGCACAGGGCACAGGTGCAAGAATTAGCAGTGTCAGTGCTACAGCCCTGAGGCATTCTACAGAACCTGTGAGATCATGAAAACCCATTGCAGTGGCCACCAATGCACACAGGGATGGAAGAAATAGATATGTGTGAAATGTTTCTACCTTGGAGACAAAAAACAACGATGCTGGGTCAGATGTGGTGGGCCTGTGGGATCATCCATGGTACTGAGACTGCATTATTAGAGACTCTCATATTAAGTTACCCCGTAGGAAACAATAAACCTTTATGTGGCACATATGGGCTTCCAGAAGTGGTCATTTTTTACATCAGTGCACAGTTAATTAATAGGACTTTGCAAGATTTTGAGGAGTTGGTGAATGCCAGAACTCTTCAGTCAAATGATTTGAAGCAAAGTGGAGCTAAGGGAGTTTAAAAAATCCCAGATATTTAATTCTGTATGTGTATAAAACCATTACAGGCACTGAGAAAGATCTGGATCTCACTCTGCTGGACTTAAGCAGACTGCCTTCAAGGCATTGGGTGTTGTTAGCTGAAATTTTACTCAGAAAGATGAGAATTAGGCTGCCTTGCTTATCCAAATCTGGGCTGGGAAGCTGAGCTGATCTTGATGCACAGATAGAGAAATAAAAATACATGTACAAAATCAAGTGATGTTTGAGGAGCTCAGTTACTTCAGGCTCTGTGGCTGATGACTCCTGAAGGCTGCTTTAGTGGCAGACGAGCATAAACTGCAACATGAGAAGAAGTTTTGCTTGTAAAAGGAGAAGATGCAAAGGGTTTAATGATGAGGTTGTCTGAGAAAGACACCAGGAAAAGATGTCACAGTGTGTGCTCCAGTATCCAATCACAATATTGGCCAATGAAACTTTTAAAGATAAATCTTGCGCCAGGTGTGGACGGTTGAGGAGCCCCAAACACCAAAGTGCTGAGCTCTTTGGGGATCTCAGTGGCTGCAGCTAAAGGCTATTGTGTTATGGCTGCTCTGCTTGAGCACTGCAGCCATCTGGAGCACCAGGGACACGCTGTACCAGGAGCTGCAGCACACAGCACTTTTCCTCTAAAGGCTGGAAAATCAGCCCCACAGCAATTGCTGATCAGGAACTTGAACATGTAACCCCAGTGGAGACAGACTGTTGGGAGTGTCCAGCATGCTGCTGATAGCACAAATACTGCCTTGCTCAAATTATTCCTTAGTTCTCCCAGTTTCCCCATATACAGACCTCCTTTGTCTTGGCATGCCTCTGCACATGGCCAACCCCCTTTCTCCTGTGCTTCTGACATCTGCAGAATGCTCCTTGCCTTAGACTGATATCCTTCTGCTTCTTCCTTACCTTAGACTTACATCTAGGGCATGGAATTTTGGCTTCCTTTGTGTGTGACAAATCCAGCTGATGACCAAGGGGCTGGCACAGAGTCACCAGCACTGCAATTGTAGCTGTTGTTTGCCCAGAGAGGTGTTGGCTGCCCCGTCCATGGAAGTCCATGCTTTCCCCTCTGCAGCCATGGCCAGTTGCACTGCCTGGCTGTGCCATGGCTCTCCAGGAAAACACATAAGGGATTCCTCTTTGTGACCGGGTGCTCACAGTGTCCTCTTGGGATCAGCCTAACTGGGAGAGTAGGGATCATTTGAATATCGAGAATCCTCAGTGTTTTTATTGAGTCACCTTCCTTGAGAACGTGCTTTCTGCAGCATTTTGGTCAGGCACTGGAACAGGCTGCCCAGGAGAGGGTGGAGTGTCCATCCCTGGAGGGATTTCAAAGCCCTGTGGATGTGGCACTCGGGGACATGGGGCAGTGCAGGGGGAATGGTTGAACTTGGTGATCTGAAAGGGCTTCTCCAACCTAAATGCTTCTATGATTCTATATGCAGGTCAAATTTTAGTCTTGAAGCTACAGAAAGACAAGGGAACAAACTTCCTGCTCACCATCATCTTTCAGGTGAACAGGGACTTGTCTGAGCCCTGCCCAGCACAGGGGGAGATCTCCGGATGGGGAACATGACAGGTCAGAGGTGGGAAAGAAGATCACAAGGTAATGTGACTGAGCAGACCCAGGCAGAGTTAGACCACAAAAGGGGCTGTCTCCTGCTTCTAAGCTTGTTTTGCTCTGCCTCAGCAGAGAATCTTTATATCTTTACCATCAGCCAGGACATTTTAAAGTCAAATTTAGGTGGAACTTAAGGTCTTATATATCTACTGTAAGTACTTAAAGATCACCTCTGGCCCAGTTGTCCTTACTGCTCTCCGCTAGATGTTGTCTCATCTCGACATACAAGGAGCTGACATCCAGAGAGCTCCAGTTATCCCACAGGATGGGATGCTTATTTTTAGGCACCAGTGTTGAGACCCTGGTGATCACAAACCCCAATCACCCTGTCTGGTATGACTGCCTAGCTTTGGGAGTGGGAGAAGAGCCTCTGTTCCAGCAGAAATCAGGGACTGAAGTTTCCCAATACACCAATCGTGGTGTCCCCAGATTTCGGCGAGGAATGAGTGTGACATGGATCATTTTCTCTGCCAAAATTTGTAGCTAGGTGTGTGATCTGTGTTTCAGATACCCAGTATTTCAGAATAACTTGTACTCACTTTGAGGCTTCATGGATCCACAAAAGTTTTAAGCCTTCTTCCTGGTCTGATGGATTAAAGTTATTTAAAATAGATACACAACTATTTGCAACGAGGTCATGCACTGAGCGTGATGGGCTGATTTTCATCCTCCTTTCACAAGAATATTGTTTATAGCTGATTTGGTGGTTAGTCTGGCTGAGTCAGTCCAGCAGGATGGGGCATTCCAGAGGCATCTTTAGAAAACAAAGGCTGAAGCCTTGTCAAAAAGGATGTGTTAGTATAGGGGAGTAATGATATCTAGGGAGACTTTACCCCAAGTCATCATGAGGGCTTTCATGATGAATTCTGTTCTCCTTAAGGGTAATGGAGACATGATACAACTTGTCATGGTATCTGGGTGTCATGTATAAATCTATGATAAACAGCCAGAAAGATGAGAGAAATGTTTTCTTCTGGGTTTGAGCCCATACAGCGAGTGGTTATCTCCTGCATGGATCAGCCATTAGAGGAGAAGGAAATATTCAGTGGGTGTTGCTGTGGTTATTTGTATCTCCTCAGTGCCTGTAAAGTCCTGTGTGGAGGCACAAATCAAATACAGACAAAAGATTGCTCATAACGTGGAGGGAAGGGGTGAAGGGTCAGAGCTGGAGGGACAGAGTCAGGCAGCACATTTGTAATGCCTGATCAAGACACACAGCACGTTATTGGCCTGAACTTTCCAGTATTGCTTTAACACCCTCAGACCTTACATTCCTGAGATGTTCTCAGCAAATTCCACCACCCCAGTGCTGGCTGG
The DNA here is from genome assembly GCA_013399945.1 of Ploceus nigricollis. Classification (NCBI taxonomy): domain Eukaryota; kingdom Metazoa; phylum Chordata; class Aves; order Passeriformes; family Ploceidae; genus Ploceus; species Ploceus nigricollis. Next base: position 46,046 of record VXBC01011099.1, read on the forward strand.
GAAGGATCACTAGGAGAAGTGTGGGATTCCATTATGTGTGTGCTATGTTGGTAAAACCATCCAAGTCCACAGAGGACTGTCAGCAAGGAGTGGTGGTGTCCTCCTCAGGTGAGCTGCTCTGAGTGAACACAGGAAACACTGGGGCAGCCCTCAGAGAGGCATGGTGTTGGAGCATGGAACCTGCACTAAGATCAGGGCAAGACAGGTGGAAGGGAAGGAGACCTCCCCTTGCGTGGGGAACAGCATCCCAGAGGAGTTTCTGGACACTACAAAATCCAGGTGACAGGTCTAAGTTCTGGACAAGGTGTGTGGGATCTCGTGGGAGGGCTGTTCTCAAGCAGGCTGGGGGAAGGAGCATAGGTATGGCAGAGGTATTCACTGGGGCTGCTCTGCAGGTATTCCAGCAGCAAACGGGAAATGGAATTTGAACTGTGTACAAGAGTTTGTTCCTTGTGTGATCCTGAGCATTTGGCTATAAAATCATGACATGAAAACACAGTTTAAGCAAGGTTTAGCAGGGGCCACCTGCATTAGCCACCTGGGCCCATTCATGCATGACTATTGGTTTATGGATAGTTGGGAAATACTAGGAATATTTCTTCAAGACTCCCTTTCCCATCATTTTTCACTCCAGGGTGACTTTTTGTAATAACTTGTTTCTGACAGCTCTGGGGTAGTTCAAATGTGCTGCATATCAGAGAGTTGCCTATTGGCAAGTACCAGCATTTAGTCTGTGTTTGATTTAATCTGTTTTAATTTAACCTGGGCTGTGAGGATTGTCCAGTGGTAGCCATTCCTACCAGCTGAACACCAAGGGTGGTCTGGTGCCCAGTCCCTGTTTCTGCCCGTGTCTCTCACACCAGCACAGGATGCAATGCTCCTTGCAGTGTTCTCTCCCAGCCATTCACGTGGCCTGGCTGGAAACACAAATCTGGCACAAAGGCCAGGCTAGGTGGGACTTGGAGCAACCTGGTCCAGTGGAAGGATCCAGAGGGGCTTTAGGGTCCCTTCCAACCCCATTCTTATGTGCTTCTGTAAAGACAACCATCCACCTTTGCAGGCTAACCTAGAAGGGTAATAAATCATTCCTGTTGCTTTCTTGGAGGTTTTGGGTGATCATTCTCCTGTTAGCTACAAATATTGTAAAAGCAAACACCAAATGTTTTGGAGTCAACAGCTTGTCATGGAAATAAAGTGTTCATCACTCCATGAACTGTGTGTGAATTGCAGAATCATGGTGGAGTCATTGAGGCTGGAAAAGACCTCCAAGACCATCGAGTCCACCCTGTGACTGATCCCCACGGTGTCAAACAGCCCAGAGCACCGAGTGCTGCATCCAGGCATTCCTTGGACACCTCCGGGGACGATGGAGGCTCCACCACCTCCCTGGGCAGCCCCTTCCAAGGCCTGACCACCCTTTCTGTGGAGAAATTCTTCCTGGTGTCCACCCAGACCCTCCCCTGGCCCAGCCTGAGGCCGTTCCCTCTCCTCCTGTCCCTGTTCCCTGGAGCAGAGCCCGACCCCCCCGGCTGTCCCCTCCTGGCAGGAGCTGTGCAGAGCCACAAGGTCCCCCCTGAGCCTCCTTTTCTCCAGGCTCAGCCCCCTCAGCTGCTCTTCATAGGACTTACTGTCTAGACCCTTCCCCAGCTTCGTTGCCTTTTTCTGGACATTCTCCAGCCCCTCAAATGAGGAGTGTAAAAAGATTCATGCTGAATTCAAATATAAACTGGAGGGGAGGGAAGGGGGATGTATCCCAAGGCCCCCAGTGGAACTGGTGTGGTTCCTGCTAAAACATCTAAAGCTCAAGTTGAGTAAGAAAGGGAGAGTGACAGGACTCCACATTGGTGCTCTCCAGGCATTTTAGTCACTATTTCCAGTCCACACGGAATTACCTTCACACTTCTGTACCTCAGACACAGCTGCACTTCCTTGAGAAAGGAAATTACGTCCTTGGAGGAGAGTCAGACCTGCTTGGTCAGCACAATGCACTTTGAGACACCTATCTGAGAACTGAGGCTCTGTTAAAATGGGAAGAGATAGGTCTTTCTCTGACTCCCACACTTGAGGAATAACTCTGGGTGAATGGCACTGAGATAAGAGTGAGCAGAAACAGATGTGAAGCACAGCTACAAACAGGATGTGAAAATAAACTCATTACTCCATCTGCCCACCGTAAACAGCATGAAATTAGCAGGGAGTGAGGAATAAAACTCCAGACAAATGGCTTTTTAAAGGGAGCAGAGGGAGCTGGAAGGGCTGCTATTAGAAAAGCAGAGGCACAGAAAGCCCAAGCCACGCACAGCTCCGTGCACATCCCAATTCCCTGGTCAGTCAAGGAGGAGGAAAATCCCGCGGCACAGAGCCTGCCAGGAGCTCTTTTTGAAGGCAGAACCAGAAAGGCCACTCCATCTTCGGGAGAGAAGACCTAATACTGCTCTTGTCCCTGCCTGTTAGGAAGCACTATCAATTTTATAAGGCATGGAGATTTATTTTTTTCCCTAAGAGGTGCTGTCTTAATGTTGCATAAAATTACTCTCTCAGGGGCAGTGTGAGGAGAAAAATGTGGTGTTATGTTGTCTCAGTTGCAAAGACACCGCTAACAATAAAAGCCCCTGAATGATTTGGTTTTTAAGTGACACAATTATGGAACGGGTCATTCATGACACTCCAAGTGGCTTCAAGCACCTCTGTCATAAAGTCTGACTGGAGGTGTTTTATGCTGTGGGTTTGGGCTGTCAATATTCACCCCTGGCCTTTCTTCTATGAAGCAAGGCTTGGTTTGAGGATATATTTACTTAAACTTTTGCAGGAAAATTTCTCAAATGGTCAATCTGCTTGATTTATTTAAAGTGAGATCCCAGTGTTTTACAGCTTTTACAGGCTGGTTGTGTTTATAACCATCCTGGGGAGTATCTTCTGCAATTCATGTAGCAGAGAAAGGGAAGGAAGGTCATAATTTCTATTTTAACCCACTTTTCTAGCAGCTGACAGGACACTGACAAAGTCATCTCTTCTGGAATACAACCTGCTGGGCTTTATCCTCATTCAGAGGAGACCCTTTGGAAAAAGCCAGAGTAAAATAAGTAAAGTATTTTTTCCTTTATTCCTATGGATTCTGCTCAGATATGTTCTCTATCCCATTTTATGGATCTCAGTGAATTTGCAAATTGCCCAAATGATATTTCAAGGAAACTGGTTCCCTGTGTTCTAAGTTCTTCAGTATATGACAGCCCAAGGCAGAGTTTCCCACATGTTGGAAATAATTTCTCTCTCCACGTTTGGCAGATCCAAACAAGCCTTGAGTGCTAAATAAACTAGGTCTATGAATAAATCAGGGCAGGAGAACTCAAATTTGAGATGGTGTGAGATTTGAAATACCTAAAAGCTTGACATTGGCCATGAGGCACTTTGAAATAGTCTGCAGTTAGATGAAAGGTTTTTCATTTGAGATTCCACTGGGATACTTCAGGAGGAAACCTCCTAGTGGGTTCACCCAAAGTTTGTAATAAACGTAATTGAAGTATCTGAACTCCAGCTGCTGCTTTCTACTCTAATCAAGAGCAACAGAGGCAGCTCCTTCTTAGCAAACACACTGTGACTGCTGAGGGAACAGAAATGGATCTGCTGGGCTCGAGTGCTGAACTGGGAGGTGCAGAAATTAAGGAGAGGTAGCAGAAGTTGGAAGGCAGAAAAGGGGATTTTATGAGGAGATCTGTAGAGTCTTGGAGAAAGTAGAGATTTCATTAAGCCCTCAGAGATGGAGATCGGGGACTCTCATTTTTCTCAGGAAGCAGGATTTTCTAATACTGTTCAAGCTGGGTCTCACCAGAAGCAGACAGCGGAGGGAGTCAAAAAGTAAATGGTCTTTTCTGTCCTTCCCCTTCTGGTTCCTACCCAAAGGGAAAACAAGTTATGTTAGAGACAGAGAGTTCCTTTGGGAAGTATTGGAGAAGTTCTCCTTCAAGGTCATGACATCAGTTTCTGTTTTGATAGTACAGCAGGATCCAAAATTACTGTATGGTCACTGGAAATGATCCTCCCCTTCCATAAACCAGGTTTGCCTCTTCCTCACTCTCCCAAGCCGTGGAGCAGTCCTGCCTGACCTATGTCAAATGCTCCAGACCATCCCACCAGTCCCCTCTCTGCCACCTGGGTGCCACACAACCACATCTGAGCAGGGCTGAGCTGCTGGCCCTGCCCTTTGCCGGGAGCAGCGATGCAGCCATGAGCTGGCTGAGCACATCCCAGGAGCCAGCCTGGACGTGTCCAGCCTGCTTCAGCGAGGAAGAGCAGTAAATAGCACGGGATTGGTCTGCTCCTGGCACTGAGGCACAGCACCACTGAGCCCTGATGAGCTAATTTATTGGTGTATGTGTAGCAATATCATTTCCTCCCATGCTTTGGGCTCTCCTCTCCAAATGGAGAACACAGCATTTTGAGTTGGTAAAGGAACTCTGAAGACAATTTACAAAAGCTTGGAAAAAGCCAAGACAGAAACAGTGGGAGTCCTGGGGAGATGGTGACAGTGAACAAGGGCCAACTCCTGGGATATATGTGGGCTGACTACGTGTCAAAACACCCACAGAGAGCCATTTATAGCTCCAGGAAGGTGTAGGCACAGTTAAACCATATTCAAGGAACAGAGGCCAGGGTCTCTGTAACATTGGTCTACTGTTAAATTTTGAGGGCAGAAATGAGATAGAGAGCTGGGAAAGAAAGGATTTGAAAATATTTTTATTCTCCAAGAAGGAAAAATCAACCACCAGGAACTGGTCAAGTTTCTGTCACTTATAATCCTGCTACCAGGCTGATCCTGTCATAGAACCGTGGAATGATTTGGGTTGGAAAGGACCTCAAGGCTCATCTGGTTCCACTCCTCTGCCATGGGCAGGGACACCTTCCACTATCCCGGTTGCTCAGAGCTCCATCCATCCTGGCCCTGAACATTTCCAGGAACGGGGCATCCACAAGTTCTGTGGGCAACCTAGAAGAAGGAGATTGCGGGCACGCTCCATTCCCCCCGGGGCTGCTGTGGTGCTGACGGCCTGTCCCCTTCCCTTGCAGAAGGTATGGCAGCAGCCGTGGGCTCCAGCAGGGACTGCCTGCAGGCGGGCGAGGCCTGCACCACCGACCCCGTGTGCAGCGCCAAGTTCCGCACGCTGCGCCAGTGCATCGCGGGCAACGGCGCCAACAAGCTGGGCCCCGACGCCAAGAGCCAGTGCCGCAGCACCGTCAGCGCCCTGCTCTCCAGCCAGCTCTACGGCTGCAAGTGCAAGCGCGGCATGAAAAAGGAGAAGCACTGCTTGAGTGTCTACTGGAGCATCCACCACACGCTGATGGAAGGTCAGTAGAACGGGGCGCTCCCTTCTGATCATCTTCCTGCAAGGGAATTGCTCACGGGCCGTTCTACAGAGCTCCCCAGCTCTGGAGCTGCTGCAAAATACCCCTGTATCATCCTGTTCTGTCTCAAGACGTACTGATTGCACCCAAGGGAACAGCGTGAAGCTGTGCTGGAGGGGGTTAGGTTGGATGTCAGGGAAAGGCTCTTCCCCCAGAGGGTGGTCAGACACTGCCCAGGCTCCCCAGGGAATGGTCATGGTCCCAGGGCTGCCAGAGCTCCAGGAGCGTTTGAGCAGTGCGCTCAGGTGCAGGGTGGGATTGTTGAGGTGTCCTGTGTAGGGCCAGGAGTTGGACTTGAGGGTCCCTGTGGGCCCCTTCCAACTCAAGGGATTTGATGATCCTATTGATCCCCATGGTACTGACATTTTGGAGAAAGCACTACTGAAAACCTGAGATGCCTCCTTCCTTTTTTTTTAACCCAACCTCTGTTTTATGACATTCCCAATATACATTGAGATCTTTTGCACCTGAAAGACACAGCATATTTTGCATCTAAGTATGTTAACCAAGACTGTGAACACTGTAGATTTTATAGAAACACAGCATAAAGCACAGGCATTGAGGAAAAACATCATGAACTTCAAAAAAAATCACTCTCTTAGAATGTCTCAAGTACACCAGTATCTTTGGGTTAGTGAAGATTTGGGGCTGGTGACATCAAGCTGGAACTTAAAGTGTTCCCAGAGCCAGTATTCAATAAGTTTGGATTTTGACGTTTTTTAAGAGTCACCATAAAATTGCACCTCAGTGACCATAACTCTTCCTTGTCAGGCTGGTGAGTATTTTATGCACCATGAAAATTAAAATGGGGAATAAAACAGACCCTTTCAGCCATGGGCTCTGAAGTAGATTAATAAAACACTGCTGGCTGAAACCTAAAAGGAAAAGTGCAGGGGTGAAACCACAGGCCAAAAGGCCAAGCAAAACAAAGAGGATGGACACTACAGTGCACAGGCCTGCCAGGATGGAAGCTGGTTGATCAAGTTCCTGGGAAGCTTCCAGGTGCCACAGCTTGCAGGGTGCAGAGCATGGTGCTGTGAACTGGCTGGGGAAATACAAGACCTCAGCACCCTCCAGTATCTGGTCTTTCCCATAATTATGTGCCAGATTTGTTTCCATTGAAGCCTGGGGAGGAGGTGGCAATCCAGTTCCTCCATTAATCTCAATGGGTGGTGCCACAGCTCATTCCCAGCTGACCTTAATGGCCCAAACTTGGAAACAGGTCACCTGTGCCATGGCTGTGCAGGGCAGTGCTGTCATGAGGGTTTCCAGCTCTGGGACACAGGATGGTTTATGTTGGAAGGGACCTGAAAGACCCTGAACATTCCAAGCCCCTGCCATGGGCAGGAGGAGACACCTTTCACCAGAAGGAAGAAAAGAGAGAGGCTGGCAGGGAGTGCTGAGAGCAGGCAGGGGCCAGCTCTGGGTCTCCAGATGCAGAACAGCAGTTTGGTGCTGGATGGCCTCCCTGCCCAGTGGCTTGGGACTTCCACCTTGGGAATGACTGGGGGAGCGCTATTCTTGGAGGCTGACAACAGCTCTGCTCCACTTCTCCCATCATGTCCTGAGCCCCATACTTTTTCAAACAACTGACTTCATTTGCAATGCAGATTCACACACCAAACTTTTGATTTCTTTGCCTTAATTTCCCCAGGGAGATATATTTCGTAGCAGTCCCATGTTTCAGAGTCCTTACACGTGTTTAATTGACTGAGAAAGGAAGCCAATCCACACAGTCCATGTAGAGCTTTGTTTCTCAATCACACATACCCAGGAGGCTGCAAAAAGCTTCCTAGAAGCCCTCTTGAAAAAAAAATTGTGGAAGTGTGTGCTCAGGGAATTTACAAAGCACACTATTTACTCAGCTTCTCTTCACGCCAGTGTTTAGCCACCTTCCCACTTAGAGACACAATAACATGATGACAACCCGATAACAACTCTCTGATAAGGTGCTTTATCATCAGGACATAAAACTGCTATGCTGGAAAATACAAATGGGCCCCTCTGTAGTCAGTAACGATGCAAGATATTTCAATGAAGGTGTAAAGCTGCCTTGTAATGTGCCGGTGGTAATTGCACGGGGCTGTGGACACTGGGAGCCATTTCTTGCTGCCTCTTGCTGCAGCTGGAGGTCAGCACATGCCCAAAGCGTGAGGTTGGATAGTCCTTTTATCCCAGCCAGTACCTCTGCTGCTGCTGTCCACATCCATCTAAATGTCTGATAAAAAACCAACAGATACTGAGCTGTTTGCTTCAGTAATATTCCATGGTATCCATCAGGATGATGGGGCATTACAGACCATTGCACAGATGAAAGGGAAGCACCAGTTGAATAAAATCAGGCTCCCAGAGACTTAAAAACAACGAGAGGAAGTTTCTGAGGGAGCTGTGGGTCATTAGCTTTGTGCCAAGTGAGAAAAGGCTGTCGGCAAGGAGAAAGGGAGAGGTGACAGTAAATATGGAGTGTGTCATCACCCACATGATCCTGTGCACAGCCCTGTCTGTGTCCTAAAAAGAGGTGAGGACCTTTGACCCAGGGAGGGACATAGAAGAAACTGCAATAATGGTGATGGAAACCCTGTGTGTGTAGGGAGCTGGTGATCTGAGCTCTGCCCATGAGCAGGAGCCTGTGCTACAGTCTGGTGTTCTCTCTGGCAACCCCTGCAGCGTGCCCCAGAGCTTGAGCTACAGAGAGTTGCAGCTCAACAGCTCCTGACACGCTGCCCCACTCCAAAATGGAGATACATTTTAAAAGCCAGTTACATTCTATTCCCCTCTCCAAGGATGTGTCCACACACCTGTTCCCATGACTCTGTGTCCATTTACTCGTGGCCTTTAGAGCACAGTCCCCTTGGACCCACCAAACCATCTTTCACTGCAGATGTTGAACCTTGTGCATCTCAGCCGTTCCTCAGGAGCCTCATCTGCCTTCTCACCAGCTTCTCTCTTCCCCCAGGCATGAATGTCCTGGAGAGCTCCCCTTACGAGCCGTTCGTCAGGGGCTTTGATTACGTCCGGCTGGCATCCATCACTGCAGGTAGGTGGGTGGGAAATGCTCTGACACCTCCTGTGCAGACAGGGAGGGCTGAGCTGGGGGGTCAAGGGCTGCAGACAAGGAAGTCCTTTGTGCTCCTTGTGAACGTTGCATGGTTCAGGTCTAGGAGTTGTTTTTTCCAAGGAGTTGCCTAGGATTCCTTTGCTAAACTGTTACATGTTCTGGGAAAAACTGCTTCTGATTTTTGTCTTTTGGCTGTTTCATGTCCGTACTATGAAGGACTGGGACTCAGAGATGTGGTACAAAGACCCCTTCCAATGACCCATCCAGGCACACTCATTCTCCATAGCAGGTGGATGATCTGTTCTGTGCAGACACCTCATCAAACAAGAACTGCTTGGGCATTGTTAGGTTTGAGAAGGTGCTTCCACATCAGTCATAGGATGGAACTGTGCAGGAAAAAAGGTCAATAACTCAGCCTGTGTGTTGATCCCAGCCACAGCCTTTAACCACCTGCCCTGAGGGCAACCTCAGGACCCAGAGCCTGTTCTGCTGTACATCATAACCCTGTTAATGGCTGAGCAGAGCAGCCTGACACCTTTTAACTCCTCGAGGGCTCAGCAGTTCAAAGGTCAGTGTGGCCGCCAATAACCCGTCCATCACCAATGGCACAGCTGCCACCACAACCAGCCCGTGCTCCACAGCCGTGGGGAAGCTTTCCAAGAGTGGGTATTTTACCAAACTGCCTGTCTGGGAGCAGGTACTGTGCTCCTCCTGTGTCTCTGGCAGATGTGCCCAAACTGCTTTTCCAAATGTGTGCCTTGCTCTGGGGTGACATCCACTGCTGGAGTGCACCCAAGCGGGGAAGGAGCAGCATGTCCCTGCAGCTGGAGAATGTCTGCAGTCCCCACCATGGCCAGGCACTTGCTGGGTGAAAATGTCCTGCAGCAAATTAACCCATCAGCCCTGGACAAGGGGAGCAGAGGGGCTGGGAGGTGCTCCCTGACCTCACTCTTACTGATTCCACCTGGCAGATTGGTACATGGACAGAGAATTTTTTTGCTGGGTCACGGTTTTCTTTACTGGAGTTTTTCCCCTTCTGCTGAGTCCCAGAAAGCTTCAGAGCATGGGGAAATCAAGGGATGGGGATTTGTATGCGTGGTTAACACACTCTCAGGTTTTAAAAGCAAATTGAAATAGGTTGTGCAGCAAAGCAAATGGGCCAAGAGCAGCAGGGATTCTTCAGAGGATTTGGCATCCACTTAGGGACACGAAATTTCTTAGCCTTTTTGTCCTTATTCATACTAATCAATATCTTCTATTACATAACTTACGACCTGTTGCCCTCTGCCTATCCAGTGTCCAGGGTCATATGGTCAACACTGCCAAAGGACCCTGTTTCAAATCTACCAAAAAGAAATCCCAAGAACTTGTTGAAACATAAGACACCCCTGTGACTGTAGGCCAAGTGAACAACAGGTATATTAAACTAAATTTTACATAAACAATATATGGCCACTACTAAAACTGTACAAATGGAACCATATCCCTCCACTCTAATTGTAGCAGTGATTTAAAAAGCACATCCGCTGGTGTTGCGTGGGAAGAGGAGAAAATCTAGCATGTTCCCTGTGATTTATTGGCTGAATGGGTAATGAAACCCTTCCAAGTAACTGTTTCCTACACATTAGCTGGCAGCTTCCCAGCATAAACTGATGCTCTGACAGTATTCATCTCTGGGCAGCTTTAAAGGTAAGTATTTAGTGAAGGGATCACAACAAGCAAAACTTTCACCCATCATAAAATAACTGAGAAACTTGGAATTTGACTTCCAGCTCACTGTAAGCAACAGGGGCCAACAGGAAGGGTAAAATAAATGCTGGGAGAAGGAGCATCTGATAAAGTCAGGGAAATAAAGGAGGGCAGCCAGCTCTGAAGGGCTCAGGGAGCCTGTCAATGTTTTAACACTTGTCAGCAGTGACTGGCTGGTTTTAACTCCCAAAGATAGGGCTTGACTCTGCGTTGGAAATTTATGATTCTGGGTATTTTTCCTCAATGGAAAAATCTTTCTCTTCTGGGGAGAAAGTTCTTCTGGTGTGCTGCTGATCATGATTTTAATTCAGAGAGGTGAAAACCAGCTTCAAATTAATTTTCTCTCTCAAGCTTGAAGGACCCTTGTTTTCTCTGTTCAATCAGACACAGTCTGATGTTCCCACTGACTCCTGCCAGGGACTCTGTAGCATTTTCCCCCTCTATAAAACAGACCCCCATCCACCTTTGAAGCAGCCCTACATCCAGTGTTAGACAAATACCTTTCCCTCTTCCTTTTCCCTACTTTTACAGAGAAGGCTGTTGGCATATAAACTCACGAGATCCCTCCTTTCCCACTGAAGACACTGTTTTTCTCATCCATCACTACAATTTTTGCTTTATTCCTCTTGACCTTACCCCTTACTGCAGGTTTCCTCCACCTTCCCTGCATCCCACAGCACATCTCTGCTCCCCCACCCAGACTGGGACATTCTTTCTCCTCTTGTCTAGGAGGGTGGACACGCAGAGTGATTTTGCTGATGTAAGTGAAGGGTGACCCTGCAAAGGGTGTGGGGAGAGACCCACGTGCACTCCTGTGCAGGCAGCATCAGGTCCCAGCGGCACGAAGCTGGATGGTACCGCTGATCCCACCCTGTGAAGGCACTGTCACTACCAGGGACAGGGGATACTGGCTCAGACTGGTCTGGATGGGGCACACAGTGACCCAAACAGGTCTCACTTAGCTGGGCAGATCCTGGGGTGAACAGAGCTGCTGCCAAAGCCAGACATGACCTTTCAGAGGCCAGGAGAAACTCCCTGTCCAGGGCAGTGAGGCTGAGGGGCCAGGAATTAGTGCAGACCACCCATGCAGCAGAGACCCAGCTTTGCCACTGACTCAGCCTTTGATCTTGAGCAACTTGCAGAAACAAGAACGTCCATTAGTGGAGGTCCCAACATTCAATGGATCCACTCATGGCCATAAGCAGATGCACTTTCTAATGCCTGCTGTCTTCCAGGCCTCAGGCTGGTTAATCTGCATTAGTAAAGTGTTACCTGATGTCCAGATTAAAGCAAAATTCATTTTATTAAATATACGAGCTTGGTGAAGTGAGCTCTGGGGGGTGAAGTCTGGTATGTGACTGTGGCACTTCTTGGGAAAAGATGAGTCTGGAAAGGGGATTTGGTCCTACCAGGACAGGCAGAGCTAACCTGCACTTCAGCGTGGCTGCGGCCTTCCTGGAGCAGGTCTGGTCTCACGGGGTGGCCATGGGTGGGAGCAGGGGGGACGAGGACCTCAGGGGTGGTGCTGCTGCTGGGGAGGTCGGCACAGAACCGCCTCACCGTGTCCCACCACCCCACAGGGTCCGAGAACGAGGTGACACAGGTGAACCGGTGTCTGGACGCCGCCAAAGCCTGCAACGTGGATGAGGTGTGCCAGCGGCTGCGGACCGAGTACGTCTCCTTCTGCATCCGCCGCCTGGCCCGGGCCGACACCTGCAACCGCTCCAAGTGCCACAAGGCCCTGCGCAAGTTCTTCGACCGCGTGCCCCCGGAGTACACCCACGAGCTGCTCTTCTGCCCCTGCGAGGACACGGCCTGCGCCGAGCGCCGGCGCCAGACCATCGTCCCCGCCTGCTCCTACGAGTCCAAGGACAAGCCCAACTGCCTGGCGCCTCTGGATTCCTGCCGGGAAAACTACGTCTGCAGGTGATGCTCGCGCGCGGGGCTGGTCCCCACGGAGAGCCCTCCCTTGGAGCAGGCCTGGTGACAGCCCCGAGCCAGCGCCCTCAGCTGCAGGGTGCTCCTGGGGCACCGTCCCACACAGCCCCCGACGGGCCGTGCCGCGGGGCCCTTCCCATGGGCCCTGTCCTTGTATCCCACAGAACATGTTCACAGACTGAAGGAGATGGGAGATGATCACGCTGAAGCTTTTTAGACATTTTCTATGGATTTTTGGCTTTGGTTCTAGAGAAAGGCCTGTTATAGAAACTATTCCAGGAAGGTGCAGGCTGAGCAGGAATATGGGGGAGGGGTCCCTACAGCCACTTTCACCAATCCATCTCCCTCACTGTTCCTCTTCCCCAGCCCAGAGCATCCGCAAGGAGCACCCAAGGTATCCTGACAGCCACAGGCACTTGTGAAGGCCTTAAAACCATGTTTGTTTTTTTGCTTGTTTAATTAGAAAAATTAATCTATATACATAAAAAATATACCCTCCTGCTGCGAGGCTGAGTGTGGGAGAGACCTTATAGCACCTTCTAATACCTAAAAGGAGCCTGCAAGAGAGAGCCTTTGGACAAGAGCAAGAAGTGACAGGACAAGGGGGAATAGCTGGAAACTGAAGGACAGTAGATTTAGATGGGCTGTTGAGAAGGAATTCCTGGCTGGGAGGGTGGGCAGGCCCTGGCACAGGGTGCCCGGAGCAGCTGGGGCTGCCCCTGGATCCCTGGCAGTGCCCAAGGCCAGGCTGGACATCGGGGCTGGGAGCAGCCTGGGACAGTGGGAGGTGTCCCTGCCGTGGCAGGGGGTGAAATGAAATTATTTTTATGTCTTTTCCAACCCAAACCATTTGTGCTTCTGTGATGCTATGTTTTGGTGATTGCACCAGGAGTCTCAGAGTCCCGGTGTCATTCCAGATCCAGTGCACAGGCTGTGGCCGGCCTGGTTTGCTCCTGTTTCCATCCAGCCCCAATCACACACACACAGACCCATCCCATGTGCACACTGACAGCAGAGCCCCTTCAGTGCTTTTCTTTCATCTGCACTATTTTCACCTCCCTGTTTCTCAAAAAGTCTTTGATATTCCAGAAGGTTAATGCACACAGAGCTCTCGGGAGCAGAGCCCAGCTGGCAGCGAGAGATGTAAGGCAATAACAGCACCACGGGGGCCCCAGCCCGCTGCCCTGCGTGCAGCTGGGCCGTCAGCACACACCTGGGGAAGAGCACAAGAACAAGTGTAGGACACAACTTCCTGTATTGTCTCAGTCTCTAATTGCTGTGGGGTTTGGGACTTCCTGAGCTGAACTTCCAGCAGCCATCCCCTGCCAGCACAGCATCTTTTAATTACAATAAAAATATTATGTATTTTCACAAAGGAAGGTGAGAACAGCGGCATCCTCTTGGAAGCATGAAAGTACCAATACCCTCAGCAACAGCACTCTGCACCCCAGAAACATGGAGGCAGGAGAACGACTGACCTGTGCAGAAGTAGACTCTGAAAGATGCAAAGCCCCTGGGCTGACCAGGCCCTGCTCAGATGTTGTCCCCTGGCTACCCAGGGAATCTGGAATGGAGGGTATCACCCTCTCCCTAATATGACAAGAGGGCCCAGTGGGGAGGAAGAGGTTCAAAGGGGAGAGGGTTACTCCCCAGGAGACTGGAAACTATTTCCTGCAAGCAGCACAGCTGTTAATTATCTGGTCCCTTGGTCTCTGAATATATAATATAAAATATCCTCTAGAGACACAGAGGGAGCAAGAGGTTGACATGTGACCTGGTCAAAGCCAGCAGTGCAGAATCCACAAGGAGAGCCAGGAATAAATCATAAAGAAATGGAGTGAAACACTCCAAGTCTCACCCTCTCTGCACTGCAGCTCCTGCACAGCTCTAGCCCTTTGAACTTCCCAGCTCAGAGGGATGGGTTCTACTAATATGGATTATATAAAATCTGCAGTCACTATCTCCCTTCTCTAAATCTCCAAACAATGCAGCAAGTTTTGGGAAAGAAGATTTTGCCTGTCCATGTTACAGGAGAAAAGGGTTGATAAGGGGCAAATATGGGAACAAAGATGAGAAAAAAAGAAGGGTGTAGGGGAGAAGTGGGCTGGAAAGTGCAAACTGGAATGCTGACACTGACCAGGAGCAAGAGCAATGTGTCTGGAAGAGAGAGGATGTCTGGGAGGAGCAACATGCTCAGTTTTTCTGAGATTGCCCAGGCAGGGCAAACATTGGAGGTTCTCAGTTCTCAGCTCAGACAGTGCAGGTTGTCACCTAAAGAACCTTCCCTTCAGGTGTTGTCAGTGCTGGTGCTTGCTTGAGTTTCCAAAGCGGCTCAGATGCCATGTGAAATCCCTTCCTGCCTGGCACGGAATGAATGTTGAGATGGTTCTGGATCTCCAGCTGTTGCTGTGTCCTGCCTGAAAGCCCTGTGTTGATGCCTCAGATATCCTACGATCTCCAAACACCACCACGTCCCAAGAGCTGAGTGATGCCTAAAGAGTTTGGTGGCAGATAACTGGTTGGCAGAATGATGTGCCTGCTCCACAGGCTCCAGAGAGTCCTTCTACTGAGAATGGGCATCTGCAGCAGAGGATGGGCAGCAGCCCTGGTGATGGGTAGGACATTTCATGTCTGAACCTCTGGACATTTCCCTTGGTCAGAGGTGACCTCAGCTGTATTTAGAGTCTTTAGAGACAGAAACTGGACCAGAACAATTCTCTGTTTCATCAAAGCAGACTAAAAATGAAAGCTGGGGTCTTTAGGCAAAGTTATTACTCAAAAGATAGAAAATGGCAACACAGACTGATTTCCTTCCTGGCAACAGCTCTTCCCTCAAAAACCAACCTCACACAACAGAAAGCAAACATTTCTTCCAAGACTGGACTTATCTTGCAGTCCTGGAGGAAGCCTGTAAAACATTGGCTGCAGAACCTGTTCAAAACCTCCTCCTGGGTTTGTTGGGGTAGGCAGGGGACTGTAAAAGGACATCTGTTCCAACTGTTTGAAGAACACCTACAGCAGCACTTTGCAAACGTGTTCCCCTCTGTGAACACCACGAGCGTGTTGTTACCTCCCCTTTTGCCACAGTCACCTGAGGTAACACGTCCCGTTTTGTGCTCTGGCCCCATCAGGTCGCGCTACGCAGAGTTCCAGTTCAACTGCCAGCCGTCCCCGCAGGCCGCCAGCGGCTGCCGCAGGGACAGCTACGCCGCCTGCCTGCTGGCCTACACCGGCATCATCGGTAAGGGGCGGCCTCCTGCCCGGGCTGCTTCCCAGCCTGGCAGGGAAACCTCTCCTCCGGGTGGGAAACCTCTCTTCTGGGTGGGAAACCTCTCTGGGTGGGAAACATCTCCTCTGGGTGGGGAACCTCTCCTCCGGGTGGGAAACCTCTCCTCCGGGTGGGAAACCTCTCTTCTGGGTGGGAAACCTNGGGTGGGAAACCTCTCCTCTGAGTGGGAAACCTCTCCTCTGAGTGGGAAACGTCTCCTCCAGGTGGGAAACCTCTTCTCTGGGTGGGAAACGTCTCCTCTTACTCTGGCTATGAGGACAGTAAGGTGGAGAGCTGAGCTCTCCGGGACATCACAGAGTCATGGAGTGGTTTAGGTTGGAAGGGACCTGTAAAGCCCATCTCATTCCAACCCTGTGCATGGGCAGGGACACCTTTCACCACACCAAGCTGCTCCAAGCCACATCCAGCCTGGTGCTTTCTCCCTTCAGTGACACGACTAAGCCATGGGTATGGGGTAACTTTAGGGTGGCTGCAGTGGAGGGAGAAAAACCATGGGCTACTGCAAGATTTGAGCTTCTCTCTCTGGTGGAAATAAAAGGGCTGTCCCAGGGTGTCTGCTCTGCCAGGGATTCCCTGATGCCATCACCAGTGATGCCACTGGAAATCACCATGCACTGCCATTTTTCCAACTTCAAAGGGTGTCAGATTGGGGTTTCAGATGCTGCAGAGCCCAGCTGGCAGCAGTTGGCACGGGCACAGACAAGAGTCCAAAGAGAAGTGCCAGTGGCCTTTGGACCAGGTCTGTCCTGATAGATGAGACAGAATGACATTTCTGGGCCAACATTTCATTCTGTTTTAATCCTTCCTTCTGGAGATTGAGATTGGTTTTTTCAATGACAGCACAAAAACCTTTATACACATTCACATACAGTTTTTGAATGCTCAGCCTGGAGAATAAAAGGCTTCAAGAAGACCTTAGAGCCCCCCCCAGGGCCTAAAGTGGCTCCAAGAGAGTTGGAGAGGGACTTCAGACAAGAGCCTGGAGTGCCAGAACAAGGGGGAATGGCTTCCCACTGCCAGAGGGCAGGATCAGATGGCATATTAGGAAGGAATTCCTGGCTGGGAGGCGGGTCAGGCCCTGGCACAGGGTGCCCAGAGCAGCTGTGGCTGCCCCTGGATCCCTGGAAGTGTCCAAGGCCAAGTTGGAT